>JARHVA010001372.1:2965000-3540232 GCA_037957365.1 Torreya grandis
CAGGACTAAGTCACTGACCTCAAATTCTATAGACTAGATATTTTTATGATATTGGCATTTCAATTTATTTTGATACACTCTTAAGTGATCAAGGGCCTTTTGACATTTTTCATCAAGGAGTTCCAATTTTTTTAAGCATTTTTGTCTAAAATTTTGGTCTATGAGGATACCCATTATTGTGATTCTTAAATAGGGGAGCTCAACTTCCACTAGAAAGATTTATTTTGCCCATAAACCAAGGTATACAAAGTGGCCCCATTAGGTGTGTAGACACTTGTGTGATAAGACCAAAGAGCAAGAGACAATTTTAGGTGATGATTTTCAACTTCCTGATTGACTATTTTATTCAATATTTTGGTGAGGGTCTTGTTGGTAGCCTTAACTTGTCCATTACCTTAAGGATACTAGGGATAAGAGAAATGATATTTGATGTGATATTTCTAACACAAGGCCTCAACTTCCTAATTTTTGAATAATTTACCATTATCTAAGATGATGTTGGTAGGGAAGCCAAAGTGTAAAATTATTTGATTAAGAATAAATATAGAAATTTGGATAAATGCCATATAAGTGAGTAGCATTTCCTCTACACATTTAGTAAAGTAATTTGTTTCCATGATAACAAACTTATGATCATATGATGAAGTCAGATTAATCTTACCAATCAAATTGAGTCCCCAAATAGAAAATTTTCATGGAATCATGATGGGATATAATTCCTATGTGGGTGTATGAATAATGTTCTCGTGCTTCTAGTAAGTGACACATTTTTGCACATACTGACAAGATTCTTGTTCCTTTGTTGTCTAATAGTATCCAATCCAGAGTAGTTTCTTGGCTAGGTCCATTCCTCTAAAGTGACCACCAAAAATTCCATCATAAACCTCCTTGATAATCTGAGAAGCCTTTGTCTGATATCAGGCATCTCAATAGAGTCCCATCATAACCCCTATGATATAGCATGATATTAAGGATTGTGTAATAGGAGGTGTAATAAATAAAGGCTTTTCATTGGTGGAAATTAAACTTAGGAGGGAGAATGTTCTCACGAAGGTACCTATATATGTCATGGTACCAAAGAATACTGGGATGATTAATTGCATAAATTTTGAAAGGATACATATATTTATCTGTTGGGAGAATCAAATGTTTAATGAGAAAATTCCTAACTAAAATGTCTTTATGAAGGTTTATAAGGGAGCCAATGGTGACCATTGAATTAGCTACTTTGTTACTCCCTCATGGTACTTTTGCAAATGTTATAGACTAAAAAAATTGTTTTAATTGATCAACCAATTGATTATAAGGGATAAAATTCTCATTCTTTATCTATAAATCATCATTTGCCTACTTGATTATCAATTGTGAGTCACCAAATACTTGAAAATGTTGAATATTCCATTGTATGGCTATATGAAGACCAACTATCAAGGCCTTGTATTCTGAAATGTTGTTAGTACATAGAAATGAAAGGTGGAAAGCTTTAGAAAAAAGTTCACCTTATGGGGTGATAAGGAGGGTGTCTTCCCCTGATCCATATTTATTTAATGAGCCATCAAAATATAATTTCTAGCTACTTGATTTTGAAGTACTCATTATATATTTGTCTAGAAAGTTTGTTACAAGAGACTCAGTTGCTTCAAGTCATGCTTCTACTAACTAATCTATTATGACCTATCCTTTAATGGCTTTTTTGTTAACATACTCAATATCAAACTTGATAATCAACATGATCCACTTATCCATTATACTAGTAAGATTTGATTTAAATAATAAATATTTCAGAGGATCAACCTTGGTAATGAGTTGAACTTGATTATTTAGCATGTAGTGAAAATGAGGGAAAAACCATGGCCAAATAGTTTTTTTTATTAGAGTTTAGTTTATCTCATAAGAAATTATTGTGTGACTGAAATAATATATTTTTTGTTATTTTCCATGGTCATTATGTTGTGCTAGGAAGGCACCTATTGTGCATGGAGTTATTAAAATATACATAAGCAAGGGTCTTCCTAAGACAAGGGGTAACAACATAGGTAGGTTTGCCAAGTAGTGTTTGATATTATCAAAATCTTGTTGGTACTCAAATTCTAGTTAAAATTAGTCCCCTTCTTTAACATATGGGTGAAGGAGTGGCATTAATCTACAAGCTATAAAATAAAGCATTAGATGACTTGTACTTTTCCTTAAAGACTTCTAAGTTGATTTAGATTACAAGGTGGAGGCATTTATGTGATTTATTTTACTTTGATTGGGTATAATTATATGCCTCTTATAAAAAATATAAATCCTAATAATTTTCCTAAAGTAACACCAAATACACACTCCTTGGGATTTAATCAGACTTTGTATTCTCTTAATCATTCAAAACTTCTTCTTAAGACTATAATATGTTCTAGTCTCAATCAAGACTTCCCTAAGATGTTGTCTACATGATATTCAACTATGTCATACATCATGTCATGGAAAATACCTATCATGGAATGTTAATAAGTTGCACTAGAATTTTTAAGGTCGAAGGGCATGACTTGATAGCAAAATGTTCCCTAAGGAGTGATGAAAGTTGTTTTACATTGGTCCTCAGGTATAATTTTAATTTGATTATACTTTAAGAAACTGTCCATGAGAGATAACATTTCATATCTAGTGGTTGAGTCCATAATAATGTCAATGTTTAGAAGGGAGAAGTCATCCTTTATACATGCCTTATTTGTATCTTAGAAGTCTGTGAAAATCTGAATTCCATCATGTGGCTTGGTCATAAGGATAATATTAAAAATCTAATTAAAATAATCTATAGGGTGGATGAAACCAACTTACAAGAAATTATGTAGCTCCTATTTGACTAATAGGGCCACTTTGGGGTGTATCTTCCATAATTTCTATTTTATCATTTTATCATTAGGATGCACAACCAAGTGATGTACTACTAAATAGCAATCTAGTCCAAGCATGTCCACATAACTCCATGAAAATATGTCGATGAATTATTTAAATAACTCAATGATAAATTCACTTTTTTTGGGTCTCAAAAATGCCCACAATTTAACTATTTTGGGATGTTACTCCATACCAATATTTACTTCTGTTACTTCCTTAATAAGAGAGGATGATTGATCTTATAGGTAGGGAGGAAATGATATTTTTAGAACATCTAAAGAAAAATAATTTGATAGCTTAGTATCAATATCAAAGTATTATTTAAATTTAAATGGGATATGTGGAATTTGATCTAGAATTTTAGGATTCTCTTCCTCTTTAGATTGATCTTCATCACTTTTATCATGGGGTTCTTGTTGTTCCTCAAAATATGTAGATTGGCAAAAATTTATGAAAAATCCCCCTTTATGATCACCACATGGCATAAAGTATTGATCTCCCATATATTCCAAGATTTTCTTCATCATTTTTGAATGTGTCAAAAGAGGGCTCCTTTTTTATTCTAGTTGATGAGTGATGGATAGTGGAAGGAAATGTTGATGGTGGAAATGGCGATATCAGGGAAGAGATTAGTGGAAATAAGTTACTCAAAACAACTACAAGTAGAACCTATCTTAATGTTTTTTCTGGGGAGAGATTGCTTAGAGATCGGGGGAGTATCTATAATGATATGATTTAGGTCATCATCAAATATTTTTTACCCTATACCAAGATACTATGGATATTCTTAAACCATGATAGGTTTTATCCTTCTTTGTTCTTGTTTTCCTAGTCCTTTCCCTTTATAATGCACATTTTCCATCATCTTCTAGATGTGGGGGTAATATTTTTCTATATATATATAAGGGCATCATCATCTATATTGAGCTATGACTCATCCAATTCCTTAGTGCACTCTTCAAATAATAACCATGTACTTGAGAAGGTTTTTGATCTAAACTAATATTTGATTAGTTTGATCTTCTACATGGTCAGGGACCAATAGTTACATAGGGAGAGTGGTAGATCACCTACATAAAAAAAATTGTATTTATACTCTTTGTAGCATATGGATGTGATTTTCAAGTGATTGAAATGGGGCAGTAGATCTGATGTAAATTTAAGTTGATCGGGGGATACATATTTTTTAGTTGTTGGACTTAAGATAGAATTATTTATGTTGGAATAAGGGTAGGAGGGTGATGATTGATCCATCTAACATCTATGAAGATGATAGATTACTCTGAGGATGGTGACTTCCTTAATAAAGTGGGGGAATTTGAGAGATTAATGTAAATTAGATGGAACATCTTGTATTTCATGGATCCATGGACACCTAAATACAATATTATAATGCAAATCTACATCCACAACATGGACTAATTTTTTGTGTACTACAAGGCCCATGTCAATGGTAAGGTATATAGTCCCTTCATATGGCCTCTCATTATCATCATAGGCCTTGATCATAATCAAGGTGGGGCCTAAGGATGCTTATGAATACCCCAATTTCTTCAAGAAGTCTAGATTGCATAAATTTAATGTTGATCCTTTGTCTATGAGAACCTAGGAGACATGATGGTATGATATCTACACTTCAATGAAAAGAGGATAATTATGGTATGAGCCAATTAGATGCATATCTTGGACACCAAAATTAATATTTTGTGAATGGGATAAATGTCCCGGTAATTTTTAGAACTGATTGGCATCCAAGTCACTAGAAACTTTAAGATCATTCAAGACTTGGTTTAGTATCTCGCGATGTAATGCAAATGTTTTAAGAAGCTCCATTAATGATATTTGAGCTAGTGTATTCTCAAGATACTAAATGATAGCATAAGAATTATTGGAAGAAATTGAAACCTTTTTATAAACACTTCCCCTTTGATTAGTAGATAAGGTAGATGGGTCCTTAGGTGGTGCCGTAGGAATTATAATTTTATTATATCTAGTGGTGACAACATAATCAATAGTGGCCATATTAATTTTATAAATGGTAAATGAAGGTGGTGTGGACTCTTAGGGGTTGCATATTTTAATGTTATTAACATAATGGTTTGGCATAGAGTGGTAGTCAATGTGGTTGGAAGAAGAGGCCTGGCCCTAGTCTATTAGTGGTCTCTTATTTGTTTGATCATGCTTAGGAAGTGGGTCCTTATAGATGTTGAGCTACCCATTTACTAATTTATTTTGAGGATTTTCACCTTCTATTTTAATTTTACCCCTTTCAATAAATTCTTGAATATAGTGCTTGAGTTACATACATATTTCTATATCATGGCCCTTAACCATGTGGTATTTGTAAAATTCATCTTCATGCTACCAGTCTATTTTTGGTTGTCGATCATCAATACGTCTAATTTTAGGAGGGTGATAATATTAGTAGTAATTAGTTGAGAAAGGACTATTTCAATTGGTACTCCCAAGATAGTGAGTGGCTTCTTTTCAGTCCAAGGCTTTGGCTTTCCTTGTGGAACTCAGATGGAGGAGACAATTGGTTATTCTATGAGGATCTTCTTTTGAACTATTTGCACATGTTATTTACAATCAGTTACCCCATATCCCATGATATTATTATTTTTTGTTGAAGACTTTTGATTTTCCTAAAAAAGATTTGTCTTGATTTTGGATGTGCTCATTTTGGGAATATAGCTTGATTGCTCCTTTCTTAATAAGGGCATTTTCAACTTGCATCCCTTTCTTAATTATTTCATTGAAGGTCTTAACACATTGGGGTTTTAGCTTATATTTGAGTTTATTATTAAAAATATCAATAAATATCTTGGCTAACTCTTTCTTAGTTATAGCTCAGGTAGCTTGCTAGACTTCTCCATATTTGCTAGTAATATGTCAAACTTTCCCTGCTTCTTTGTTTGGTGTTATAGATGTCTATTATGGAGATTTCATGTTCAATGTTGAATGAAAAGTGTTTAATAAATTGTTATGTTAATTATTCAAAGCTAGATATAGACCCCTTGGGTAGGTGCATGAACCATTCTAAATTAGGTCTAGTAAGACTCTTTAGAAAAAATCTTAATAAATCGGCATCTTTGTATTCCACTTCATGACAAGCCACATATAATTCTCACACATGATCTCTAGGATCCCTTTTCTATTGATATTTTTTTAAATTGTGGTACTTAAAAGTTATAAGGAAAGGGTATTTATAATATACTCATATCCAAGGGTGAAGAACAAAAATATTCATATTTTTATTTGAGAGCTTGTGAGTGTGGATCTATTTACTGGAGGGTTTCCTTCATCACTCTCCATCTTATGTGAATACAGTGTCCTGAAAAGGATTAGTGGTTTGATTTTGACTATTTTGGGGAATATGGGTACTATGGACATTTTGGGTTCAAAGGGTGTTGTTCATATTATTGGTTTTATTATTATTAGTGGTATTATTTATGTTATTTTATTAAGGGGATGATGGACATTGATTATGGATTAAAAGGTTAATTTTTTGTGTTAGTTGGTATAATCAGTACTCTAAGATAGTTGGTCTATAGTTAGCCTCAATACAATTATTATGGAGGGTTTTAGGCATTCTTCTATTATAAATCCATGGTCCACACCTTCCTCTTCTTTAGGTATTCAATTGGTATGTACATTTTGATTAGGTTTATTTGGATGGGATAGAGGATGGACTATTTTGTGTAGGAGGCTACAGTCAAAAGTAAAAGGTAGTGTGCCCCTATTTTAATGGCACATGCTAAGACATGATCATACTTTTCAAGTAGGTAGTATTCAATTAATTTCCTAACCTCATAATTATGGAGTGGGTTAAACCTTTTATCCTCTTATCCAATTATATGCATATCACTATGGGTATCATCATATTCTCAAGTTAGATCTTCTATGTTATCCATTATTTCATTGTTTAGGTTAGAGGCCTGTCCAATCCTTAGTTGGGCATGGGTGTGAAATACAATTTTAAAATATTGATGGGATGAGGTGTGGTATATGAGGTGGAGGTGCCCAAATACTACCTTTGTCTAGAGACTAAAATCTATTAGTGGCCAAAGAGAGTGATGTGATGAACTTTGGGAGAGGATGGGATGATTAACAATTACCAAAAGGACAAAGTCTCATAAGAGACCAATCTAGAATGGATGAAAGAGAGTGATGGGATCAAATACCTTGTCCACTAGCAAAGAGATACTTTGATGGGTTTTAGGTGAATAAGGCACTTGATAGAGATGAGCGATGGGTGCTAGATTATAATCTTATAAAATTATGTATATTGATAATACTTAGTCTAGAAGATGAAAAATGATGATTAAAGAGGATGGGTGACCACTAGAACTTGTTTTTAAGATATAATATAATATTCAAGGGTGATACAAGATAGATAGGGGATAGAAGATAGAAAAGGTGGGATGGAAAGTTATAAAAGGGGTACTAAGTGAATAGAATATATGGTGGTGTGATATGAAAATATAATATTAGACAAGAGGGATTATAGAAGTGACCTAGAATACACAATAGGTATGATGAGGTATGGAAAATGTAAAATAGGTAATAGATGGATGCTATGATATGTGAGGTTATAAGTAACAAATGTGGGATGAGTGATTAATACAAGATGGGTAAGTAATATAAGGTGGATGTGGTAAAACTAATAAATTAGAGGGGAGATAGAAGATTAAGGTGTAGAGGATATGATATGGATACTAGATGGGGTGTAATAAGTAGTAAATGGGAGATGGATGATAAATACAATATGGAAAAGTAATATAGGATACATGTGGTACAATATTATTAGATTAGAGGGGGAATGGGATATTATGGTTTGGAAGATATGAGATGAATATGGGATGGATGCAAGATATAAAATGATGTATGGGATGAGAAGTAGATGATAAGGTGGATAGGTAGATGAGGGATTGGGATGTGAATGTGAGATGATGAGTATTAACCTAGAGGCATCTAAGGTGTTAAAAAAAACAAGGTATGGTTGAATCAATTTTGAAAATAATATGAGCCTAACACAACACTCAAACAAAACACATAAATATGAATCTTGAATTAGTCAACAAATAAAGGTGTGTAACCTGATGCCTACACTACCTAATGGATTCACTGGTGAGGATATAGGCCGATGACCCATTATAAAATATATTAAACCCTCTCAACCCTACTCACATAAAATGGTTAATTCAAAGTTGATATTGATTCATATAATTGTACACTTTTTATGGTTGAAGGATCCTAATCTAGGTATACACAAAGGTTTCTAGGTGTATCCCCTATATACATGAAGGTATATTGGGGCCCAAGTCCTTATAAGATTATATGTAATTCCCTATGCATTTTAGCTTAACCACTCCTCACTCCATGGAAACCTTTATGGGGAATTCCAATTAAGTATGTAAAGATATCTCTTCTAATTTTTAGCCTCCATCAAAACATGGAGTTTGGTTAGTGCATGGTGCTGAAATCCATGTCACTAATCCATATATTCTAATCCCATGCATGGGGATGAAGTCCATGTCATGTGATATCCTAGAATAAATGTGAATAATAAATAGGCAAGGACATGATTAATCTATCAATTAATTACCTACATGTGAGGGGAACAAGTATATGTAATGAAGTGACAAGCAAAAACCACAACATACAAGTATATTCAATGAAAAATATTTACACACAATAATGATTTATATAAGAAAACCTAAGATAATACATAATTGGGAAACCCTTCCTAAAATTACAAGTGTTAGAACATAAAGTGGGGTGCCTTGGTCTTGAGTGGTCTTGCACCAAAATGGATTAGTAGTTTAAATTTTTACAAAACCACAAGTCCCTAAAAAACTATAAATACATAGAGAAATATCATAACTAGAATGCACAAAATAGTAAATTCAAATCAAAATCATAGATCTTGAGTTTAAATCTTATATAGGGTTAGTAAACCATGGTGGTCAACCTAAAAAAAATTAATAGTTAGGTAGGATCGCTACATGAAAGAATAAAATTGTAACTGTAGAAAAATCACAATCTATGATTTTGTATAAAATAGACAAAATATATAATATGCCTAAGATAGACAAATATCACTAAGATAACATGTTTTTTAGATAATTATAATATAGATTAACCAAATATGTGTTCCATATAAGTATATGATAGGTAGTTTAATCAAGATTATAATAGAAAACTATATTATGACAATTACTTATAGATGTTTCCTTAACAAAAGGATTTAGGCTAACAGACAAATGTTATTTACCTATAGAAGGATAAATTTTATGTTAGGTGTCCTAAAATACCATGTTGCCTATATAGCTACAAAACCATGATTGCAACTAATAAAACCACCACTTATAGGACAAAGTTGCAAGTTTGAGACTTACAATTTTGTATCAAAGTTCAAAAAAGGATTTATGATGGGGTCTTTGATATTTGTCTTATTCTTGTTCTACCCCTTATTAACCTTGCACATAGAGAAAAAACTCTTATAATACCTTTTTCCAATATATTTTTAGGTCAAAATAGCTAGATTCAAAAATAGTTAAGGTGATGAAAGAAAAAGGCTTGGCTTAGTTCAAAAAAACCTTACAACCCTTTAAAGAACCTAAGATCCCTCTATCTATAATCTAGAAAATTAAAAATTCAATATATTTACAACCTAATGGAGAAGGGAAAAATAACTACTATTGATGGAAAAATCACAATCACCAAGTCAAAATCACTAATGTCAAAGTCATGATTTTGTAGATGGTGGCCAAATGGTCCAAGTTTGATTAAATCTTGTTTTTCCTACAACCAGAGACCAGAATACCTCCCCTAGACAATAGAAGTAGAATAATAACACCTTACATAAATATATATGGTTAGATAATGACCAAGTTTATATTAAAAAACTCAAGTTTTACAAAGTCATGACTATACCTAAAAAAACCATGATTACCAGTATGAAGTCATAATTATCGAAGTTACAATTTTATGTCTTATGTACCAACAGCTAAGTGTCGAATTATTCTCTCCTTATCCTACACATAGAAAATTATAATGTTTATATACAAGTAAATAGATAATATATTATCCTATAGAATGGGGTTAGTAACAAATAGGATACAAACCTACCCCCTACTTTTATTTTTTTGCAAAATCATGCCTATGAGTGACAAAATTGTGACTACAAGACAAAATCATAATTTTTGAAGTTATATTTTTGTCAAGAGTAAAAATATACAAAATACCATTGTTAGTAGTTATTTAATAAAATCATGACTATATCTACAAAAATTCAATTACAATACCACTAATACTAGTGCAAAATTGTTATTTGCCTGTACGTGACAAAAGTTTAAAATTCAACCTTGAATTCATGTCCAATTTTTATTACAAGTATTCAAATCACTTCAAAAAAATTTATAAGGTTATTTATGGGAGTAATCCCTCTCACCATGGTCACCAAAAATGTATCCTAAATTTTAGATTCAACCTATATTCCTATTTTTAGTAGTAAAAACCTAAAACTTAAACACACAAGTAGGAATGGATAAAAGAGGCAATAATAATAATAATAATAATAATAATAATAATAATAATAATAATAATAATAATAATAATAATAATAATAATAATAATAATAATAATAATAATAATAATAATAATAATAATAATAATTACAATAACTTTACATCCTTATGGATACACTCAAATATTGAAAATGGATTGTTAATTCCAAATTTGAAAATGTTAGATTGCTTGCTTGATATTGGCAATGGCTTCCAAATGGTTGAATGATCTTGATAGTGGTTATGAATGGATGCAAGAAGGATTTTTGGATACAAGATAGAAAAAAATTGATATTTTTCCAAGATATTTCTCTTTTTTGTTTGATGGAGGGAGGCGGATTGGTTATATAGGCAAGAAGGGAGAAATCAATGGCTTAAATTCAAATTTGAGCCATTAAGATCAATGGCTAGGGATTTTCCATGAAATTTTTAATTCCATGGAGATCTATAGAATAGAGAATTATAGAGGTAAAATGGATAACACTAAGGATATTTATATAATCCTCAAATTCTATAAATCTCCCATAGGGTTTAGGGGTTTAGGAGAGGCTAGAAATAGGGGGTAGTTGAGTACATGAATTATTTTGTATTTTTAAATTGGCTAGTTGTCTTAAGGAGTAGGTTAGTGGGTAATAGGTCTTATTATGGGTTTAATGAAAGGATTAATTAGTTTTTGGGATTGAGCAAATTTTTTATGATATGGGAATGGTATGGGGGATTATTAGGATATTAGTTCATATTGCTAGGAAATATGGGAATTAGACTAAATTAATAAAAATTAGCATAATTTGTATAATTAATAGGGAGAGTATACTTTAGTGCATATAGTTAATATACTAATAACATGGACAAAAATAAGCTACAATATAAAATTTGGTACATTAAAATCTTGTTTTCACATAAACAACATTATAATGTAGATTTGAGCCACTCATCAAATGTGGAACACTCTCGTAAGCAAATAAATGCTCAAATATATGTATCTATTTAGTAGAATTGAAATTGTATCACTAACCATCAAAACATAATATTAATCATGCACTTTTACACTTTTTAGATACATAATTGATGAGAAATTTTAGATTTAAATAAAATGATGATTGAGGAGAAATCCCATATAATTTAAAACTTCTAATTGTAATATAATATTTCCAATAAAATTTTACAAGGAACATCTAACTTGGTTTCATAATATTACCACCTAATTTAGACGAGGGAAAAGACTATCATACTAGCACACACTAATGAGAAAAAACTAGTCTACAATATGTAATAATGGGTATATATGAGAAAAATTATTAAATTATTTTCTAATAGATAACAAAAGATTATATAATTATGGAATATATGGATAAAACATAATATGCCTCAATTTGAGTAAGTCAATAATCCCTCCATGATATTATGGAAACATTTAAATAATACTTGAAATAATCCAAATATATGTATGGTAAAAAACATATCATATATATATATATATATATATATATATATATATATATATATATATATATATATATATATATATATATATATATATATATATAAAATGTATTCTTAATATTTTTTATTATATATAAATTTTCATATAATTTTTTATTATAACCCTCCTAAAATATGATAATATTGACTCTTAATCTAGGTCAATAGAGGGTACTCTTGGGTAAGCCAACTATAATTTTAACAATGGTTTGATAAGTGTCAGCTCATTGGTGTGTGTTTTTACTTCATATATCTGTTAAACCTTGGATAATTAAATAGGTGTGCCTTCTAACATTTCTACATCCTCCTTATAAAAGACACCATTAATCTATTAATATGACCCAAAAAAGGAAAATCAAATATGATAGTTTCCTTCAAACAGCCTTAGAGTTATTGCTCTTGGAATGAATGTGTTATTGACTATGAATATGGTATATTTAATCCATTAAAATTCTATATGTTATTTACTATTGATTCTCTATGGTATTTTTTTAGTATGGAGTCTATAAAATAATTACCTAATTCTAACTATAAGCTTCTTAAAGGATGAAAAAATGAAGAATTGTTTTGTCTTATTATGAAAGGTTTGATAAATTCACTACCATGAACAAGATATAGGGCTATATCATCACCTGTTGAAGAAATATAAGATTGTCCTAGGTGTCTTGGTATATTAATTCTATGAAAGACTAGATATAGACTTAAGAAGTGTGCTTGGAAAAATGTTCAGTGTAAAGGCACTAGAGAAATCCTTGCACCAAATTGATAACCTCTTTGTTTATTCACTCCTCTGATGGAAACATCAATCCTCCATACATGTGATTGATTATACTTTGGATGTATATATATATTTTTGTTATGTGAATTTCATTTTTGGGCATTTTATTAATGTTGTAATGATTGATCTTTAGATTATATTTAAGATAATGTGATGCATATTAATGAATGTGGAGGGAGATGAAAAGGTTAATTATATGAGAAAGGATGTTTGTCAATCTTATATGCCATGATTTCCCTTACCATCAACATTATAGAAAAACAAAGGCATAAAGGTAAATATTTAAATTTGATAATGAAAGAAATCATCTTTTATAAGTCATGATAGATCTATCAGACACAGGTTGATATGACAACCCATAGGTCACTTGCACATAACCTACTTCCTACCATTATTCAACTACTTAACAACCCATACCACTTATTTCACCCACCAAGTGTTACAATGGCACCAATTTTGACCTTTGTGATTTACAAGATACAACATTAAACTATGATTGTAGCCTTATTTGTTTAGGCTTTATAAAATGTATGAATGCATGCTTGTGCTTCATATATGGAAGTTTCATTCTCAATGAGTCTGAAAAATTAATCTTTAGAGAAATGACCATTAATAAGTTTTTTAATAATTTATTATTTAATGGAACTAAGGCATAATTTAGATCACTAATAATACATTCATAAACAATACTCAAATATAAAATATGCTTAAAATAACAATTAAAAGTATACTAAAATAATGAACAAGTAAATAAAATGGAAATAAAATGAAGAGAGATGGAAACAAACATTCTTGGTGGAATGATCCAAAACTTAGAAGCTTTGGTTGAAAGATAATTCAAGAAACAAGAACAACACAATTGTAATAATGCTATCTCTGAGAAGAGATGTTTTATTGATCAAATTTGTAGACCCAAACATATGCCTATTTTTGAGAAGAGATGTCTAATTTCCATTTTGGGTTACATACTCATTTATACACATTTTTAAGGTAGGAGGAGGATGTGGAAGGTCACCAATCTCGAGGGATATTAAGTGGTTTGACTTCCACAATTTACAATAATACATAATTTGCAGAATCACAATTTTTAGAAACTTACTATTTTTAGACTGCACTACTAAAATTAAAATTTGGGGTACTTCTATTCAGTCTTTTGGGGTCAAATCCCATTGAGAAAATCTTGGTGCCATCTCACAATGTTCCCATCATTCTTATTTTTCCAATGGTGCAAATGGGGAGTCAAACAAATCTATGGTGCAAAATTTATGGCTCATAAAAGTTATACCACCAATTGGGGTAGAACAGTCACCTGAATTGTCACCTAAAATATTTCTTAGATCATTCCTCCCTCATTGAGAATTGATGGTCCCCATTTCATCAATATTTTTCATCAAGTGTGGTAGTTGTATTTTCATTTGATTCCCAATGCATACTTAGAATGTACTATGCTTTTTGGAGTTGTGTAGGGCTCGATTGTTCACCATTTCTATCTAACCATTAGTCTATGGATGGAAGGTCATGAAATTCCTTAACTTGATATCTATTTGCTTTTGTTGATGTGTTTTTTATGTAGTCAGGGTTACAATATCATCCCTTTTGGATTCCAATGGCTTGACCACCATGAGAATGAATTTCTTGGCACTAATCAAGGAGACAAATGTAGAAGGTGGTACCTCTAGTACCCTATAGCACCACGTTCCAAGAGTGAAGGGTGATCATTCAAGTTCTTGATTCATAGATGACATATTGATCACAAATGAATGGCTAACCAAAGATTACATCATAAACATCTAAATTGACCACATCACATAAGACCTCATCTTGGAAAGGTTTTATTGCATATGAGAGAAGACATTGGTGGGTGACAAAGAGGTTTCTCCCTAGACTCAAGCATACAATATTGTATGGATTTTGATGAAGCCTCATGGACAAAAATAGTTTTTTCACAACATTAGTATCCCACTATCAAGAATGAAATGTAGAGGCTTACCTTTCACCCATAAATTAGAGTGAAACAACCTTTCCTTATCATCTAGCTTCTCCTCATGGATCCATTATGAAGAAATGATGGCATCAAACTTAGAATCTATAATATCTTATTCATCCTCTTCAATTATAGGGTGTGTATGAGGTAGAGTAGTAGATATTGAGGATTGTGACTCAAAAATAAGGGACTTAATGGCTCGATATTCTTATTTGGAGTGCATTTCATATTTGTGGTAATCACACCATTTTCCAGTCTTCCCTTCATTTTGATTCCAATTTTGGCCTCGTGTTTGACCTTCTTTATCACTTTTCCATTTTATATGATGACTCTTTATATTCATTATTCCATTATTCTGCTCAATTTTCACCATGAACTTATACGCCTCACTAAGGGTTTCTAGATTGAAGAGTTCTATCTCCCCCCATATATACCATTGTAGTCCACCACAATATTTTATAACCTTGTGTTTCTCACTTTCTTGGATGCCTAAACTCACAGATAGAGAATTAAAAATGTCAGTGTAATCTTGAACAGTTTATTCCTTACCTTGGTGAAGTTGTGTCACTCTATAGATAGATCATCATATACTCCAATGGGGTAGTATTCTTCCTTTACAACTTATATGAAATCATCCCAGGTAGCTTCCACCTCAAGGCCAATATTATATGTACTAAATCTCTTCTTATACACTTTCCACCAATTTTTGATAGGCAATGATGCTTTCAAAAGAGCAAAAGTGATCTTCTCTTTATCGGTGAATTTATTTATATAAAAATAGGAAGACAATTGATACAACTAATTTTCTACTACATCAATATTGATTTTGCCTTCAAATGTAGGGATATCAAAATTCACCTAAACCTTGAAGGGTTTTAAGGCACTAAAAAGATGTGGGGGTGTAGATGAGGAGCTAGAATTTCCCATCAAGATTTGTTAGAGAATTTGGGTGAATTATTATAGCATCTATGCTTGTTTCTATTGGAGGGCTTAATTCACCATTTCCTTGAAAGGATTGGATGTCTCAGTGTTGTCTACCATTTGAGGTCATTTGAAGCAAAGAGGTGGATAGTTTGGAAGCTCTATTGTTTTCCACCCAAGTTTCTTATAGCGTGGCCTCATCCTCAGGATCATACACTCTATAGAAAAACCACTCTAATACCATTGATCCAAAACTTAGTAGCTTTGGTTGAAATATAATTCAAGAAACAATAACAACACAATTATAATAATGTTATCTCTAAGAAGAGACGTTTTATTGATCAAATTTGTAGACCTAAACATATGCCTATCTCTAAGAAGAGATGTATGATTTCCATTTTAGGCTACATCTTCATTTATACACATTTTGAATGTAGGAGGAGGATGTGGAAGGTCACCAATATTAAAGGAGATTAAATGGTTATACTTCCATTATTTACATTAATACAGAATTTGAGGAATTATTAGTTTTAAAAACTTACTATTTTTAGATTGCACTACTAAAATTGAAATTTATGGAACTTTCATTTTGTTTTTTAGGGTCAAAACCCACCAAACAAATCTTAGTGCCATCTCACAGTGTTTCTCTCATTCTTAGCTTTCCAATGGTTCAAACTGGGAGTCAAATGGAGCTATGGTGCAAAAGTTATGGATCTTAGAAGTTTTACCACCAATTGGGGTAGAACCATCATCTAAATTATTGCCTAAAATATTGCTTCGATCATTCCTCCCTCCTTGATAATAAATGGTCCCCATTGCATCAATATTTATCATCAAGTGTGGTAGTTATATTTTTATTTGATTCTTGATGCATACTTGAAATGGACTATGCTTTATGGAGATATGTAGGCCTTGATTATTCACCATTTCTATCTGACCATTAGTCTATGGATAGATGGCCATGAACTTATTAAGCTTGATATCTATTTGCTTCTATTTTTTTGTTGTTTATGTAGTCAGGGCTACAACATCAACCCTTTTGGATTCCTGTGGCTTGACCATCATGAGAATGAATTTCTTGGCACTAATCAGGGAGATATATGTAGAAGGTGGTACTTCTGGTACCCTATAGCATCATGTTCCAAGAGTGAGGGTGATCCTTCAAGTTCTTGATTAATATATGCCATGTTGATCATACATGAATGATTGACCAAATAATACATCATAAACATCCAAATTTACCACATCACATAGGATTTCATCTTGGAAAGGTTTTATTGTATATGAGAGAAGACATTGGTGGGTGACACAGAGGTTTCTCCCTAGACTCAACCATCCAATACTGTATGGCTTTGGGTGAGGCTTCATGGACAAATTTAGGGTTTTCATAACATTAGTAGAGATTAAATTCTTTTGACTCCCACTATCAAGAATGAAATTTAGAGGCGTACCTTTCGCCCATAACTTAGAGTGAAACAACCTTTCCTTGTCATCTGACTTCTCCTCGTGGGTCTATGATGAACAACGATGTCATCAAGCTTAGCATCTACAATCTCTTCTTCTTTCTCTTTTGTTTTAAGGTGTGTGAGGTATAGTAGTATATGTTGAGGATTGTGACTCAGAAAGTAGGAACTTGATGGCTCAATATTCTTCTTTAGAGTGTGTTCTAGATTTGTGGTAGTCAAACTATTTCCTAGTCTTCCCTTCATTTTTCTTCCAATTTTTGCCTCATGTTTGACTTTTTTATCACTTTTCCATTTATAAGCTGGCTCTTTGTATTCATTCTTCCATGCTTCTACTCAATCTTCATTGTGAACTTGTATGCCTCACTGAGGGTTTCTAGATTGAAGAGTTCCATCTCACCCCATATATACCATTATATTCCACCATGATATTTGAGAACCTTATGTTTTTCACTTTCTTTGATGCCCAATCTCATAGATAGAGAATGAAAAATGTCAGTGTAATCTTGAATAAACTGTTCCATACCTTGGTGAAGTTGTTGCCACTCTATATATAGATCATCATATGCTCCAATGGGGTAGTATTCTTCCTTTATAGCTTCTATGAAATCATCCTATGTAGGTTCCACCTCAAGGCCAATATAATCCATACTGAATCTCTTCTTGTGCACTTCTCACCAATTTTTGATAGGAAATAATGCTTTCAAAAGAGCAAAAGTGATCTTCTCTTTATCGGTGAATTTATTTACAAAAAAATAGGAAGACAATTGATCCAACTAATTTTATAATACATCAACATTGATTTTTCCTTCAAATGTAGGTATATAAAAATTCACCTGAACCTTGAAGGGTATTGGGGCACTGAAAATATGTGAGAGTGTAGATGAGGAGCAAAAATTTCCCATCAAAATTTATTAGATAATTTGGGTGAATTATTGTAGCATCTACACTTATTTCTATTAGAGGGCTTAATTTACCATTTACTTAAAAGTATTAGATGTCTCAGTGTTGTCTGCCATTTGAGGTTGTTTAAAGAAAATAGGCGGATAGTTTAGAAGCTCTATTGTTTTCCACCCAAGCTTCTTGTAGCTTGACCTTGTCCTTAGGATCATACACTCTCAAGACAAACTACTCTGATACCACTGATCCAAAACTAAGAAGCTTTGGTTGAGAGATAATTTAAGAAACAAGAACAACATAATTATAATAATGCTATCTTTGAGAAGAGATGTTTTATTGATCAAATTTGTAGACCCAAAAATATGCCTATCTCTGAGAAGAGATGTCTAATTTCCATTTTGCTTTACATCTTCATTTATACATATTTTTAAGGTATAAGGAGGATGTGGAAGGTTACCAATCTTGACAAATATTAAGTGGTTTGACTTCCATGATTTGCAATAATACATAATTTAAGGAATTACTATTTTTAGAAATTTACTATTTTTAGATTGTACTACTAAAATAAAAATTTAGGGAACTTCTATTTGGTTTCTAGGGTTCAAAACCCACTAATAAAATATTAGTGCCATCTCATGCTGTTCCCTTCATTCTTATCTTGCCAACGGTTCAAACGGGGAGTCAAATGGAGATATGGTGCAAAAGTTGTGGCTCCTAGAAGTTCTACCACTAATTGGGGTAGAACCGTCACCTGAATTTTCCCCCAAAATATTGCTTGGATCATAGAATTACATCATTTTGAGTCTAAAATATGGATCTAAAGACATCTTGGAAACATGATTGTGTCCAATGAATTGGATAAAATTGGTGAAGAACTAATTATGTGCCAAATAAAATATGCATGCTACTATTCTTTTTCTAGTATTAATATTGATTCCAAATTTAGATACTTATTGTGTACTCTACTTCATGTTAGGTCCAAAAATATCAAGTGCAATTACATTGACTAATGATGAACAAGAGTGTAACTTCATTTCAAAAATTGATAAGGTTTTTTTATTTTACTTTTCCTTTGCTCTTTGATCTAATCCTCGTCATTTTTTTTTAAAATGAGTATGGGTTAGTTACCTTAGGAAACCTATCTATGAGTAATAGCTACATATCCTACATTCTTAAAATTAAATTCAATGTAATTCTAGTCTTTATGAGTGAAATCCCCACCCAAGTGAGAGATGGGGCTTCACTTTCTCTCCTAAATAATAAAATGCAGTTATATGATCCTGCTATAACCATAATTTTTTTAAAGACTTTAGCACTAGATGGATGATATAAAAATTAAATCAATGTGAAAACTCCTTTGATAATATCTAAAGACCTCTTGAAAATACTTGATAAAATGTGCATGAGAGATTGGTTTATAAGAGAGTGGAGGATATGAATAAATGTTAAAAATTCTTAAGGTACACTTTATATATAGGTTCCTCAAGGGCACATCTTCACAATGGTTGACCATAGAATATAGTAAAAGGATAAAATCCTAAATTAAAATTCCCCCAAGTTAAAGAGATAATCATCTAGGCTAATTAGGACCTTGAAAAAACCATCAATAAGTGTTTTATACATTCTAAGACTGTCCATTAATGTTCAAATGTAAGTGAAAAGTTGATTTTTAGGTTCTCAATTTTTTTTATTGAATGGACATAATATCATTGGCCAAATGTGAATATAAATTAAAGTTATAATGTTAAGAAAAATTAGTCACCCACCAAACTAAATCTATTATCCACAAAATTTTCCCACCCATGCCATTCAAATCAATGTTAATCTTCTTTTTGGAAAACAAAACTACAAAGAAAACCAACAAAATTCTTTTCATAATCTAGAATCAGATAGTCTAAAAAATAGGAAGGCATGGAAAACAAGGTAACCACATCAAAAAAAATGATTTTCCTATACTTTTTTGAATTCTAACATTATTTCTTAAGACAGGCAATGAAAGCAAAAAAAAAAAAAAAACTCGTTTCTATTTCACAAAAACAATTAACACATTAAAATATAAATAAATAAATAAATATTAGCAACATCACATTTTTTGCATCTTTGGAAATAACAAATAATCACCATGGAAATAAGTCTTGCTTGCCTAAGAACGTGATTCCTAAACTATATCAACATGATATAAAACTTGCACTTATAGATTATGATCTCATATGTAGACTATTGTTTTTTCATATGGAATTGATACATTGCCAATACCACTATTTTTTGAGTTCACAACACATATATAGAATATATTTATCCTTAAATGTATATTAAAATCTAATAAATTAATTAATAACATTTAACTAAGGTACATAAATAGATGTTATCACATTGATGTAAATGGCATCCCTAGTGGAAACCACATTAGTGGCAAACAATTGCAACATTGTAATATGGAGGTAACAGTGCACTACATGTGTCAAAAACATGAGAAGCCAATTATTTTCATCCTAAAAAATGATTTTTGGAGCATTGATCAAGTACAAAAGACAAGGCTCAATCCATAAGGTACATGCCTATCAATGTAAAAATAAATATTTATTCTTTAATATATATTATTTTAAAGAAATATTAATGAGTGCCAAATTTCTTGGGCATCTCACTTTAATCAATAATAAATTACAAATATTCTTAATGTTTCTATAATTAACCATAAATTATTTCAGTATTTATAGAAAATAAATATTTGGCTTTTAACATTTTTAAAAAATTAATATTAATGGGTGTGCATAGCTCACTTTGATAAAATAATAATGATGTTTAATGTTTCGATAGTTGATCATAAAATTTTGAAATATTTAAATGAGGATGATGAATAAACAATCATGATAAATATAGTTGTTTGAGATTCATATTAGATCAAGTGTACAATATAAGAAGGTTATACACCGACACATAGTGGAAAATAACAATCCATGAATAATTACATGAATAAATTTGTTTGAGATCTAGAGTACAAAAACATTGATAGTTTTTAATACACTCACATATAAGTTACATGAATTATTACAAAACATTTTACTTCTCTTCAAATCATCAAATAGAAAGTAAATAAGCAATATCATGAAAAATAAAAGAAAACTAAAAATACCTTGAAAAAAGACTTAATCATGAAATATCATGAAATATTGAAATGTCATGGAAAATGACTTAATTATTAAATTAGGTAATATCATGGAACCTTTAAATGACTTATTTAGACTTAACCCTCTATAATAAATGAAATAACATACTTAACCCTCGAGAGGGAATGTAGGTATGCATTCCACTCATACTAACTTAGATGAGCCTCATTAAAAATAGGATTGTAACTAGCAGTTATCCCAATGATGTAAGGAATGTCGAGAGGGATTTGTCTTTATATTTTTTAATCACTTATTAGTGCAAATCAGGTGAAGAGCACCAAATAGTCAATCAAAAGTTATGAAAAATCACTACTATATGTATCTTGAGAAAACCTATATTTGTTGTAAATGATGTGAAAGAGGTATTACACTGATTCTTGTTTCCTCTACTATTTTAGATGTACGTATTTATTATCCTTAATTATTGCATAGATGTCACATGAAAATTAAGGGTTTATAACCAAGTCATATAATGAGTGCACTCTTTATATGGTAATGAACATTAATCCTTACCGATTAGTATTGCTAATATCTGTTATTACTTTATTCAGATTCATTCCTTACACTTTATGTATTGTTAGATCCCATGTCATTTTGATAGGTATTTGGTGGCGAACACCACGTGTAATATGAGGAATTGGAATATATGTTTGATTAAATACTTCCCATGGGGTACTAGATATTTTTTATGGAAATAACTATGTAAATGGGCAAAGAAGGAGGATTTGAATATGTGTGGTAGACAATGTGAATTATTTCCTCAATGGCTCTATTAACTAAACCCATTCTCACCTAGAGGTTAGATGTCAACATTATTTTTTTCCCTTTCCATAGAATCACAATCGAATCGAGTTGAGTTTCATTGATCAATGTCCCCTATTATCTTCTTTATTTTTCTTTACAGTTTACTATTGAAATGTTTAATGATTGTATCATTTGCTTATTATGTATTATTGCCAATTTTTTAGTTACATATAAATGTGTTGACACTTTTAAATCTTCCTATTCTTTTTCATATATGAAGTATGATGTTCTAGGCATGATAATATTCCAGTATTTTTTTATGATTTTGCATTTATGATGTTGGTCAATAGATTTCTAAATAGTAGCTAATTTTTTGTACATCTTTGTTGATGTAAATTTGTGTGTGGCATTAATAATATGTTGAATCCCTACCAAAGTGTGTGGATAAATTAATTCAATACATACATTGGTATGTCATCTATGTGCATAATCTTTCCCAGATCACCAATAAGTATAACTAAATAGCCTCCAAAATATGTATTGTTATTTTGAGTAAATGCCTCACGCAATTGACTGTCTATATGGCTGAGCATCTTTAGGCCTATGAATATCATTTCATCAATGATCACATATTAAATGTGTTTCATTTATTATTTGAAAATTAATATTGTTTATCCCTCCTATTCCTTTATTTTGTGGATAGTAATGCATAAGATTGATCTATAGTTGAAGCATTTATGTTAAATGTTGTGATACCAGTTGGAGTGAGGAGAAGAAATGGAGAACTAGATCTCCATAAAATTCCATTTAGATTACATTTGATAGAACTAATAAAGTAGGATTTACTTGTACCTATATTTCCTTGTATAATCATCTTCAATCATAGATAATTTTATTTGGGCATGTTGTAGAATAATGGTGAAGGCCAGATGTTGTTACCAAATAGTTCATTTGATAGTGGTTCACTTGTGTAATCTGTATATGTATTGTGGGGGAATTTGCACTAAGAATATATAATTATGGTTTGGTTGTATGTATGCCAAGTAACACCTCATAATTATTCTATTTATGGCTAGTTTCAAAGTCATGGAGCCCAAGCATGTTGATCTCATCCATGATATTATCGCCTGATGGGTGCATGTGAGATAATAATTCCCACTCGTGTATTTCCAATTATATATGTACATCTTCTTGATTGTCACTAGAATCACTAATTGAGTTGACATTATTTTATTATTTTTTAGAGATTCATTTAATATGAAATGGAACATACAAACCCTTGATTTGTTCCTAGTGTGCAACAATACCCTGTGTAGTTAAACCAATGTCCACTACAATGTTGTGGAATGCTTTGTATACCAAGAGCTCTAATCAATAGAAAGCTTCACAAGTTCAAAAACCAATAGGAGTTACAATATATAAATGAGGGAATATATGAACAACTACCTAGATTGTTATTTTTCTCCATTGATTAGTTTTTCTTTGATTATTGAAAGACCATTTTTTGGTGACCTCACTGAGTGGCAATGTATCTAGAAAATAAGGATGATTTATATATGCATTAATGAAATATGGTATTTTTATATCATTAAATATTCTCTTAGAAACATATTTAAATATTTTTCTCCAATAGATAAGTTGATAAATGTTCTGCTACAAAACCATTAAAGGCAATTCTTGTAGCATGTGGCATGTCTCATGTGCACCTATTTCATAGTTGATAACAGTTTCTATCAAGAACTTGTTGTATGCAATCATCACTGGGAGGTCAATTTATATGAAAAATAATATTCAATCTAGCATATGATGGTATCTTTAATACTTGATTTCAGATATGGAAGCATACTTTGTTATACACTTGGGCACGATATGGCAGGAAACAACTAGTTGAAAATCAACATTTTCACAGCATATTGAAAGAATTATTGAGTTTTGGATGTTCACTTTTACATCATTACACATTATAATATATGTTTTATGACCTTTATCATTAATAAACATGGTTAATATCTCTTAAAATGACCATGGTGCTTTGTAGCTGCATTGCAAAGCAGTGCCCCTTTTCCATAAACATATAGATTCACTACATTTGGTATGTCATTGAACTCAATTTATAATTTATTCATAATTTGTTTGAGCATTAGAATAAAATATTAAGAAAACTTGGATCTTCTATATTATAAAGGTGGATTCTATCCCATATGTTGTCAGTGGTTCTGGATTCCATGATATCACATAGAGATCAAAAAATAGCCTAGTAGAATCAAACTGAAGAGGTTCTTCCCGATTCAAAGCATCTATGTTGGTTGAATTTTCCAACCATATAAATCCATGGATGTGTGCAGATCCTCTATGTTTCCATTCATACCTAATTAATAAAATATAAATAAATAGATGTGATTATGTAGGGTTTTTTAATGCAAAAACACAAATCAAATATAGTGTAAATATCAATACCTATCCAATAATCTTTGGAATGGATATTCTTCTCTAGGATTTCTTGATGGAAGATCATAAATAATTTATCCATGTACAAATATGCAAGATGTGGATTTTCAATTAGGTTTTGGTTTCTCCAATAAATACCATTACTTAAAAGAGTTAGAGGGACATCTAGCATGACTCTATGTAAATATGGCCACTTGGTGTTTGATGCACTCAAGGTAAAGAAGAGTGTTGGGGATCCCAATTGTGTGATCATATATGTTATTTCATTTTTACACTTACACCAAAATCAACGTGTACCTCTAAGCGATGATCCAAAATGAATTAGTTGATTCACAATAGTAGCATCAAGTAATTGTGTTATATGTTGTTTCAAGTCTAAAATTATGATTGGCATATTTTCCTCAATTTTGTTTTGCAAATACTATTGATGTTCCCTGGCTTTGATGGTGCATCATTAAATTTAACAAGAAATAGCAAAACCACAGAGGGTTCTCAAATTGGTTATCTTGGTATCTTAGTAAGTGCATATCATATTCATGTAATTAGACTTTCCTAATATGGTATTGCTAATACATGGCAATTCCTATTGGGAAAAGAGAAGGAAATGCCATGGAAAACAAACCCTCTACATTATTTTTATTGATAGGTGAGCTACTAACATTTGGCCAATTCAATAAAGATGGTAGACTACTATTGATATTATTTACATAATCTCTTATTTGGTTTACCTCTCTTCATGAATTTGGAAGAGATGATACAAATGATGACGTTTGATAACTATGTATATTTCTAGGTGAACTTATGTCTTCATTCAAGTCCATATTATTTATTTGTATGTCTCCCATGTTTATAGTGATATAGTGAAAGGGAAAATATATATCGGTAGGTTCAAATGGGAGTGCAGTAATTACTTGATGGTCAAGTTGAACATCTCTATAATATGAGTCATTTTCCATCATGTATTATATCACTTGTATTACATGTGTCCTGCTTACAAAACAATCATATGGTTTATTCTTTGAGCCAATTCTTCATATCCCAAGATGTCATTATTTTCAGATCAATGTGGTATGAACTTAACAATAGAAGATATATCTTGAGGAAAGATAATAGTGTGACCACTTTATTTGTATTTTCCACCTCATGCATGGGTTAATTGAAATATTGGATTAACTTCTACTATGATAATCTCCTCAACTTTGGTGAGCCTAGATAAAATATCAAGTTGTATACCTAGGTCCATATTATTTGAAGTAGAAAAATGATTATTTTTCCTTTTTACAATGCATTGATAATAAGTATGTTCACCATGTATATTCCCCATTCATATTCCTAGATAAATTTCCTTGCATATGAAACATGCCTATATTGAATAAAGATGATCTATCCTTTCATGGAATTTCTTTTGAATTTATTCAATAGAGAGGCTACATATTGTGGGGTCGATAGATATTTGTTGTTCATAGCAATGAAGTTGATGGCATGAATTTATTTGATCCTTGTGTGTTTCATACCACAAATGATCTCTTTTATTTATTTTTTATTTCTCCATGAATGACTACAATAATTATGAAGGAAAAAGTAAATACATATTTTTTTCAAACAATATTGAGAGTTTAAAATTTTTAGCATATGAAAACAATATATTGTGTAGAGGAGAAGTAATTAAGAGCAATGAAAAAAAATTATAAATACTTGATAATATTAAAATTAAAATTAGTAAATTATAAATTTTTATAAATGGTATGTATAACCTATTTTTTTGCATATGAAAAAAATAGCAGTATGTAAAAATGTAAATATTTGAAAGTAACCAATAGATTACAATGGTTATACACACACACACACACACTTATTACATGATAATATTAAAATTAAAATTAGTAAATTATAAATTTTTATAAATGGTATGTGTAACCTATTGTTTTGCATATGAAAAAAATAGCATTATGTAAAAATGTAAATATTTGAAAGTAACCAATAGATTAGAATGCTTATACACACACACACACACACACACACACACACACACACACACACACACATATATATATGGGATAAATGTGAAGTATCCATGATTACAACAAAATATTAATATGGATGTAATTGTCAGACTAAAGACAACTTCGATGCATGCTTTCAAGAATAGTTTATGAAAACACAATATGGCAAAAACAAGTTTTTTTCTACAAAATGTATATATCTAGATACATGCTACTTACAACTACTAGGATTTTCTTAAGTACATATATGTTCTAAATTACATCAAATGCATTAAATAAAGATGTATATTATGGTGTATCTTCATTCTTCATTACATTCATCAAGTTATAATGCATATGTTCCTTATCATTGTACATCTCTAATTTTGTTGCCAGTGTGAAATAATATTTGCAAAAGAGAAGTTTTTTGACAATTTCCCAAACCTCATCAAGAGAAGATGATTTTTTTTTAGATCATGTATTGTGATACCTATGATTCTAATGGCAACATCATCAAATTCTATGTTCCATATTGTACCTATGATGTCTTACAATATGAAATTTAAAGCGAACTTATACACACAATCTTTTACATCAATGTTACATTAATGGGATAGTGGGATTTTCATCAAAATTATGTTTAACAGAGGAGGTCATGTTGAGGATGATTTCCCATGGGATTTTTGATTGGTTGTATTTTTTGTTTATGTATTTTAAAGTTCCATTTAAAATTGAATATATTTTACCAATTTGTATTTGATTGAAGAATATATTTGCCACCTGGCCAAAAGAAGTTATAGTAATGTCATATCCTTCATTGTCAATGATGTTGAAGCTAAAAACCTACCCAAAACCACTATTTTTTGTGTATGTACATAGAATCCCCTTTTTAATAACTCTACCCTCTATAGTCCAGTTGTGTTTGTAAGGATTTAAATCTCTAATTGCAGTGTGTGGTAGTTTTTGCATGCATTCTCCTTTAGACATTGATCTTGATGTTGTGTTCATATCAATTTATTTTCTAGAACTATCCATTGTTTGAAATCTAATTTTGGTGTATATGAGAGCAGATGTGATGTTTTCTTTCGATGTGGAGAGACTCCTATGAAATAAGAAATAAAAAAACAATAATGATTGTCAATTTTTACTAAATGTAACCAAGACTACGTAATGTATGTAAAAATGAATGTAAAAGTGTATTTTGGCTTGTAGTAACTATATCTTAAGAAATGTTAAAATAAATTATATATGACATGAAACATTTGAAAATCAATGGATATTCCTAAGCAAATATACTATGAATCATAGGCCACTAATATAATAAATGATTGAAGACACCAAATTATAAAATATAAAGATAAAATTGAAAATTTTAATTTTAAAATATGATTTTATACACATATGAAGTGTAATAAAAATTTATGACTATAAAAAACATTATACATAGATAGAGTGGTTAGTTAGTTTTGTTTATAAACCTTGTGCATATAAAGATCATTGCAAGGATAAAAATACATATAAAAATTGTAAATCACAATACTAATGAAGAACATTACAATAGTTTCCAATTACTAGTATCTATTACAACAATATGATTGTATCTCTTATATATACTTCATAAAATATAAATTAGTTTCAAGGAATTTTACAAAAAATGTGTTTTCAACATGGAAGATCTAACCTTAAAACATAATTGCTTACATATAATCTCTACAAAGAAACAAACTAGATTAAACTATTTGATGTTGTGAAGTTTTTTTACTCTATTTGGGAAATGTGCCTTAGATTTGCGATTGGGAACGTGGATTCCATTTTGGATTAACATATGGATAGGCTCACATTTCAAGGCATCCTTGACACTATCATATATGAGACCAAAAACCTCAAGAGTACATTTGTTTTCTCTTAAACCCTATGATGAAGATTGTATCAAGGTTTGTAATTGAAAACCACTACATTAAGTTTTGGTTTATATCAACAATAGAAATTTTTGGCATTTGATGATGGATGATGTGAATGAAAAATTATTTTCTATTGAAACTTTCTTCACACTATATTTGTTTGATAGCCAAAGACCATGTTGGAGTCTCCTTTGGTATAATTTCACTCTTTTGCTTTCCCTTTGTCATGTTGTTAAAAAATATCTAGGAGAAAAAACATGAAATATGAAGTAAAAATATGAGTATAACAAGAATATAATATGATGCATGAATCTAGTGGTCATTGATTAAAAGATAGAAGATAATTTAATATTCAATGCCTTGTTATATATAAAATGAAAGCACTAAACTTACAAGAAATATTTTGGAATAGACTATTATAGACATTGATTTAATTTAGTAAACTTTCAAATAAACACATTATCGCATGAGATGTTTATAAAGTTTGTTGTACTAAATTCTACTTTTGTAGAATTGGTTAGTGACTATCATTGTTGTCATATATTTTCAAATTAATTATTTAAATAATATTAAAATAATTATTTTATGCAAAATACAATTTAATTGTACATATTATTTTTGGGGTAGAATATTATAATTTATAATGTATTATAATACACTATACTATATTGATATAGATCACATATTAAAATAATGTTTATATGAAAATGAGACTACATTAATGTAGTGTAAAATTTAAAAATATGAGTATATAATGAAAATCAAATATGATGTATGAATTGAGTTGTAACTGATTAGAAGATAGAAATCATTTAAGATTTAATGGCCCATTAAATTTAAAATGAATGCATAAAAACATAACAAAACTTTAGAAATAAATCACCACAAACATTTATTTAAATTAGTAAATTTCAAAACATACGCATTATAGTACAAGATGTTTATAAAGTTGGTTGTGATAACTTCTACTCTTGTAGTATTGGTTATTGATTATCATTGTTGTTGTATGCTTTTCTAATTCTTTGTTTTAGATTAAGGTAAATGCAGGTTTTGAAGGGACCCCCAAAACCCTTTAATAGAAATTAAAAAAAGATAAAGCAATTATGTCCACCAGGAAGAGCATTCCTAAATCCTACTAAAAATCAGCATCAAAATCAAGTTTTACAGGGACCTGAAACCATAAACCTAAACCAATAAAATTACCCAAATTTTATAAAGACCTGGAAACTCAAAATAAGTTTAAGACTAAGAACCAAGTATCAGGATCAAAAACAAGAACCAGTTAAAACATCCAACAATAAGGACCTGGATAAGAACAAAATCAACAAAGAAGACCCTAGTCTTCTATTGCAATTCTAGGATCATCTTAACAGCCTCCTTTCCAATCGTAGCAGTATCCTGCATGGAGATAGCAGCCAAAGTAGTAGCATCTTGCAGGGATTTCTTCCTCGAGCTCTGCCTGGTCCTCTTACTTGGACCCTCTAAGGATATTATTTATTTATTTGCTCTTTTTCTAAGGTTAGCTGCAGTAGCATAGATGCTTGATGTTACCTGCTCCATCTTAGTTCTGCTTTCCTTGATGAGCATTCTAAGATTATTCTCATAATCTTTAAGTTTATTTAGGATATCTCTCATTTGCATCTCCAAATGGTTGATTTTGGTCCGATCAACTACCTGATTGTGTTGCATTATTTCCACTTTATTCTTCAGCCCCATTAATTCATTATAGATCCACAAATCAACTTGGAAAATAGAATCAGCTTTGAATTTGGTAGAATGCGGGAAGGAAAGCTTAGTGTCCCTATGTTGAGAGTCATGAATGTCTTCTATATTATCATGTGGAGGGGAATCAACCTTTTCAATTTGTTCCTCCCTTTCCATCAGTTCCTCCTCTTTAGTCTCAACAGGGTCTTCATGCTGAACAGGGTCCTCCTTTTCTTGTTCCCCAATCTCCATAGCAGGAGTAGAAACCAAAACCATATGTTCCTCCTCTCTCATAGAAACTGGATCATCAATTAAAATATTCTTGTATTTAACACCTCCCCCCAACATAGTCTAATTATCCTCATTATCAAAATTGCTCTGTTCTGAGTTTCCCTCAGTTATATCCCCTTCATTCCCTTTCTCAATTTTTCCTTTAATTTCTAGATATCCTTCCAAATTGGAACTGAACTCCCCAACATCCGTCCCTTCCTCTTCCTCTAGGACATCCTTCTCAGAACTTTCATTACTTTCCAACTCAAATTCCTCTTCAACAATTTGTTTTTTAGAACTAGAGGGTTTTGGTTATGCTTTTTCTATCCCTTTAACTTTTTCATCCTTTTTACACTTTTTGGACTGAGAATCCTTATTTTTGTCAGAATAAGGAGTTGAAGCTATGGAATTATTTTCACAAAAACCCTCTATGATGGAATTCTAATTCTTTGTTTATGCAATGCAAAAATAGGTATTTTATGTAATATACAATATAATCATACATTTTTTTAATTGTATAATTTGATAATTTAGAATTTATTATAATACACTATCCTATATTTAGATATGTTACTTTTGGATTATTATATTATAATATTATATTATTTATTAATAAAAGTTGTGTTATTTGTAGCGAGAGATGTCAAATTAATAGAGATATATGACATGAAATTGATGTAGGTACATATTAAATTTAATTTCTTATGAAATGCATATGTTTATTTTAATGAAACAATTCAAGAAAAAGTATTTTAATATCAATAATATGTTATTATTATTGAAATATATAACCATAATTTATGGGATAAATAAAATTCATATAAATTTGCAACCTATGCATCATTTAGTGATTATCTATATTGTTCATATGTTTTTATACAAAGGAACGTCAACATTCTTTTGACCTCCATGTGTATTACATAATAATATTGTAGTGTCTACAAAGATAAGTTTATTTATTTGTACTCTGAGATGTTGATTTTATTAATATATATTTATTTTATGTATATATTAAAATAAATTATATATGGGAATAGGACTGCATTAATGTAATGGACAATCTGAAATAGGATGTGTGAAATTAATAATCGGATTTTTTTTTCAAAACTTGCTATATATAAAATGCATAAAAACATATAGGAAAAATTTAGAAATAGATCTGTATGTAAGCATTCATTGAATTTAGTAAAGTTTTAAATATATGTATTATAATATGAGATGTTTATAAAGTTGGTTGTTCTAAATTGTGCTCTTATAGTATTGGTTATTGACTATCAGTGTTGTCATATGTCTTTTAATTATTTCTTTAATTAATACTAAAATAGTTATTCTATGTTCGTATAATATGATAATTTATAATATAATATGCTATATATATATATATATATATATAACTTTTGTCTTGGTATATTATATTTTTATAGTATTTACTATTAAAAGTTGGGTTATTTAATATGAGAGATGTCAATTTAAAAGAGATATATTAGGCACATAGTAATTTTTTGTTTGAAATGTAGATGGTTCTTTATGTTTGTATAATATGATAATTTATAATTCACTATACTATATTATCTCTCTCTCTCTCTCTCTCTCTCTCTCTCTCTCTCTATATATATATATATATATATATATATATATATATATATATATATATATATATATATATATATATATATATATATATATATATATATATATATATATATATATATATATATATATATATATATATATATATATATATATATACATTATACATATATGTATATATATATACATATATGTATATATATATATATATATATATATATATATACACACATACATATATATATATATATACATATATACACACACACACACACACATATATATATATATACATATATATGTACATACATATATATGTACATACATATATATGTACATACATATATATGTACATACATATATATGTACATATATATATATATATATATATATATATATATATATATATATATATATATACATATATATATATATATATATAGTTTTACTGTTGGCTTGTTATATTATTTACTATTAGAAATTGGGTTATTTATAGCAAGAGGTGTTGATTTAAAAGAGATATATGACATGTAATTGATCTAGGCACATAGTAAATTAATAAGTACATAGTAATTTTTTTTATTGAAATGTAGATGTTTTAATCTAGTGAAAAAATTCAACAGAGTATTTTAGTATTAATAATATGTTATTGTTTTTGAAACATGTTACACATAACAAAACACCATAATATATGTACTAAACAATATTCATATAAATCTACAACTTATGGTTTATTTTTTGATTAACTATATTGTTAATATGATTTTTAATGAAGAACCTTAACATTCTTTTTTCTTCCATGTGTATTACATTATGATATTGTAGTATCTACAAATAGAAAATGATTTATTTACACTCTGAGACGTTGATTGTATTGAAATATATGATATCTAGTTCTCCTTGTACATATTAAAATAAATTTTATATCACAATGGGACTGCATCAATGATCTAAGCAACATTTCAGGTGACAATTTAGGTGACGGTTCTACCCCAATTGGTGGCAAAACTTCTGAGAGCCATAACTTTTGCACCATAACTCCATTTGACTCCCCATTTGAATCGTTGGAAAGCTAATAATGAGGGGAACATCGTGATATGGCATAGATCTCTACTTGGTGGGTTTTGAACCTTGAAAAATAAATGAAAGTGTTCTAAATTTCAATTTTAGTAGTGCAGTCTAAAAATAGTAAGTTTCTAAAGATAGTAATTCCTTAAATTATGTATTGTTGTAAATTATGGAAGTCAAACCACTTGATCTCCCTCGATATTGGTGACCTTCCACATCCTCCTCTCACCTTAAAAATGTGTATAAATTAAGATGTAACCTAAAATGGAAACCAAACATCTCTTCTTAGAGATAAGCATATGTTTGGATCTATAAATTTGATGAATAAAACATCTCTTCTTAGAGATAGCATTATTATTACTATGTTGTTCTTGTTTCTTGAATTATCTTTCAACCAAATATTCTAAGTTTTGGATCAATGGTATCAGAGTAGTTTGTCTTTAAAGTGTATGATCCTGAGGATGAGGTCAGATTATAGGAAGCTTGGGTGGAAAATAAAACCAGTAGACTATCCAATTGTTCACTCTAAACAACCTCAAATGGTGGACAACACCAAGAGATCCGATCCTTTCAAGGAAATGGTGAATGAATCCCTCCAACAATAGCAAGCATATATGCTACAAAAATTCACCTAAATTCTCTAACAAATCTCCATGGGAAATTTTGGTTTCTCATCTGTATCCCCACATCATTTTAGTGCCCCAACACTCTTCAAGGTTCAGGTGATTTTTTATATCCCTACATTTGAAGTCAAAATCAATGTTGATGAAGTAGAAAATTGGTTGGATTAACTATCTTCATATTTTTTGGTAAATAAATTCATCGATAAAGAGAAGATCACTTTTACTCTTTTGAAAGCTTCGTTGCTTGTCAAAAATTGGTGGGAAGTGTACAAGAAGAGATTCAGTATGGATGATATTAGACTTGAGGTAGAACCTGCTTGGGATGATTTCATAGAAGTTGTAAGAAGAATACTACCCCATTGGAGCATATGATGATTTATATATAGAGTGGCAACAACTTCACCAAAGTAAGGAACAGTCTGTTCAAGATTACATTAACATTTTTCATTCTCTATCTGCAAGATTGGGCATCCAAGAAAGTGATAAACACAAGATTCTCAAATATCATGGTGGACTATGATGGTATATTTAGGGGGATATGGAAATCTTTAATTTGGAAACCCTAAGTGACGCATACAAGTTCATGGTGAAGATTGAGTAGAAATATGGAAGAATGAATATGAAGAGTCAGCCTTCAAAATGAAAAAGTGACAAAGAAGGTCAAACACAAGGCCAAAATTGGAATCAAAAAGAAGTGAAGACTAAAAAATGGTGTGATTACCATAAATTTGGAATGCACTCCAAAGAAGAATTTTAAGCCATCAAATCCCTACTTTCTGAGTCACAATCATCAACATCTACTACTCTACCTGATACATAACTTACAATCAAAGAGGATGAAGAAGAGATTGTAGATGTCAACCCTGATGCCATCATTGCTTCATCAAAGACCCATGAGGAGAGGCTAGATGACAAGGAAAGGTTATTTCACTCTAAGTTATGGGTGAAAGGTAAGCCTTTGCATTTCTTTCTTGATAGTGGGAGTCAAAAGAATTTAATCTCTGCTAATGTTATGAAAAGCCTAAATTTGTCCATGAAACCTCACCCAAAACCATACAATATTGGATGGTTGAGTCAGGGAGAAACCTCTGTGTCACCAACCAATGTCTTCTCTCTTATGCAATAAAACATTTCCAAGATGAGGTCTTATGTGATGTGGTCAATCTAGATGTTTGTGATGTACTCTTTGATCAGCCATTCATGTATGATCGACATGGCATCTATGAATCAAGAACTTGAAGGATCACCTTCACTCTTGGAACATAGTGCTACAAGGTTCCAAAGGTACCACCTTCTACATCTATCTCCCTAATTAGTGCCAAGAAATTCATTCTTATGGTGGTCAAGCCACAGGAATCCAATAAGGCTAATGTTGTAGCCCTGACTACACAAATAACATAATAACAAAGGAAAATAGATAAAAAGATGAAGAAGTTCATAGCCTTCCATCCATAGACTAATGGTTAGATAATAAATAGTGAATAATCAGGCCCTACATAGCTCCACAAAGTATAGTTCATTCTGAGTATGCATCAGGAATCAAATCAAAACACAACTACCATACTTGATGACAAATATTGATGCATTGGGGACCATTACTTCTCAAGGAGGGAGGAATGATCTGATCAACATTTCAGGTGATAATTCGGATGACAATTCTACCCCAATTAGTGGTAGAACTTCTGGGGGCCATAACTTTTTCATTATAGCTCCATTTGACTCCCCATTTGAACCATTGGAAATCTAAGGATGAGGAGAACATCATGATATGGCATATATATTTTCTTAATGGATTTTAACCCTTGAAAAATAAATGGAAGTGCCTTAAATTTCAATTTTAGTAGTGTAGTATAAAAATAGTAAGTTTCTAAAAATAGTAATTCCTCAAATTCTGTATTGGTGTAAATCGTGAAAGTTGAACCACTTGATCTCCATCAAAATAGGTGACCTAACACATCCTCCTCATACCTTAAAAATGTGTATAAATGAAGATGTAACCTGAAATGGAAATCAGACATCACTTCTCATAAATAAGCATATGTTTGGATCTGCAAATTTGATGAATAAAACATCTCTTCTCAAAGATAGCATTATTGTTATTGTGTTGTTCTTGTTTCTTGAATTATCTTTCAACCAAAGCTTCTAAGTTTTAGATCAATCAAATTAGTGGAAAATCTCAAATATGAATATTATGTTATTAATAATATGATATTTATATCAAAACTTGTTATATATAACAAAGTAAAATATTTTATGGACTTTAAAAATTTTACATAGAACTATAACTATGGGTCACTCGGTCCTTCACTATTTTGGTTGAATGCCTTTTCACAAAGAAATTTGTACATTGTTTTGAGCTCCATGTGCATTATATGGACCTTATTCACAAGGCTAAGTAAAATGTAAAATTCTTAATTTTTAACAATATCATTGTGAATTAGACTCAGCGATGTCATTTTAAAAATGTTTCTACATGTAGTGGTTACATTGCTTGAAAGAAATTGTATATGAGATACAAAATGACTACATGCATCAATTGTGGCTAAAATTTTGACATTGCTATTATTGTTGTTTGTATTTGCAAATATATTTGGTATTATGTAACTTTATAAATTAGAAAGGGGGAGTACAAGAAAGCATGAGTTGTATTGACTATAGTGGTATGAGCCATAGGAAGATCATTGTAGTAGTTTCAAATGGACCATAAATAGCATGTTTATTAAGGGGGCTAACAATTGAGTCAGGTGATGTTGTGTCTAATATATGAATCAATTCATATTTATTCTTCATCGGTTCCATGTTATAAATAAAAAAATAAATTGATTCAAAATTCAAATTAAATACACAAATCAATTATAATATAATTTTAAAGGAGAAGTAAAATGAAATAAACAAGTATGTTTGGTATGTTGCATATGTGTTGATAAATATAAATAAATATGAATTTCAACATAAGATTTTTTTTATAAATGTAAAAATTTAAAATACAAACCAATATTTGGATAAATTAGTTGTGCATTTCCCATGTATAAATATTAAGATAGTACATGCTAGATAGTAATATACATTTGGGGGTGATGGGGAGGGGGTAGTATGGGGTCACTTGTTAACTTAATTTAAAAACCTATTTTATACACAGTCTAACTTCCAACTTGGGATGTGTTAAGAAAGCATCATAGGATGAAAAATATTTCCACTAATCCCAATTTTTGGTATAAAACAAGGCACTTGTAAGTCATTATTCTCAGTTAGACAGTCATATGTTCCCCAATGATATGAATGTTATTGTTCATATAATTTTATATAGAATAATATATAATATGTTAAACACTTTTATTCTTGCATATCATTGATCTCAAGTTTTGTGGGATATACATTTATTGGATCGAAACACTATCTAAATGAAATATTCACAAAATATATTGTTTTGTGATAACAATGTGAACTATCCTTATACATAACACAAACTAATTATTATTTAAGATTGGAAATGTCAATCTAAAAAATTTAAAAATTAAAGAGCAATAGTTTAGTTTTTCTCATCAATATAAATAGAAGAGTAAGATGTAAATAACTCTTATCAATACATATGTCTTATCTCAAAACTTGTGGAATATACTTTTTTTAGTTAGAAAAGCAAAGGAATTGCTCAAGACTATTTAAACTAGTGCTAACAACATCAAATATTCATACATAAAATTGAAATTAATTACTATTTTAGATTGGAAACTAAGTAACCCTAAAATTTTGACACCATTTATTCATTGTTATTTATAAATACAATGACATATCCTACATAGAAAAGGGGGTTTATTCCACTATAATATTATCAATAAAAAAATATAAAAAATTATCAATAAACTTTTATTAGTTAATATAAATTTCAATGGTAAATTTTATTTTTTATATTAAATTGGATTAATATTTTAAAAAAATGAACACTCACATCAAAGTTTTATAATGGTGTATCATTTTAGATGTACTTCTCAAGTAAAATATTTTGAACTATTTTTTTACTTTAATGTTAATAATAAAAAAATATAAAAAGTTATCAATAAACTTCTATTACTTAATATAAATTTCAATAGTAAATTCTATTTTTTTATATTAAATTGTAATAATATTTAAACAAAATGAGCACTCACATCAAAATTTTATAATATTGTATCATTTTAGATGTATTTCTTAACTAAAATATTGTGAACCACTTATTTTTACAGCTAACACACATAAAAATACTTCTTAGGTTAAACATTTTGACCTACATTTTTTTCACAACTAACTCACATAAATATTTTACTATTATTTTTTGACAACTAAATCACATAAACATCTTACTATTGACAAATTGGTTTTTTTATATACATCTTACAATTGAAAAATTAGTTTTTTTTATATATGGTGGTTGATTTTCATCTTCATAATCAACTACATTGTAAAGATATATTAAAATAAAAGGGTTATGTTAATGTTATACCATTTATTTCCTGTATTAGAGTGTTAACTATTTATTTATAATAAATTAAATATTATTATTGATATTTTTGTCCCAAAAATGTCAAAATATAAAGTACCATAAGGGAAACCCATTAATTTTTTAGAAAAATGCCTTAAATTGACCCAAAACACTCATTCTTATAAGCCTATAAAAACTAGAGATTGGATTGCAATTTAGAGTTTACAAAATTACAAATTGCTTCCCATAATCTAGATCCTACAATATATTAGCCAGTAAAAACTAGATATCTGGGTATAATTTTTAATTTTCCAAATTGTAAATTGCACCTAGACCATCGCTCCTTGTAGACACCTAAATTTGGCCACTGATAACCTTCAACTAGGTTTTTAACCAATTTCCACCCAAAATGCACAATTTGGCCTAAAACATGTTAAATAATGTAAAACTAACATATTCAAGTGCCAATTTTGGCTAGAGTATCATTAAATGGGATAATGCAATTTATGGTTCAGCTAACTTTGATCAAATCATTTCGAGTCAAAATGCCAATTTTATACCCAAGTACTCTGGATTGATCTTTCCTATCAAATATCTTGCACAAGACATGTGCCTTTGTTATTTATTGTTGATAATATTCTAAATGGGATAATAGATCTAATTCATCTAACCTCACCTTCCAATTCTAATACAATCAAATTTTAGACCAATAATAAGACATTATGATCAATTTGAGTAATTTGTGCACAAAGTGCTTAAACATGATTAAGAGATAATTAAACAAAATTAGAGCCTAATCAATAATTCTATGGAAACTTGTTGAATACTTATTTTTGGAAATTAATATTGGATATATGCATCATCAGGTGACCTCATTTCTTGGAAAGACATCCCTAAGCCATAAATACCACAAATATCAGGATTCATGCTCTCCATGCCTCATCAATACCTTCCATGATGCCCTCTATGCCTCTTAATTTCCCCTTATTCTAATGCCATGATGAGGATTATTATAAACTTAATTTTAAAAATTGAATTAATCCTTAACCACACATCTCAATCTTAGGATGGATGTTTCAGGTTGATTCTAGACATTCTCAAAAATTTATAAATAGTAGGCCTTACCACATCATTTCTAAGCTATTTTGGTGAAAAGTTATAATGCAAAAATATGTTCAAGAATCCATTGAAATTATTTTTACCATGCCAAATTGATTCAAGTCCAATCCAAAGCCAAAGGTGCCAAGGATAAGAGGAGATAGCCAAGCCTCCTTTGATGAAGACTTCATGAGCACAAGTTGAGCAAGCCACTACAACAAACATTTTAGAGTGTCCAAGAAAGGTAAAAGAGAGTTTATTTTGCATTTTAATTGTGTTTTTTATTCATTTTTGTTAACTAATCTCTCCCTAGTGTCTATACCTAGATATGTTATTCTAGTTAGTGTGTTTCTTTCATTTTTTTTTCATTTTGAAACTAACATCATACTAACCATCCTCTCTTGATTCAAATTATTAGATGACATAATGGCACACACGGTGGGACTAGATGCATCCCACACATGAAGAAGATCATTTTACAACTTTAAAATCTTCATTTGGATCATTAAAACTCTTACAAATTGATTTTCTAACTTTATTTTACCATTTTTGTTTACCACAGGTTTACATAGTAATCGACATCAGTTAGTATAACCAATGTCAGTTAGTATAACTTACATCAGTTAGTAAAACTAACATCAGTTTGATAGCTATCATCAATCACATTGGTATAATTGATGTTGGTTAGATAACTGTCACTAGTTAGAAAATGTAACCATCATCGGTTATATAATTGATGTCAATCACTATGTTTTTCTTAAAACACATACCTAAGAGCTCTTTTTTTAAGGTTCATTATTTCAAACCTAAAAGAGATTCAAGGCTAAAGGACATGCTAATGATTTTTTTTTAGGACCAATCTTGACATTTTCTAAAAACATGTTAGATCACCTTTTACATACTTTAAAATCAATTAGGAACCTTGTTTTGGTGTTTAACAAAAAATTTAGATGTTTATGGTGAATATTTTCAAATTTTGCAACTAAGACCAAGGGGTCAAATAAACACCACCTCATTTTCCATTTGGGATTAAAAATGAACTCACATTTTCAAGCTTTTTGTATTCACTTAGTTTTTTAGATTTTAAAAAAATTGGTAAAAAGAGGGATGTTGCATGTATGTTCTTCCATTTATCCCTTTTACAGAACCCTTGGAATCAAAATTTCCATTCTTATTTCAAGTATCCTAGTCCAAGGCTTAGAAATAAAGTCATCTAAATCACCCCCCCAAAAACTTTTCAAAGTTTGGGTGACTTTAAAAATGACCCTAAAGTCTTTCTACTTTCATGTTTTCTTTGTTTTTATACAAACTTGGCTTGTGAGGGGGACTTCATCACCTCTCGACATTGAACTCATTTGGCATCTAATTGGAGTTGCACACAGGATGTAGTGTCACTTTTGGCATCGCACTACACCGAGCGAACAATAGGATGTAGTGGTTGTAAAAAGGACTAGACCTTTTTACAACAAACCAAGTGATACAGACCCAAAATCCATGCTTTTCTTTTGGTTTTTTTGGAATGAAATTCATTGTGTAATTAATTCCCTTATAATGTTCAAAAACTTGTTAGATCTTAGACAAATCCCCACTTGTCATGGAAGTATTTTTGGTGCAAGGTGCACCTCAAGGTCCATGTCATAGTATTGTCATTTGAGATAAGGGGGTGTAAAAACCTTACTATGTAATATGAATTTACTTTTGGATGAACACTTAAAATCCTCTAAAATGATGCATATAGATGGATTCTAATAGTATCAAGCAACCTTGTCAATTTAGAGTCTAAGAGTGATTAATTAGTTGAGTTTTGTCCTAGATTAAAGAATTGTTTGAAGTCAAAACTTGGTGTAAACAAACAATTCAAACCAAAACACATGGTCCTCATTTTCCTTTGAACAAAGAGGCATTGTGCTTCTTGTGTAATATCTTCAACTTTCCTTGTTCAAAATTTCATCAAAACCTTGGGAGTCATATCATCCATATTGGCCCAGTTATGCTACCCAATTGAGTCTAGACCTTTACCAAAGTTGTTTAAGTCCTTCACTTATAATTCAAAATTGAAATTTCACCTTTATAAGTTCATAATTTTGATGTGTTAAGTGGATTCACCATTTGTACTAAACTTGAGGGAACTTAGGTTCAATTTTCCATTTTGGTTGAAGGCCATTTTAGAATTATAATCATTGTCATCACTTGATAGACTTAAGCCATTTTGTGTTAAACACTTCCACTTTGAGTCTATTCACCAAAACATTTTGAGTTAAGAAAATTAGTGTTATGCTATCAAAATTGTGGGAAATTATCTTTGCCTTAGAGAGTTTTTGAAACAAACTTTTTTATCACACCTTTTGGGTAGTGTAGAATCATTACACTGCCTAAAACATTTCAAATATTTTTTCATAAACCCTCTTACATATATTTCAAATTTGTTCCCATATTTTTAGACCAATCCAAGTGTACTTTTATGATCTTTTGTCTAGCATAGCTATACTATTCACTTTTGTCTAGCTTATTTGTAAAAATAACCAAGTTTTATATCATTATTTATGAGAAAATAAACTCTCTAAAGTGACTTTTATTTCATACCTTATACCTAGTTGATCAAGTTCATGTCCAAGAATCAAATGCCTAGTGTTTGTTAGAAGTGTTTCAAATCTATTAAATTAAAACTTTGATCTATTTCAAATTCTATATTTTGACACCATTTGGCCAAGAGTCTTAGCACATGCCTTGTTTGAGCCTAGCTTTTGATGCCGCATTTGGCCAAAAGACCTAGCAACTTTTAAATTTTTATATTAGACTATTTTGAAACACTTCAACCTTAGAGTTTAGCATTCTGATTTTTGGTCCATTTACTTTCTTATCTTTGTGTGAATAGTGAAATGTTAGATACTTCATGCTAGCTTGTTTCCTCACAAATTTTTGCATAAACCTTATGATCTTTTGGATGAATCTAGACCAAGTTGGAACATCATCTATTTTAGATTTTGTCCTTTGTAGAACTCTTTGACATTTTATTTCAAAGCATTGACTATGGATCCCAACATATATTCCTACACTCATAGTGGACTCATATATAATCTAGGGATTAATAATGTGGTGGCATAGGAATAACTTGTACAAGACCTCTCCATAGATAATATTGCTTATGAGATGGAACCTTATCCTTCTTATAATACTTAACCAAGGGCACAAAACAAATATCCCTTGGCTAAATATTTATTTAACACACCACCTTATTCAAAACAAGACCACTAATAAACCACACAATACCTAGCTACAATACCCATATTAGACAAGCCAATTCTTCAACAGTCATATTCTACTAATACGGCTTCCATGTATGATATATTTTTTTTTTAGTGACTTTTTTTAGAGAATAAAGATGATATTTTGGTTAAAGCCATAGAGGTAGGGGCCAATTTTGTAACAGACTTCCCCCATGAAAATTTACCAAGCCTAGTAAGAGCACCCCAAAATATCATTTATGATCAACAAGATTTTTATAGTAATCCTATGGATCTAGTTAAAACAACATATCAAGACACTAATATATCTAATCGAGGAAAAAATATCATGGAATATCACTTTAACCAAATGTAGACATCATATCAAACCTACCTAAATCTAGCACGTAATTTCAATCAGATAAACATGGTGAGTAAGCCTCTTATTGACCTAGTTCTTTCAACAAGAGTGTTGATAGAGTTAACTGGACAAGAAAATATAAGTTCTGACCCATTCGTATCAACTAATTCAATAGATAAATTGATGCATATGCCCATGATTAAAGAAGTGTCTTCAGCCTCTACATAAAATAGTGAGCCAAACACAGTGGACAATGTGCAAACAACATCCATTCCTAATCAAAGTGGTACTAATGTACAAATAACTAGCCAATAACATGTGGCTGTAGTTAATCCCATAAGTAGATCATCATACTCAAGAATAGGAGTTTCTACACCCTAACCTCAACTGGCTTTTTCTTCAATTGTACAACCTATTGGATTAGGTAATTGAATAATGGCCAATGTCATGTCTCAATGATAGAATGTGGCGATTCCTACTCCTCCTCAAAAAGTAACAAGTAGTATTCCATAACAATAGGCATAACTTAGTGTATCAATGCAATAGAGGATAAATAAATTATCACCTCAATTAGGGGTAACTAATGTTCTACCTCACCAAGTAATAACAAACATACCTCTTTTATCCTCTAACTGGATGGAGTGATAAAAGGTAGAACGATGGAAGGCACACACCTAAGAGATGGGTTAATTGCAAAGCAGAGGCTATCCTCCAACTCGATTCATGGATGTTTAAGGAGATAATGGATCTCAAAAAGAAAATAGAAATAATAGAAGACAACCAGAAGGCAGTTCGGAACAAAATCAATAACATGGAAAAACACATGAGAGACATCCCCATCAAGCTCAAAGACTATGAGAACAACCTAAGGGAACTCATCAAGGAGAGTAGAATGAAAATGGAGGAAGTTACATCTAACATATGTGCTGTAGTTGTTAATATTGGAAAAAGAGCTAATGAGGAGATCAAATCCTTGGAGGGGCCTAGCAAGAGGATGAGACAGAGCTCAAGAAAGAAAGCTATGCAAGAGGGAGCCATGTCGGTGGCTACTGCCATTCAGGATACTACTGTGAAAGGTAAGGAAGCAGTGAAAATGATTTTGGAATTGGAAGAATAGCCTTGTTCTTTTAGTTGGTTGTGTTATCTGGTCCTGTTTCCTGGTTTTTTGTAATCTTTTGACTATGGTGTAGCCAGGTCTATGTAAAACCTAGGTTATGACTTGTGGTCTTTTCGGTGGTTTCAGGTCCATATAAAACCTGTTTATGTTACTTCTTTGTTGTAGGTTTTAAGTTTTTCCTGTGGTCGTAAATGCTTCATCTTTCTATCTTTGTTTCAGGGTTTTGGGGTCCCTTCAAAACCTGTTTTTACCTTAATCTAAAACAAACATACCTCTTTAGTCATAGATTATTATGTCAATCCAAAACCAAATAATGACTAGTCAATAATGTGTAAATATTGGTCAGTGACAGATGCCAAATTTATAACCTATTTTCAATTCTCCATAGGGATTTGTGCAACAAGGAGGTTCCCATGTTTTTCAAGTACCTACTAGATAATTGTTGGTTCAAAATATGCCACAAATTTAGAGATAGGGTCTTAGTCTACAAGTTCCTAAATCAATAGAAAGATTTGATTTGTCAATAGCATGTCTCTTTTCAACCACAATAGTCACAATATAGTTATATCCCTCTAACCCAACCACAAAATCCTTCAATTCAAACCTTTATCCCAACCTAAACTAGAATATCACACAACCAAATGTGTAATTTCAAATACATCCTAATCCACGTATGCATATTCTTGGCCCATTCCCCAACCAAACAAATATACCCAAATAGGTATCTCTATCATACCCTAGTCAAAGTGTCCCACTTGTGACCACCCAACCATCTACCTAAACTAATATTCTCCCTCAAACCAATATTCCTTCCAATTTCCTATCCCAAGAATTGCAACAGATGAAGGATGTAATTTCTATCATTCAGGCTAGGAAATAGACTAGCAAGTTAAAATTGGATGACATGTGTTCCTATCCATTCAACATGGAGTATTTATAGATATCATTTCCTCTAGGATATAAACCATTGAAATTTGAAAAATACAAAGGAAAAGGTGACCCTAAGGATCATTTGACTGAATTCTTTATCGCATGTCAACCAATGGCATATAGTGACATATACTTTTTCCTATTATTTTCAAGGAGCTTGGCTGGACAAGCCTTAGAGTCATTTTTAATATTTCCAAAAAATTTAGTAACAGATTTTGATGATCTTTTTGATAAGTTCATGTATCACCTTTCCTATAATCTCGACCATGAGATTTCATTAGTGGAATTAATGTAAGCAAAACAAAAGGATGGTGAGAGTTTTGCAAGTTATCTATACTGATGGAGAGCCCTTTCAAGTCATTTCACCCATAGTTTACTAGATAAACAATTAGCCACTATGTTTACCAAAAATTTTCATAGTGAGATAGCTTATCATGTGGAACTACAATGTGCACATACTTTTAAAGAGATCATTGATAAAGTTTTGTTGATCAAGTGAGTGCTCATCAATAAAGGAGTCATTAAGCTTAATTCAACTAACCAAAATCAAGGAACCAATCAAATAAATGGACAACATCAACATCCCATTCAAGTGCAAGCATCGTAACCAAAATAAGCCAATAAACAAGAAAGATCAAAGTAGTTTAACCATAATAGGAGTGTTGTGGGAAATGGATTAACCGAATCCCATCATGTCCAAATGGTACAAACATCATTTGCACCACCTTTTCAGCTTACTCCTACCCAAAAACCTCTCCAACCAATGTTGTACGAACAATAACCAAGACCTACACAATAAATATAGCAACATTTACCATTGCAAATCCCTTCTCATAGGAGAACTGTGCTTACACATCGTGTCTTTAATGACCTAAGATAACCTATTGAGTCTATATTTTGCAAGATTGTTGTTTCTAATATAATTAGTTGGAATATACACAAAAATTATCCACAAGGCATTCCTTATCTTGATTGGTACCATGAAAACAATTTCTATGACTATCATCACGTCAATGCACATAATCTATGAAGATGTGTCTAAATCAAGCATTTAATTGAGAATATGTTGGAGAATGGGGAGATAACATTGGATAATAGTGATTCCACTTCTAATAAAACTATTTGGATTTATAAAAACCCCTTTCCTTAACATAATAATCAGTAGTAGAAAAATAATCAACAACAACAACATTTAGTGTAGCAGCAAAATCAATAATATCAAAATCAAAGGTTGAACCAGTAGAATCAACAAAATCAGTAGTAGAACCCAGAACAATAGAAAAATAAAAAAAACCAAGGTCAAAATGGTAACAACCAACAAACCTACCATGCAGTTTTACATGACTACAATAGGGTTGTAGGTCATATTGCAGGGGGTAGCATTAATACCATCTCTATTAATCTTAGAACAAGTGCTAATCAATCTAAACCATTGTTAAACAACAACATTCAACCAAATTACATGGATAATCCTTATTTGACCTAGGAGTGCATATAGGCAAACCAATAGACTAGGACTTCTCCCTTTAGAAATTATATCAACAACCCATCCTTGCCACATGACCACATATGAATACACCAGCAACCAAAATTTGTCTTGTCTAATCCCATGCCATTCCCAACATTGATTAGTAATAATGGTCTAGTATTTAATCTTTATTATTTAATCAAAACTAAGAGGTCAAAGATTAGTATCTCAAGCCCACAACCATCCACCACTTTACCTATCATCCAACCAACTATTTAGCCTTAGAATAAACCATTCACTCCTGACCAAGATAAGAAATTTTATATTGTGGAATAATTGCAAAAGACACCAACACAAATTTCTATTTTAGATATGTTGTGAATGTCAATAATCCACAAGAACATTTTGAATAATTTTTTGACCCAATCCACTATTGTTAGTGACATATCCTCTAATAAATTTCAATCTTTGGTTGGACACCTAGCTCTAGCCCAACAAGTCACATTCAATAAAAGTGGTATGTCTTCCCTTGGCCTGCTCCATAATAACCCATTGTACATAGAAGTTTATACAAAGTGATATAAAGTGAAACATGTCCTTATAGACAATGGATCAGGCCTCAACATAGTGTCTCTAAAGCTCATCAAGCTTCTTAGATAAACAATGGTAGATCTCCAACTAGAAATGATAACCATCAAAGCCTATGATAATTAGGAAAGAGAATAATAGGGAAACATTAGTTTGTCAGTTATCATTGGGCCTTTGACCCATGATACACTTTTTCATGTGCTTGATCTTAAGTTATCATACAATATGCTTCTAGGTAGGCCTTGGTTACATGAGATTCATGTAGACCCATCAATGCCTCACTAATGTATTAAGTTTACCAACTCAGGGATGGAAGTGAATATTCCAAGAGCTTTACACCCATATGAACATTGCAAACATCTTGAGGCCAAATTTCAAAGATATAATTATCAGTGTAGTATGAATCCAAGTTCTAAATAGGATAAAGGAAAGGCTATACTTATTGATCCTTCACCAGATAATTACATAGATCCTAATACCTTAGATTTCCTTTCTCAAATACCACCTCCTGAAGATTCTAATCATTTCACCATTTCAGATAATAGATCGAGAGATTATGTGATCCATGATACATTTCATATTGCCAATCTTCCTCATAATCCAAAAACCTTTGAGTGACCTAAAGTCACTCCACATATGCATTGGCAATGAAATAATAAAGATAATGGACTTGTCACATTTATACCAGCATCTGGCCTAGACCCTGACCCTCTTGAAGGGGATGAATCATGGTTATATAATGACAACCAAGATAATTTTTATAAAAAATCAAAGTATCATATTCCTAATACGATCATGGAGTGTCACAATTATGAAGGAAGAGGTCTCAAACCAAATCATTAAGGAACCATCGAGCCAATTTCCATGATCAAGTATGAAAGACCTTATGGACTTAGATTTAAATTGTATGGGGGTGGCCCCACATATCTTATTCAAACTCTATCATAAATGACTAGTGATGATGATGTCGACAGTGAAACAGAGTTTGATCATAGCCTCACCTTTGATGACCTAGCTAAAACTAACTTGTTTGATAATAATGTCATTTTTACCCTTACCTTGGCCATTCATCACAACCCATTACCATTATATTATCCCCAACTAATAGATTGGGACCAATAAGAATCTAGTCTATCAATTGATGATTTATAGAATGATGAAGCATTATGTGACTTCTTAGGCCTTAGAGACAACATTCCATTAGGAGATCACAAGTTAGGATTTTGAATTATATTAGACCCTACAGCATATTTTGGAGAGTGAACACCCTTAGCTAAAAACATATAAGTAAAATATTGAGGTCCCAAAGTGAAAACCTCTTTGAGGCACTTTTTGACCAAGGAAAAAGTAATGATAAAGGCCAATCTAGTGGTGAAAACATGTTTCAGGCACCATTAGATGGTGGTGTTCATTATTCTTTGAATTTAGACTAGGAGACCACCAATGATGAGCTTGTCTATGGATCTAAGTTTAGCTTTGAGAAACAAGTATTTGATCAAATTATTTAAGAATTTTTTACTATTTTTATCACATGCCTATATCTCCCATTAGGGGACTCAGATTCATCATGCCTATGAGAATTTTAAGATCAAGTCCTAATGGAGGACCCTAACATAATCTAATAGTTCAAGTCATTACTTACTATCCTAGAAGATGGTTTGACCCTTCTAGTCAAAGATACAATAGAAGTAAATATAAAGACTCCATAATACTTGAAATGGATAAAATTAGGCATGTCCCTCACTGAGGAGGAATATGAAGTCTTTATAGCTATGTTGAGAGAATTTGTAGATATATTTGCATGGGCCTATTTTGACATGCTAGGTTTAGACCCCACCTTGGTTCTACATCACTTTGTGGTTAATCTTGATGTCAAACTAGTAAAACAAAAGATACATAATATGTATCCTCACATTATTATATTGGTAAAGAAATAGTTGGAAAAACTCTTAGAAGTAGGATGTATTTGATCTATTGAATACTCAAAATGGGTCTCTAATGTGCTATCTATTAGAAAAAATCCTGAAGGGAACATAATTTGTACTAATTTTCAAGACATCAACAAAGATTGTTGTAAGGATTATTTTTCCTTACCTAATATTGACATGATCATCAACTCCATGGTAGGTTATGAAATGCTTTCACTCATGGATGGATTCTCAGGATATAACCAAATCAGAATAGCACTAGAAGACCAATATAAAATAGCATTCACCACTCCATGAGGAACATTTTATTATCATGAAATGCTATTTGGCCTTAAGAATGTTGGAGCTACATGTCAAAGATCCATGACTATCATAATCCGTGATATGATGCATGATATTTTTGAAGACAATGTTAATGAAATATTAGGAAAATCAAAAACTAGGGCCAACCATCTAGTAGTGTTGTATAAGATATTTGAAAGATTATGGGAGTACAAAGTTAGACTCAATCCAAATAAATATGTGTTTAGTGTAACTTCAATCAAATTACTTGGATTCATCATGTCTCATAGAGGTATTGAAGTTGATCTAGATAAAATCCATGCTATAACTGAGATTCTACTACTAACCAATTTAAAGTAACTCTATAGTTTATAGGGTAAGATCTAGTCAATTTGATGCTTCATCTCTTAGTTAGCAAACAAGTGCCATCCATTTACACACCTTTTGAAGAAGGGAGTTTTATTTCACTAGGATGATCACTGCCAAATAGATTTTCAATAACTCAAATAAAATCGTGTTAATCCACTTGTATTATTACCTCATATGCCAGGAAAGCCATTTTTTATACCTATCAACTACTGACCATGTTCTAGGGGCACTCTTGGCTCAACATGATGATAATGAAAATGAGCATGTTGTATGCTACCTAATATGTACCTTGGTTACATATGAACATAACTATGCACCTATTGAAAAAGCTTATCTGGCCATGGTTTTTATAGCTCAAAAATTGCACCATTACATGTTAAATAATAAGACCATGGTCTTTTCAAAAGTAGATATGCTCTAGCTTTGCCAGCTAGAATGGCTAAATGGATGATTCTTCTCAGTGAGTTTGACATAAAGTATGTCAATTAGAACATAATCAAGGGACAAGTTCTTATAGATCAACTTATTGAAGCACCTCTCATAGACACATAGCCACTCATATTTTAATTCCCTGATGAATCCATAATGACCATTTATTGGAAATATTGTCATTGATGTCAAAGGTCTAGTATTATTGGTGATATAGGCCCCATTGCATTTAATGTTGTTTATCTTGGCTAATGTGAGTTAATATTTATTTAATATTAATGAATATATTTTTGGTTGCATATGAGACAAAATAAGGGCCCATGGAGAAGTTGAAGAGCCATGGGGTAAAGATAAAAAAAGGATGGGATGAATTTTCCCATGAAGAGTGATCTTGGGGAATACCAAGAGTCACCAAGTGAAGACAAAAGAGTAAGGGCAAAATTTCTCATGAAGGGACACTTTAAGGAATACGAAAAGTCACCAAAGATAAGGACAAAAGTGGGAAGGACGTTTTTGGTCATGAAGGGTCACCACATGACTTTTCAAAGGCTTGAATATGAAGGGTCATCCAAGATTAGCACCATTTTCTGTGAGGATTGAAGGGTCACAAAAGGGGAAGGCCAAAGGTCATTTGGAAAGCTATAAATAAAGGCTTGAGAAGCCATTTGTAATATAGAAGTGTGAGGTTGATTTGATATAGTATAATCTAGCTTAGAAGAGCAATTGTGAGAGTTGAATATGATTTGTATTTGTTATATCTAGCTTAGAAGAGCAAAGGTGAGAGAGAGAAAAGAGATGTTTTATTGAACTATCATTTGTTGATATAGAAACATTGAGAGATAGATGTGTGGTATACAAAAAGTGGTTGGTGCTCATGTGGGTTGGTGCTCACGAATAATAGCTGGGTTGGTGCTCGGCAAAGGGGTATGGTGCTCCTGTGGGTTGGTGCTCATGAATAGTAGTTGGGGTGGTGCTCGACAAAGGGGTATGGTGCTCCTACAAGTTTGGATTGCAAATATTGTTTGGGTTTGTGCTCATTCATATACTTGAGATTGTTCTCCAGAGTTTTTCCCACATTGGGTTTCCATGTTATATATGGTGTCTCTCTCTTTCTTGTGTGATGTTTATTATTTGAGTTTTATTGTATATCTTGAATGTTTAATTAAGGGAAATTTTTATAAGATATATTATATACTGATTCACCCCCCCTCTCAGTATATTCCATGCTTAAAAATTGGTATCAGAGCAGGTTCTTTTTTGAAAAGTTTTACAGCTTGAAGGTAGATCAGGAAAGCACAAGATGGCCATACATAAAGGTGCCTCTGCAAGCAAAAGAATAGTTAATCAAGAAGAAGAAGAGGATGAAGCCAAAGTGAATATGGAAGGAGAACTCATGTGTGCCTTAGAAGAGTTGAAATTTTTTGAAAATAAAAATTGAAGATTAAAACATCAAATCGAGAAAAATGAAAAGAAGTCAAAGGAGATAATTGAAGATCTGACGGCATAGTTGGAAATATCAAAAAAAGAATGTGAAAGGTATGTTACTGCAATTGCCTCTTTAAAAGAAGAGATTTAGAAAGTAGTCAATAATAAAATAGTCAATGATTCAAAATTTGAGAATAGCATTAATATGTTGAATAAGATATTAGAAAGCCAAAAGGCAATATCAGATAAGACAGGTATCGGTTTTCAAAAGAAGAAGAGCTATGTTGAAGCTATTACAAATAAAGAAATAAGAAGGGAAGGAATGAATAATACAAAGGACAAAAAAGGCTGGAAGGAACAAAGCTATAAAAGCCAGTCACGTCAGAGATTCACAAATAGGTCTTATTTTTATGGTTACTATTTTTATTGTAATGGATATGGTCATAAGAAATTAGAATGTAGAAAAAGAGCTAACAATTTCAAAAATAAGGAAAAGAAAGGTCATGTAGTGTCAAGCAGAAGCTATAACTCTTTTGCTCCTCTATCAAGCTTTGATGAAGAGACCATAATTTTTTACAAGTGTAAAAGCTTTGGACACATAACTCGGTATTGTAGAAGTGTGTTCAATTCAGTCAAGAAGGACCAGAGTTTTAGGGCTCCATTCATTAAGAAAAAGGCTCAAACATGGTAGAAGAAACAATTTGAAGATTTTATGTTGGTCCAGATAGCTTTGCATGAAAGAAATGAAGAAAATCCATGGTTTATTGATAGATGATGTTTGAGGCACATGACAAGAGACAAAGCAAGTTCATAACCCTAAAGAAGATTAATGGTGGCACAGTGAAATTTGGGGACAATACTACTGCTAGAATTGCTAGAAAATGTACACTAAGTTTAGATAATGGTAGAACTAAAACTAAAAATGTTTTATGTGTAGAAGGTCTTAAGCATAATCTTTGAGTGTAAGTCAAATGTGTGATCAAGGGAACACACTAAATTTTTATGCAAAAGGTTGTGAAATTAGAAGAAAAGATTCAGATGTATTGATTGCAGATGCTTAGAGAATAGGTAATAACTTATATATGTTATTAGACATCAAAGGTCAAAAATATTTTTTGAGTTAGATTGAAGAAAGTTGGCTATGGCACAAGAGAATGGGGCACATAAATTTTGACAATCTTGTCAAAATTTACAAAAAGCAAGTAGTCAGGAATCTTCCAATGATCACAAAGCCATCTAACATGCTTTGTGGACCTTGTCAGCCTGGGAAGCAGGCTAGAAGGCGGTTTAAAACAAAAGAGTACTTGACCACTCAGATGCTATAGCTTGTTCACACTGATCTATGTGGACCTATGAGGACTCAAAGTACTCAAGGTGATAAATATTTCATGTTTCTTATTGATGATTTTTCACATATGACTTGGATAATATTTTTAAAGAAAAAATTAGAAGTTTTTAGACAATTCAAAGCATTCAAAGCATTGTTTAAGAATAAAACTAATATAAAGATTAAGTGTCTAAGATTAGATCAAGGAGGAGAATTCATGTCAAATCAATTTATTGAGTTTTGTGAAGACCATGGAATAAAGAGACAGTATTCAGCAGCCAAAACTCCACAATAAAATGGAGCAGTTGAATGGAAAAATAAAACAATTCAAGAGATGGCAAGGACAATGCTAAATGAATCCAAGATAGCAAATAAATATTGGAGAGAGGTAGTTGGTATAGTAGTGCATATTCATAATAGAGCTTTATTAAGAGTCAACAGCAACAAGACTCCTTATGAGCTATGGAAAGACAAACCAGCAACAGTTGATTATTTCAGAGTTTTCGGTAGCAAATGCTTCATAAAGAGAACCGATAAAAAACTTGGTAAGTTTGAATCTAGAGTAGATGAAGGTATATTTCTTGGTTATTCTTGCAAAAGTAAAGCTTATAAATGTTGTAACAAAAGAAGCAAGAAAATTGTTGAAAGTGCAAGTGTCAGGAAAGAAGAAGATGGAACACAAAAGATTAGTGATCCAGTAGACATTCTTGAAATCATTAAAAAGGAAGGCTTTGAAGAATCAGATGAAGATGAGGAAAAGGAAAAGGAGAAAAAGGGCACCAAGACTCCATCCAAATATGTTCAAAAAAATCATAATGAAAGTGACATCATCAGGGATATAAAAGAAGGAATTCACACTATAAGAATGATGGTAAGTGAATCTGAACAAGTTAATTTCTCTTTGTTATCTATAATTCAGCCTAGAAATTTTTCAGAAGCCAGACATGATGAGCATTGGATTAAGGCTATGGATGAAGAATTAGATCAGATAGAAAATAATTATACTTGGGAATTAGTACCTAGACCAAAAGGTCACAATGTGATAAGAACAAAATGGGTTTATAGAAATAAGTTGAATGAAAATGGAGAAGTAACCAAAAATAAAGAAAGATTAGTATGTAAAGGATATGCTCAGATTGAGGGAATAGATTTTGAAGAAACTTTTGCACCAGTAGCAAGGTTAGAGGCTATTAGAATGTTTCTTGCATATATAGTATTTAAAAAAATTTAAGTATTTCAGATGGATGTCAAATCTGCCTTCCTAAATGGGAATCTTGAAGAAAAGGTCTACATTGAGCAGCCTGAGGGGTTTATTCTCTTGAATATTAGTAATCATGTATGCAGATTGAAGAAAGCATTGTATCGATTAAAAAAAGCTCCCAGAGCTTGGTATGCAAGACTTGATAAGTACCTGCAAGATCAAGGATTCAAGAGAGGATTTATTGATAGTAATTTTTACATCAAAATAGAAGGTGAGCATTAATTGATTGTTGTGGTTTATGTTGATGATATCATTTTTGGAGGAAATATTGAAAAGATGACAAAAGGATTTTCTAATAGAATGTAAAAATAATTTGAGATGTCTATGCTTGGAGAATTATCATTTTTCTTAGGATTACAAATATTTCAATCAAATATAGAAATTTTTATATCTCAAAGTAAATATGCCAAGGAAATGTTGAATAAATTTGCTTTTGAGGATTGTGTACCAGTTAGCACACCAATGTGTATAGGAAATAAGGTGAGCAAGGATGAAGATTCACCTATTACAGATCAATCTTTGTATAGATCTATGATTGGTAGTCTTTTCTATTTGATAGCATCGATACCAGACATCATGCATGTAGTAGGTATGGTTACAAGATATCAGTCATCTCCAAGAGATAGTCATGTTTAGTTGGTGAAAAGAATATTTAGATATATCAAAGGGACATTGGATTATGGATTATGGTATCACACAGGTAAATATTTCACTTTAGTTGCTTATACAGATTCAGATTGGGTAGGGTGCTTAGATGATAGAAAGAGTATAAGTGGAGGATATTTCTTCCTTGGTGATAGCTTAGTATCATGGCTAAGCAAGAATTAAAACTCAGTATCACTTTTTATAGCTGAAGCAAAATATATTTCAGCAATATTGTGTTGTACTCAAGTGCTTTGGATGAATCAAACTTTGGAAGATATCAAGGTAAAGTATGATGAACCTATTTCCATTTTTTGTGATAACATAAGTGTTATAAATATCTCAAAAAATCTAGTATTGCATTCAAGAACAAAATATATTCCCATTAGATATCACTTCTTGAGAGAGCAGGTTGCAGATCAGTAGGTTAAGTTAGAATATATTAGTACTATAGAGTAGATCACATATATTTTCACAAAGGCACTACCAAAAGACACATTTGAGTATCTGTGAGAGAAGTTGAGAGTAACTTCCTTTACATCTTACCATTGAGGTTCAGCATCAGTTGAGGGGGAGCTAAGTGTTAGCTCCAAGTAGGCCCTTTGCCATTGATGTCAAAGGGGGAGAATTATAGGTATAGGTATAGGTACAAAAAATAGGTATAGGGAATAGGTACAAGTTGCTACAGTAAGGGGGAGTTACTGTATGTTTTCAAATGACAGGATGTGCAGGTGATAGGATGTGGCAATTTCAGGATTGAGGTTGCCATCAATGACAAAGGGGGAGATTGTTGGAAATATTGTCATTGATGTCAAAGGTCTAGTATTATTGGTGATATAGGCCCCATTGCATTTAATGTTGTTTATCTTAGCTAATGTGAGTTCATATTTATTTAATATTAATGAATATATTTTTAGTTGCATATGAGACAAAATAAGGACCCATGGAGAAGTCGAAGAGCCACGGGGTAAAGACAAAATAAGGATGGGACGCATTTTCCCATGAAGAGTCATCTTGGGGAATACCAAGAGTCACCAAGTGAAGACAAAAGAGTAAGGGAAAAATTTCTCATGAAGGGACACTTTAAAAATACAAAAAGTCACCAAAGATAAGAACAAAAGTGGGAAGGACGTTTTTGGTCATGAAGGGTCACCACATGACTTTTCAAAGGCTTGAATATGAAGGGTCATCCAAGATTGGCACCATTTTCCATGAGGATTGAAGGGTCACAAAGGGGGAAGGCCAAAGTTCATTTGGAAAGCTATAAATAAAGGCTTGAGAAGCCATTTGTAATATGGAAGTGTGAGGTTGATTTGATATTGTATTATCTAGCTTAGAAGAGAAATTGTGAGATTTGAATATGATTTGTATTTGTTATATCTAGCTTAGAAGAGCAAAGGTGAGAGAGAGAAAAGAGATGTTGTATTGAACTATCATTTGTTGATATAGCAACATTGAGAGATAGGTGTGTGGTATACACAAAGTGGTTGGTGCTCATGTGGGTTGGTGTTCATGAATAATAGCTAGGTTGGTGCTCGGTAAAGGTGTATGGTGCTCCTATGGGTTGGCGCTCATGAATAGTAGCTGGGGTGGTGCTTAGCAAAGGGGTATGGTGCTCCTACAAGTTTGGCTTGCAAATATTGTTTGGGTTTGTGCTCATTCATATACTTGAGATTGTTCTCCATGGTTTTTCCCACATTGGGTTTCCACGTTATATCTGGTGTCTCTCTCTTTTTTGTGTGATGTTATCATTTGAGTTTTATTGCATATCTTGAATGTTTGATTAAAGGAAAGTTTTATAAGATATATGATATACTGATTCACCCCCCCTCTCAATATATTCTTTGCTTAACACCATCATTGACACACCCGTTGAGGAGGAGCCCTAAAAACTATATTTTGATGGTTCATTTACTACACATGGATCAGTGGTATGCCTATTATTTATTACGCCATAGGGGGATTTAATCCCTAAATCATTTAGAATCAGCTTTTCTTGTAATAACATGGCTGAGTATGAAGCATTGTTACAAGACTTCAAAAAGTAGTACATTGGAATATATCTCATCTCCAAGTTTATGGTGATTCTTAGTTAATCATTAATCAGGTCACAGATCATTTTCAGACTAAAGATGACAAGTTGGTTCTATATAAAGCTATGGTCGACACTCTTAAGCAATAAATTACCAACATTTAGTTTGAGCACATACCAAGGGCTAGTAATAGAATTGTAGATACCATGGCTACTATTGGCTCTCTGATTCAACAAATATATAAAGTTAAAGAGTATAAATTCTTTGTTGATAATTTGTTAGCACGAGCTCATGAACCTTCAACCATTGTAATGATTTGTGATATTTTTGGTCCTAATTCTATATGATAGTTAGACCTTTACAACTACCTTCATGACAAATTTATGCCATCTAACCTATCTCAAAGGTAAAACAAATCCTTCATTCATCATTCCACTTGTTATACTCTACTTGGATCCACCCTTTACCATCATAGTTTTGATAGAACTCTTCTTCATTGTTTAAATTTAGTAGAGTCTACACTAGTCTTACGAGAAGTTCATGAAGGAGTATGTGGTGCTCATTCTATTGGGGTAGTCCTATCCAAAAATATCTTGCATACTATTTATTATTGGCCCACAATGGATGCAAATGTCGCTACATGTGTAAAAAATTGTGACAAATGTCAACGGCATGCTAATCTAATTCATGCCCTAGCAAAAACTCTAAAATTAATGTTGACAGCATGGCCATTTTCTACATGGGGACTTGACCTCATTGGTAAGATCAAACCCACTTCATCTGATGGCCATAAATATATCCTTACCATCACTAAATATTTCACTAAGTGGGTGGAAGCTATATCCCTCACTTATAGGATCAGAAAGCAAATTTCCAAATTCATCCTCAACCATCTAATTTTCCACTACGATATCCCCTCTGACATTATATCTGATATTGGAGGATCATTAAAGAATAAGGATGTAGATCAGATATGTGCTAAATATAACATCACACAACATTTTTCTATAGCATATTACCCTCAAAGTAATGGCCAAGTCAAGGCATCTAATAAAACCATTATCAATATTCTCAAAAATATTGTCAATGATGTCGGTCATGATTATCACTTATATATATTCCCTATCCTTTGGGCATGCCATACCAATCATTTTACCCCTAAAAGAGCCACTCCATACTCACTTGTTTATGATACTAAATCCATCCTTCCCATTGAGGTCAAATTTCCTTCATTGCACATCTCTTTCAAGCATTTCCTAGATGATCATGACTATCGAGTAGCTCACTTGAAAGAGCTATACCTACTTGATGATAAATGTGTAGTCACACTCAAAAATATTCAAGCATATCATAACTGACTCAAAGGCCACTATAATTGATGAGTTAAGTATCAAACATTTGAACTTGGTGATCTTGTTCTTAAAGAAAACCAAAATAATACCATGATTGAAAAGAACTATAAATGGAAATTTAAACCAAACTAGATAGGGCCTTTCGTCATTACTACAAATTATGGATCATGAGCATAAAGGCTCACCACACTAGATAGAGATGAACCTCTTGAGCTGATGAATATTATTCATCTCAAGCGATACTATGCTTGAGTGCTAAGGTGTATTATCTGTAAGGACCATTTTAGTTATGCCATTTTATCACTATTCTTCTTTATACAAATATCATCCTTATCCATCGTCTTCACCGTATCCACTTTCCACTTCTGACCTATCAGCCATTTGTGTTCTATAACCTAGCCTATTTGACCTTGGTTTTTACCACTCATTACACATTTTTAGTATCAAGGTATCGGATTAGTTTCATCTATTGGTTCAATTACTTTAGATAGAGATCATATTTTGGAGTAGTGTGATAAATGTTTCAAATATTGCACCATTCATTTTTTATTCCTTTCTTACCATCGGTCTCACTACTAATTATAACCACCTTTGGTAAAATTAGTATAATTTATCTATGTCATTGTGTCCTAGTTATAACTACCTATGGGTAAACTAAGGTCAACATTAAGCCTTGATGTACCAACATGCCACTTCCTATGTTGTAATATGCCTTTCTACCATCTATGCCTATTTTGTTTGAATTTACTACTACACTAGTCAAATTCCTTCGTTGTAAGGGTGGAACTATTGTGACTTGAGGTCTTACTCTGGGACTATGTAGGTAGCACTCCATATTTGTTGAGGTTATTTCAGTCAACCTAAGCCATACTCTCACTATATTTTGAGTAACCTAAGCCATTCTCTCATTATTTTATGAGAAACCTAAGCCATGTTCTTGCCATTTTATGAGCTTGAACCATTTAGTGTCTCATCATTCTCAATTGAGTTGAGACACTCCAAAAACAATTCCAAAAACATTTTGAAAAATTGTTAGAAAATAATAAAAACATTGACCACTTCTTTGCCTTAAGGATTCTAGGAACCCTTACTAAGTTATAATCCAATCACTTATCATTTATTTTGTCCATCCTTTTTGGCCTTTTTCTCTCATGCACTTGCCATTTTGCAAGACTATTCCTCTTCTCTCACATCCATTTTGTTTATTTTCTTTAGTTATCACATTCTTCCCATTCCCTAGGAGAAATACATTTGGCCTAAAGTTTTTTATTGGATATTACATCCATTTAACTATGTAGGCATCATTCACTTACCTAGTGCATATGGAGATAGCTCAGCCACCCCCTTCCTTTTCTTCTATTCCCCCATTTGTTCATTTGTTTAGTTGTCACATATTTTCTAGGAGCAATGTTCATATGGTTTCTATTGCATTGTTTATTTATTTAATTCTACTTATTTTATTTACTTGATTTTAGAACTATTGCCTTGATTTAGTTTATGTGTGTTCATTAGGTGATTTTTTGTCCACACTTACACTTGAATCCATCCCTATTCATATGTTTACATTGTCATCATGGTTTCTATCACTGCTTCATTGTTTTTTTTTTGAGTATTAGATTATGGGAGTCAGTTCACATGCATATTTTAGCCAAGTCATCATGATGTTATACCATGATGCCTACCAACATGTGATACAACAAACTTAAGCTTCAAAAAGTCTATTCAATAATGGCAGCATCACTTTGGCATCAACATCCTGATTCCAACCTAATCATATCCCAAATAGATTAATTAAACATGAAAGAATTTCAATCCTTATTAGTTTGAGTGTGTATCTCCCTACTAGTAGGTTGTTCCAATTCATCATTACCCTCTGTGTCAAGTTATCATCATCCTCAACCAATTTTCTCATGTTTGACGTAATCGGGGTCCAATGATTATAACCACCTTTGGAAAAATCATTGCACACCATCGCACCTACATTTCTCAATGATTATAACTACCTTTGGGCAAACCATTATGTTGTCACCACTTTAATTTATTTGCCTATACAAGGGCATTTTATTCTCTTATTTATCTATCCTAACTGGGGTAGCTCCATCTTCTCAATGATAATAACCACCTTTGTAAAATCATTGTGTTATCATACCACATTGCCAATATCAGGGTACAATGTTTATAACTGCCTTTAGGCAAACCATTGTGTACCATCCCACTTGAATTCTCAATGATTTTGACTACTTTTTTAGTATCATTATGTTTTCACCCCATCATCTTTCCTTTCTTTGGTCCCCTTGTTTTGCTTCTTTCTTTTTGAGGGATGTTTTGTCGACTTACTTGTGCCAACCATTCCCTCGAGGGGGCATCATATAGTTAGCTTATCATCATTGTAGTTATAGGCATACAGGACCTTTTCATTCTTTGAGAAGACATTATTGTGCTTAAAACTTACAATGCCTTCCCAAATAGGGGCAAACTATAGACACCTAAATTTGGCCACTAATAACCTCCAACCAAGATTTTGACCAATTTCCACACAAAATACACAATTTGGCCTAAAAACATTAAAACACATTAAATGATGTGAAACTAACATATTCAAGTGCTAATTTTGGCTAGATTATCATTAAATAGGGTAATGCAATTTGTGGGCCAACTAACTTTGATTAGATCATTTTGAGTCAAAATGCCAATTTTACACCTAGGTACTCTGGATTGATCTTTCCTATCAAATCTCTTGCACAAGACACGTGTCTTTGTTATTTTTTGTTGATAATATTCTAAATGGGATAATGGATCCAATGCATCTGACATCACCTTCTAATTCTAATCTAGTTGAATTTTGGACCAATAACAAGACATTCTGATCAATTTGAGTAATTTGGCACAAAGTGCTTAAACATGCTTAAGAGATAATTAAAATAAATTATATCTTAATAAATAATTCCATGGAAAAAAATTTAATACTTATTTTTGGAAATGAATATTGAATATCTACATCATCAGGTGACCTTATTTCTTGGGAAGACATCCCTAGGCCATAAATGCCACAAATATCAAGATTCATGCCCTCCATGCCTCTTCAATACCTTCCAAGATGCACTCCATGCCTCTTAATTTCCCCTTCTTCCAATGTCAAAATGAGGATAATTATAAACTTAATTTCAAAAATTGAATTAATTCTTAACCACACATCTCAATCTTAGGATGGATGGTTCAGGTTGATTCCAGATATTTTCAAAAACTTATAAATAGGAGACCTTACCACATCATTTCTAAGCTATTTTGGTACAAATTTATAATGCACAAATATATTTAAGAAACCATTGTAAATAGTGTTACCATGTCAAATTTATTTCAAGCCAAGCTAAGCTACAAGCCAAAGGTGCCAAGGAGAGATGGAGGTAGCCAAGCTTCCATTGCCAAGGACTTCATGAGCAAGCCACTACAACAAGTATTTTGGGGAATCCAAGGGAGGTAAAAGATATTTTCTTTTGCATTTAAGTTATGTGTTTTATTCATTTTTGTTAACTAAGCTCTCCCTAGTGTCTAGGCCTAGAGATGTTATGCTAGTTAGTGTGTTTCTTTAATTTTGAAACTAACACCATACTAACTATCCTCTCTTGAGTCAAATTCTTAGATCACACTTCCCATTAAACACTATCTGGTAGAAACAAGAATCCCACTTTCAATATACAATTTGCAAAATTGAAAATTGTAAGCAGATTTCCACTTTTTACAAACTAATACCCTACATAAATTAGAGATTGGACTGCAATTTTCAATTTGAAAATTTGTAAATTATTTCCCAACCTCTAGATCCTATGTAACCCTCCAACCAAAAACTAGAACTCTAGTAGTAATGTACAACTTGTAAAGTTAAAACTTGTAATCCAAGTTTTGCTTCCCACTGGCCACCTTCCCTATAGAATCTAGAACTCTAAGTATAAATTTTAATTTTTAAGGTTGAAAATTGCTCCCTGAGTTATACCTTCTCACTTTCAAATGTTCAATCAAGCCAAAAAAATATAATTTAGAGGTCAAAGTGTAATTATCAAAATTGTAAAATTATAAAAGTGTTTGCAGACTCTAGATCTTTGTCAATAACTGCCATTTACGCATTTATTGTAAGGGTCTATATAAATGAAATTAGGGGTTTTCTAAGTCATTGTTTAAATTTTATAATTATATTTTGGAGATATATGCATCAAATTTCAACCTATCATCAACCTTGATCCATGATACCAAGCACTCATCACCATGCCTACACCTCTAAGCCACACCATGATGCCATTAACCCTAGACAATATTATTTTGGACCTTTTTACATTTTAAATCCATTTTTTTTTGCAAATCAAACTTGTTCACATTATTTTACATTCCATTTTAAATATAGTTACAAATAAGGATTTTTATTTTATTACTTAGTCATTTTAGGTTTTAGGTTGTTTACGTAGTGTCAAAAATCTTGTAAGGTTGATTTGCAACTCTGAAGGAGAGAAGGGCCACCCTGAGAGAACAAATAAATAAGGATCAAAAAGAGCTATAAATATTAAATATTTTATATTTAAAATTTATAGTTACAGACTCAATTGATATTGATATCCTCCTTGCAGAAAAAATACAAAAAACTGATGGAAAGCAAGAGGAATTTGACAAAGCATCTCAATTTTGAATAAAGATACTTACAAATTTTGCCAATAAATCTAATGCTACATATGACAAAAACAAAGATATTATATATGGAATTGAAGAGTTTTTTTTTAATACATTATCATGTCAAGTAATAAATTATCAAGATCATGTGCTTTTAGTGTAGGAACTTCATGATAAATTCAAATAAGTGATTGAATGATAATCAGTAAGATATTCAACCTTCATCTTTAGATCTATCCACCATTTCATCAAGTATCATAACACACTAAGTCATATGGGTAAAGAGACTCAAAAATAGAGAGGGTTTAGAAGGGAAATCTTAGATATAATAATAGAATGTGAGATAATCAACCTCTATCATTTAGTTCAAATGAAGATAAAATCTTGGAGATATTAAAGGGTTTTGATGTATACTTAAAAAGACATGGGAAAAAAATGAAATAGAGGTTTTATAAGTGTTGGATATATATTAGTTATTTATATCAAAAAACATTCATGTATATTGTATTTTCATTATTGTCAAAATATTGTAAAATTGCAAAAACACAACTTGTAAATTTCAACTATCATTTTGACATTTTTTTTGAGAAAGAGCTATGTGTAATTTTCACTTTCAATTTTGACAAGTTGAAATTTGTAAAAATCAAACTTGAAAATTACACTTTTAATTTTGACAAGTTTAAAGTTACTTAAGTTGTAAAAGCACACATTGTAAAATGCAATTCCAGTTTTGACAAGATTGTGTGACTTAAAATTTGTAAAAGTCCCAATTGAAAATCACAAGGGTTTTGCAAAAAAGAAACTTAAGTTATCTAAAAGTTATCTTTTGTTTAAAATATTTAGTCTCACTTAGGCACCCCCCATTACATGAATTTCCATTACAAATGAACTGAAGAAGACTAAGGCATTGCATGAAGATTTCCAAATTCCCTTCATGCCTCCAATAGTTGAAGATCACACCCAGCTCTTGCATATTCTTTTAAAAACTTGTTCACCTCACCAAGGATGCCATTTTAGCTATAAATAATTCCTCTTTTCATGGAATTTCTATATTTTTCATGTTCTTCTATTAAGCTTGGATTTCCTTGTTAACAGCATCTATTTTATAAGATTTTTTGTATAAATATGGACAATATGGCATAGCCCATCTATATTTTTACTGCTAGAAACATTATTCTACATTTTGAATAACTTTTATACATGATATAACCTATAGAATAAGAATAAATTTAATATTTTCCTTTCTTACTTAAGAAATATTTTTGTGTGTTGTATGCATTTAAATATGCTTGCCTCGCTCGCTTTATTAATTCCCACTAATTTAGCATAATTACCATATCCCTAGCCCTATCTAAAATTTTAGCCTAATTCCCATACCCATTCCTATATCCCATGAAACCTTTAAATTATCCTAAAACAAATTAATCACACTATTAAACCCATAATAGCTCCCATTACCTACTAACCTAGCCCCCAATCCCACTAACTAGTTTTAAATTGAAATACATTCTAACTACCCACCCACCACCCTACACTAGGATTTCCTACACCCCTAAAACCTATAAAGAGATCTCAATAATTAGATAATTCTTAGAATATCTCTAATTAAGCCCTTCCATATAGAATCCTCCCTAATCTAGAGGATTCCATGGAATTAAAAATTCCATGAAAAATCCTCCACCATAGATCTTAATGGTCTAAATTCAAATTTGGACCATATATCTTCATCCCTTCAATATATAAAACTAAACCACCTCACATGGCTTGAAAATAATGAAAAAATCAATGATCAAGTGCATAATCCATTAGCTCACTTGCCAAGCCAATCCAAGTAAAGTTCATATCCATCTTGTCTCAAGGAAACCATTATCAAGATATCACAAGCAATTCAACATCTCAAGTCTACAAGCTCAAGCATTAGAATTTAAAGTCTTGAAATGGAGCTATGAGAAGGTAAAGATGATGGTAAAATTATTTTAATCATTATAATTTACCTTTTCTATCCATTTCTACTGGTGTCATTAATTTTGGGTTTTGTATTGTCATTTTGATAATATTGCTTGAACCCCAAATTTGGTGCACATTCTGGTGACCACAGGGGGACCAACCTCCCTTATTTAGGAAAAAATATTTTATAAAATATTTTCAAGTGATTACAAGACTAACTAGATGTGGAATCAAGTTCTAATTTTTTATTTTCATGCATTCTAGGAAAGTCACAGTATTGCTCTGTAAGTAGTGGTTTTGTTACTCCGAATAATGGTATTGTCATCCTGAGTTAAAACATCATTGGCTAGACCATTATTTTTTATGGGATTTAGTAGGGTTTTATTTTTTATAATACCGTGACTCTATTATTCATAGGATTTCCCTGCTACTCATGATATTGTTGATTATAGTGGCGGTATTGTGTCCCTTGTTAAGAATCTTTCATTTTTGACCATATTAAACTGACTGTGTGTTTGTTGGTAGGTGTGTTTGTTTACTGTGTGTAGTTCAAGATGGTATTTTATTAAAACTAAGGTTTTTAAAAATATTTCAATAATCTTGCCACTCTTTAAGTAGTGGTATTGCCTTACTATTAGTGGTATTATAGATTCTCATAGCGGTTTTGTTAGATTTAATAGGAGGGTCTATACGATCTCTTATATTGGTCCAATTTATGCTTATTTAGGTTGTTTTCTTCCTAATGTTTAGGTTGTGTGAATAGGTTAAATGGGGAAATTATCTTGAGGTAAGGTTTTACTTATCTTCGATAATCCTACCACTCTATCAGTAATAGTATTGCCATGTTATTAGCAACATTGTCATTTGTAGTTGTAGTATTATCTAATCACCTAGCACTATTAATTTTCCTCTATTTTCATCTTTGCTCTGGTATTCATTATTGGATAAATGCTTCTATTTCATAGTTATCTCAAAATATAAGTAGCTATAAGTTTTTGAAACATCCCCTATCTTGATCAAATTTTTCTCACAAGCATACATTCCTATAGTCTTATTAAAACTGCTTTGACATGTTTAGATTTACTCACAGAGGTTATTCTATTTTGTAGGTATTTTATCTAAAGGCAAGGATAATTTATATTTTATATTTGATTTTCATATCTTTGGAAAAACCACTACTTTCTTAGTCACAAGATTGTCCTGCCACTTGTGAGATTATCACCCTGAGTCACAGTAGTATAGTTTAGTGTGTCTAGGGGTAGTTCTAGGTTCTTTTAATAGTTTTCTTATTATTAATTATATTAATCACAAAGCCCTATAATTATTTTATAGTTTTTTACTTAATTTTATATCATTATCATCTTTAGGATAAACTTAAGTAATTAAGCTAAGTCATGCAATACCGCTATTAGAATTTATTTCCTAGTCATGGGGTTGTCAGTCTGACTCATGATATTGTCTATCCGCTATAGTCATTTTCACTATTATTTGACAATCCCACTAATTTAGATTCATAATATTGAGGCCCACTAGTGGTATTTTACATTCTAGATGTGGGATTGCCCTGTGTACTCATGGGGTTGTATATTTGAGATGAATAACCCTTTCTTTTAAGATTTGGAGAATTTTTGAGGAACCCATAATATCTATCTAACCTTTGTGTTTCTAGGGAGGGGTGTCATTTTGATTAATTTTCTCTAAATCTTTTCATTATCATTTTAAGATATCATTTGTATTTTTGAACATTACTTGTTTGCTTGTTGTGTAAGTGTATCTTATGTTTGTAAATAATTTGTTGTATAATGTGAAGCTCACATAGGTAATTAGCAAGGCTAATTAATTACATCATGTGTTTTCTTGATTTTTGATCCCTCCTTTAGGATATCACATGATGTGTATTTCATGACCATGTATGTGGCATAGTATTTAGGGTTTAGTGTCATGGATTTCACCACCATGCTCTAACCACACTCCATGTTTAAATAGAGTATAACAATCAAGAGAGCTTGTCATTATGGCCTAAGTAAAATTCCTCATAAAGGGTTTTGTGGAGTGAGGGATGATTAAGTTCATATACCCAAGTCAATCAGATAGCCTCCTACATCGACTTGGGCCCCAACATACCATCATGTATATCAGGGACTCCCATAGATCCTTTTGTATACCTTAGAGTAGAGGACTTCAATTGTAACAAGTATTCCACTATTGGCATTAGTATCAGTGTCAAAGTGACCATCGAGTGAAAGCAAGGTCAAGAGGTTTCAGTGGATTCCATAATGGGTCACTAGCCTATAGCCTCACTCATGTATCTGTTAAATGGTGTAGACATCATGTTAGACTCCCATATGATTTACTAGATAAGGTTGTACTTATGCATGATTATTTGGGTGATTGTGAGAAGACCCATTTTGTCTGATAAGTTGAGTTGGCCACACCTTTGACTTTTGTGTATACATAACCTTATAAAACCATGTAGGATTCACTTCTCTCCATCTCACACCATCATCAACCCATACCTAGTATCATTCCATCACCATTTTTTTATATCTCCCCACTTAGTATTTATCCTTCCATCATCATTCCATATCCCTTTCATTATTACCCCTTTCATCCACCCTCATAGGTCATTTTTCCTAGAAATTCCCTATCTATCCATATTTATTTTGAATATCACATCACATCCATCCCATAGCATTTAATCCCTACATATTTTTCACATTTGGATCATCCCTAAATCTATATTATATCCATCCCATAGTCATAAATCCATTTCACATATTTGTTTACCATAATATTTCTAATCCCATATTTTGATACATCTTGTCCACCTCACATCCTTGAATATCCATATTTTAGCCATATCAATTCACCCATCTTTTATTCATTATTGCCTTATCTTCCATTACATCTACACTTCCCCTCCACTAATCTATACATACCATAACTTATCCATGTCACAAATTTATAGTTTTGCCTATATTATAGGAAAATATATCATCTATAGTCCATTTTGATCTATCCCCCTTCTGCATCCTAAAATATCCATTCCATATTACCCCACCCCATCACCATTATAGTACCCACCTATCCACCTTCTTATCTTTTTCACAATTAGATATCTATCCTACCCACATCATTGTTATGAAATTTTGATGCATTATATATCCTTGCCCCATCCATATCATCTTCAAGTCATCCATATCCCATCCCTCTTTATCATTTGATCCATAGTCTAACCATATACTCCATATCTTGAAATCATATATCCTACTTAGCAGTTTATCCTTACTTGGCCATTTCCTATCCACCTTGTCAAAATAAATTCATAAACATCTAATCTAGGTCATTTGTCTATATACCATGTCTCACTTGATATCCATATACATATAAATACCTTCCCTATTCCACTCTTTGCATCATCCTATTAAATAACCTATCTATATAGTCCATATTTCTACCTCATCCCACTCCCTTATAATCCATATTTTTCATCATTCCATTTTCCCCCATAAATATTCCACATAATCCTTATTTTGAACATCAATAATCACCTCACTCATTTTACCATATCCCTACTTAAATTCACATCACTCATAAACCATCTTTCATCAACATAATCTATCCATATTATTTATCCATATATCATATTTACTCACCCATATTTACTTTATCCCATTCTTTTACCTGCCCTTAATCCATCCGTAAGTGAATAATTATACATATCCTCTATTTTTCCTCTTTTGATCATGTACATACCACTCATCTTCACTTCTTTTATCATACTCATTCTCTCTCCTATCCACCTATCTTGAAATGTATCCCTTGACCAAATCCTCTACACCTTTTTATATATCACCCACCCACTTATTCCTACCTCATCCCCATTTTAGATATTAGTTGTTGAAAAAAGACCAAACTATTGGTAGTCACCCATCCTTCACATATCATTGGTAATCTTCTTATCATAGCTTGAAATTATTATTAAACATATCCTTATAAGGTCTCAATATAGCACCCATCCCTATATTTTTATCTCTATCAAGCATCTTCGTTTCCTAGCACCCATCCACTTTTCCACTTGTTAGTTGACAAAGATATTTGATCCCATCATCTCCTCGTATTATTTCTAGATTGATTTCTTAAAAGACTTTTATTTCTTGATAATTTCTAGTTATCCCATCCATCAACATTCTCAATCATTGACCACTATTAGTGTGATATTTTGATAAAGGCTAATATTCAAAACACCTATTTCATCACATTTCATCCTCTCACTCTTTCATCATGGCCACCTAAACCTTATCTCAATGTTGCCTATGATAGAGCTCAAATCAAGATAACAATACTAGGGTACAAGACCCAACTCAAGAATAAGAGTATTTTCATAGTGATATTCCCTCACCTCAAGAAGATAATGATATAAATAATCTCCTCCATAATGATGACGTATGTCACCTCATTGACCACTACTTATATGAAAACAAGGATGAAGTATTAGCTCAAACCATAGAGATTGGGGGCACCTTGCCTCCAAACTATGATTTCACCCATTTAAATAACATCATCCACCCATCTGAGTCCCCATACCATCATGCTTATCAAGAATTAGACCATGGGTTCTTAGAATAAAGAGAAGAATAACCACCCCTTGTTAATTGACATATTGAGGCTAATAGGAGACAAACTACCATCAAAGACCACCTGGACCAACTTACACAAAAATTAATCTCCTCCTCCATAACCAAAAATCATCATCATCACAACATAATACCAACACCTCTAATAATTTCCATAACCCCAATGATGCTAATAATAATCCCAATACACTCAACCATACTAATCCTTCTACCACTAATAACCCCCCTAACCATACTCCGTAAGGAAGCCAAAGTCAACCCATCAATCTGCTTGGGGATCCTACCTTTGCCCAAGAATGGAAGATGATGACGGAAACCATATAATAGGTAGATGTTTGGTTATAATCCCTTAAATAAAAATATGAGGATTTCTACTCATCACCCCTAGACATCATCATTCTATAGATCCCTTTTCCTCCACATTTTGAAGTCTTAAAATTTGAGAAGTATCGAGGAAAGGGGGATCCAAGGGACCATGTATAATAATTCTATATTACTTAGCATGAGGTCACATATGAAGGTGATTACTTATTAAATTTATTTCCCAATATTTTAACCATACCATCATTAAATGGTTCATGCATCTACCTAAATGGTCGATCTCAAGATTTGGAGAACTAACCAAACAATTTGTCAGGAATTTCTCCTTCAACATAGAGCATGACATATCTAGTATCGACCTTTATAACACAAAATAAAGAAATGGGGAGAGCCTTGTCTAATTCCTAAAATGATGTCAAGGATTGGCAAGTCACCTAAGCTATAGTGTGCTCAAGAAGGAATTAACAAAAATCTTTGTCAACAACCTCAACATGGAACTAAAGTATCAGCTAAAATTATAATTTACAAATACCTTTGATAAAATCATAGAGAAGGGAATGCAAATCAAAAAATCCTTTATATTAAAATGAAATATCAAGTTGTTTTCTCATAATGAGAAAAATCAAAATATAAAAAACTCCTTCTCTAACAAACCCAAGGTCTTTAATAAAAATAAGACTATCGTAGGTGATGGAATGGCTAATTCCAAAGCACAACATGTGCAGACAATCCAAATAAAAGGCTTCAGACAATCACCTAATGTCTCCACCATCAAGGTTCCATGAGGAAATCCTAAACCTCATACAGGGAAAATACCCCTAACTAGTTTAGGGGTATCATTAGAAATTGTCTTAGAATGATTAATTGCAATAAATATGATAACTCTACCAAAAATTTGACCTATGGATAATTGATAGCCTAAACCTAGTTAGCACCATGAGGATGAATATTATAAATTCCACATGGTAAAGGGGCATGAAACTAAATATTTCATGAAATTGAAGCATTCTATCCAAGACTTAAATGAGAAAGGGAGGCATATAACTTGAAGGAGAACATGTTTTAAATCATTTAGGAAATGGACAACTTGGAATCTATAAATATCCTCTCCCAAAACATGAGCAAATAAATTAGAGACCAAAATGAGACCAGGGTCTAGCATCATCCTCTAATTACATTAGTTATCATTCCATCCATTATTTATTACATTAATACCATAAAATTTTGACAAACTTCTAAATCCTACCCATCCACTACTCTCATCTTGAAAATTAATCGAGCCATCACCGATTGCACTATCGCCACCTCGTATAATGAAATAGTCATTCCTATAGCACCTCCACAACAAACTTATACATCATACACTATGCCTAAGGGGAATAATTATAATAAAAATTCCAATGGGTCATAAAAATCATATGATATCATTCAATAATTGGAAAATACACCCACTTAAATTTCCCTCATGGAGCTCCTTAAGACATCTGCTTTACATAGGGAACTATTAAACCAAGTGCTCAATGATTTAAAAGTGCCAAGTGACCTAGATACAAATCAATTCCAATAACTTATGACATATCTATCCCCTTCCCCATAGCTTACCTTTAGTGTTAAAGATTTATCACTGACTGGCCCCCATCATAATTATCTATTATACATCAAAGTCACTATCGCACATCACTGTGTCTCTCGTATCCTTATAGATAGAGAATATGCACTTAATTTGTGTAATTTAGACTTTCTAATGAATCTAGGGTATTCTAAATCATCACTTGGACCCACCTTAATTATGATAAAGGCCTACGATGATAATGAAAGACCATCAATAGGGTCTATCTATCTCCCTATTCTTGTGGGACATATGGTACATCAAAATTTAGTACATGTAGTTAATGTGGATTTACCATATAATATGCTTCTCAAGAGATCTTAGATCCATGAAATACAAGCTATCCCATCCATGCTACATTAATGTCTCAATTTTATTCATTTATGCATGGAGGTAACTAATCCAAGAGTTATTGACCATCATAGTTATTAGATGGATCAATCAGTCCCCCAAATTACATCACACTAAAAATACTATCCTTAGTCCAATGGATGCAAAATATATTTATCCTAATAAATAACATCCACATCCACTCCCAGAGTATGGCTTTCCAAGATAAAAATCACATCCACTATCTGTGGAGAATATGAATATAAAACCTTATGCATTGGACATCTTGTTATTCCTAAAACCAATCACTCATTTTTGTGGACATCTTGTTGACCATTTTGGTCTTGTAGGCCAAAAATGGTCTCTTTATTTCTCAAAAATGTTTTGAGCAGTCAAGTTATTCAATTGTATAAGCCTTTTTAGCAAAGGAAACCGCTCATTTTCAAAGGGTTTACAGTTAGTAAAATGATCAACGTTCAAAAGGTGGGTTTTTTGCAAGAAAAATTTTCAAAACACTTGAAGGCATTTCCTAAAAACTTGATAAGGATGGTTCAACGTCAGGGTTCAATTATATATGGTTCAATGGTAAGGTTCAATGATATGAAATGAACTATATACACTAACCATAGTCTCATTGAACTTTGAACCATTGAACTCTGCTAAGAAGGTTCACGTGGAAGGTTCAAGCAGATGGTTCAAGTGGAAGGTTCTAGTGGAAGGTTCAAATAGTTGGTTCAATGATACATTGAATTCATAAGAAGACTGAGTAAACATGACTCTTTACAAAACATAAAGTATAGAGCCACCAAACCATTGAACCTTTGAACCATTGAACCAATGAACTCTAAAAGATGGTTTGAGGTTCAAAAGGTTCAAGCAACTGGTGACATCCTCGCAGATGACAAATTTAGGACAATGTAATAACTATTGGTTATTAAATGATGTAGATCCAAAGACAAACTCAATGACCCACTGAGAAAGGAGATGGAGAAGCCAGCAAAAGGTGAGAAGATAGCCCCAAGAGCTCAGATCACTAGGAAGAGATAGAATATAGCAAGGAAACAGGGAAAAAAATAGATAATCCAAAAGCATCGATAGAAGAGTTATTCCAGTGGGTGGAATAGTCCACCAAGTGGTTATCAAAGAGTGTAAGCATTAATGGTGCGGCCCATTTTTATTCATTTGAGTAAAGATGAGTGGACAGTCATGTAAGTATCATAAAGAGGACCAGGAAACCCATGCTTTTAAAGAGACATTTGATCTGATTTGAATTCCAAAGTCAAGGCTAATAATCTACTCCAGCATGGCCCCTTCACAGGACTTCTTCTTTCTAATGAATTCAACATAGCATGGGCCATTTGTGGAAAGAAGCACCAAAGTCTTTATTTTGGATGCTATATATTGTAATCTCTCATTTTTGAGGAAGGAAGATCTCTCAGTTATTAGAATCAAACCTCTATCCAAATTGAAAGGCATTTTTGAGACTTTGAGCTCAAATTGTTAATCAAATTCTATCAGGTGAATGAGAAAACAAATGACATTTCAAACTTTGTGTTAAAATAACTTGTGTTATGTAGGAAATTGTTCTTATGTCCTTTTCCTAAATATAATCTTATCCATTTAATCAAATAAGCAGAGCGAGTGACAATAATTTGGGAGATGTTCTAAACCTAATTATGGAGACTTTGTGCTACCATAATAGTCTTTAGTTTGTGTTTTAGTGTCTTAGAATGAAGGATATTGGAAAGGCTTTGAACTACCTTTATCTTTTTTAATCATACGCTCTGTTGTAGTTTTTGGTGAAGACTTTGGGCTGCACCTCATTTTGCTATGATATAAGTCATAAATCAATAAGAGAAGCAATGAAGAATTTGTGCTTTTGTGGGTTTCTTTTGGATTCAGTTATTACCCGAAAAGTTTTTCTTTTGTTTTGTGAACATCATTTCTAAAAAAAGATAAATGGATGATATGATCTCACCCCTGAGTTAGTATTTAGTATAGGTTAAGTTTTTGATAGTTTATAGGGAGCCTCCCCTCACTGAGAGGAAAGATTTATCATATTAAATTGTGGTTGATATAACCATTTTGTCTGTAGCTAGCTGATGACAAAATATTCACCCAATAGTTTTTGATGACTCCGCTAGGGAAGAAAGCACAATTTGAAGCTTCACAGTTCAAATTGAACCATTTTCAATTCTTTTCCATTCTACATTCTGGTAGATCCATGGTATACACAAAGCCAGAGAGCTCAGGGTATTGTTGATCCTGTATTTAAGTTTGCGCAACAAAATAATTTAGATCTTTTTCCTCCATGATCTCACTTTTAGTGAACCAAGATTTTTTCTCCTACCAACATCAGGTCTCCAATACTAGGTGAAGCTTCTCATTCCTCTGCTAGTACAGATTTGTCTATACATACTCCACAAAGGTTTTTTATCCTTCATTTCAATCATCATATCATGTCAGCCCAAGGCCCTTGGGGTAACACTTTTGGCCCCCTAAATCTAACCCCACCTTTACATGAACTACCTCATAGTTTAAGGAAGAATTTTCCCAAGTTTTATGGTGATGGAAAAGTTCATCCTGATGAATATATAATAGCTTTATGCATATCCTATAGTATGATAGGTGTTGAATATGAATATATAGTGGTAAGACTATTTGTATAAACATTACAAGGCACTATCGTAGATTGGTTTTATCATCTTCAAGTTTAGACTATAACTGACTGGAACACTCTCAAGGCTAAGTTTAAGGCTAGGTTCAAACCCACAGAAGATGCACATGCCTTTTTTTCTTAGCTTACGCAAATGAAGAAGGAGCCTCATGAGCCCATGTGATACTTCATTGCTAAATTAAATAAACTGAGGAATAGAATTCCTAAAATTGCTCAGCCAACACTAGAAAATCTTAAGTGCTTCTTCATCAATTCTCAACTTCCTAAAGTGAGTTTTTTGTTAAAGTGGGATGGTCATATAGATATTTCTATAGCTCATATTTTGGATACTAAGGTCTAAGATGGTCTTATCCTTACAGGTAAGATAAGAAGAGATCATAGTAAAAATAAATTTCCTTCATCTGCTAAAAATTCTTCCACAAGAACCACTAATCCTATGGTGCAAAAGTTAGCAAATGAATTGCTAGCTCTAAAAAGGGAAATGTCCCAAGGTATGTCTACTCCTCCTTATTTGGATATACCAAGGAGGACATTTCCCAACCATTCATATCAAGGTAATGCTACCAAAAATCTAGGGCAACCCAATCATCTTCCTCTCACATAAGGGAAGCTTGCCATTGAAGCAACATCTATCAACTCAGCAGTCAGTCATTATGAAGCTAAACATGATTTCTCTTTCCAACCTGAGTTGGACCAAGAAGAGGATGCTAATCTCTTTGCATAAGGATAAGAAGAATTACTTGGTGACTCTAATATTGGTTTTTTGAATTACCAAAATGAATCTAGAAAAAAGGTAGAAGTGTTTGATGGAGCATATGCTATTTTTACTAGGTCCCAAAACTAGTCAACTCAACAAGATGATAGGGGAGAAGTAGTAAAAGAACTTTATCCAGTGATCTCAATTTTTAAATGGGGAACTTAACTACCTTTCTAATCAAAGGACCCAATGACTAATAAGAAAGTAAGTACCTCAAACAATCCTATACCTTCTGCTTCTATTCCTTAGACCAGTGCCACATCAAATAAAAATTAGAATGATAGACTTCCTTCCTCTATTTCTAGTTCATTCTAGTTATTCAATATAATTGATCATGATAGGAAGACCAAGATCTAAATGTCTGAGTTTGAGTACTTACAAGCCAACCCTGAGTAGTTGGATAGGTTGGCTGAATGCATAAAAAACAAAACCGTCCCTACAGGACAAGATTTTTCAAAAGTGACTCATGATCCTCCAAAGAATGAATCCACCTAAAATAATCTTGTCACTACTCCTATTATTTCCTCTATAAAAATAGAACTTTTCTATGTTTCTCTATTGATAAATGGTCATAAATTGAGCAATTGTATAATAGACTCTAGAACCTCTAATAATGGTATGCCCACCAACGTAGTAGATTCCTTTGGTCTTACCTTAACTAAGACTTTTACGAGATGTTTCTCTATGGAAAATAATCAAGTGTTACTTTTGGGTCAAATCAAAGATGCCCAATTTGCATTTGTGGCTTTTCCAAATAAGAGGATTAAGATGACAATCTTAGTGGCCAATGTTCCAGCTTCTTATAGCATTTTGCTCAGATGTAGTTTTTGTAAAGATGTACATGGAGAGTTGAACATCAATCTATTTGCAGTGAGGATACATGTTAAGGGCATCATAAAAAATTTGTTTCCTAAGAAAGAGTCAAAATATATAATTACTCAAACGTCAGACCCTAAAGCTTAAATTTTATTTGAATCTTCAAGAATGGGTAATTATTTTTGGTCTACTGAAGATGTTTCTATTTCATCAAATGAAAGTTCATTAGGTGACAATTTAGATAATTTAGATAGAAAATTAGAAGAATTTGTAGAGAAAATTTTAGGTAAAAAGAGGTCTTCCCTCTCTAATGAAGAGAAATCTTTAAGAAGATCAAATTCTAATGATGTTTAGATTTTAGAATTTGATGGTAGCTATTCTTCTACCATTTCTAGAGATAGAATTGTTTTGATATCCCCATAAGGAGAAATATTTCTTTACTCATACAAGTTACAATTCGGCAATACCAACAACATCACCGAATATGAATCATTATTTCTCAAATTACAAGATACTCATTTTAAAGGTGTTAAAATTTTCCATGCCTGGGGAGATGTTGAATTGGTGGTTTATCAAGTGAGAAGTCTGTACCAAACCAAAAATGAAAGACTATGGCAATATCATAATCTTTTATGGGATTGCATTGAAAGTTTTGATGCTTTCAATATTTCTACAGTACCAAGAGAGTTTAATGATCATGCAGATTTATTGGCTATCTCCACAACCCTCATGGTTGTTCATAAATATTTCAAAGCAAACAAGTACTCTATTGATCTGGTCTTTTGACCAAGTGTACCTAATAATGTTGAACATTGGTAGGTGTTTAAAGGTGATAATCAAATTGTCACTTTTCTATAAAAGATGGACAATTTTGAAGATATTTATTTTTAAGGTAGTGACTCTCCCCCATGGGAATTAGTTCCTGAAATAGATTCACAAACTGGTGAAGAGTTTCTTTAACTCAAATGGAATAAAATCCCAAAAGGTTTGATTTATTTTAAGAAGCTATTTGATAAGCATGACAGGTATATCAAGCAAAAACAAATGGATTCAAGTTCCTCTAAGGAGTTTGATCAAGTAAATTTGAGTATGAAAGAAAATCCCAAAATGGTCAACATTGGGAAATGTTTCACTACTAATGAAAGTCTCAAATTCATCACTCTTCTTTTCCATTACATTGATGTTTTGGCATATTATTATGATGACTTGAAATCCTTCAAGCCTAAAGAAATTTGACATGAAATTCCCCTTAAGATTGGGTTAGTACCTCATAAACAAAAATAGAGGCAATATAATCCCAAAATATTAGGTAATATCCTTTCAGAGATTCAAAAGATGTTGAATGCCAAAATAATTTTTCCAATTCACTATTCCACCTAGATCGTGAACATAGTTCTTGAAAGAAAAAAGAATGGATAAATTCATATTTGTGTGGATTTTAAGAATCTCAATCAGTATTCTATGAAGGATAACTACCCTCTACCTATCATGGATCAAGTATTACAGATAGTAACCAGCTCAAGAATGTTGTCAATGTTAGATGGTTTTTTTGGATATAATCAAGTAGAAGTTAATGAAGTAGATCAACATAAAACTGCTTTCACTACACCTTGGGGCACATTTGCATATCGTAGAATGCCTTTTGGTTTGATCAATGCCAGTGCCACATTCCAAAGTGCAATGAAACTTGCCTTTAGAGATGAATTAAGGAAGTTCATCATGGTGTATCTTGACTACTTGACTATTTTCTCTAAACATCATCCTGATCATGTGCATCATTTACAACAAGTGTTGGAATGCTGTTAGCAAAATGGTATTTCTCTCAATCCAAAGAAGTCAATTTTTGGGGTTACAAAAAAGAAACTTCTCAGGTAAATTGTATCTTGAGAAGGCATAAAAATTGACTCAGAAAGAGTCAAATCTATCCAAAATCTTACTCTACCTGCTAGTAAGACTGTAGTTCATTCTTTCTTGGGAAAGGTGAATTTTTTATGAAGGTTCATTCCTGAATTCATAGAAAAAATCACCACATTTTTGACATGATGAAGGGTAAAGCTAATTTTCATTGGACTACAAAAGGCAAAGTAGCATTTGAAGATATCAAGAAGGCTATTGCTCATGCCCCAATCTTGGTTTGTCTGAATTATGCCAAAGACTTCATAGTATATAGCTATGCTTTTGAACATACACTTTCAGCCATTTTGGTTTAGTAGAATGAAGAAGGTGTGGAATATCCCATATCATTTATGAGTTGCCCTCTCAAATCACATGAATTGAAATATTCAAATATGGAGAAGTGTGATTATGTCATGGTTAAGGTGGTAAAACATTTTTGATTCTATACCCTGAATTCACATACCATTATTCTAGTGTCTAATACAATAGTAAAGTCTATTTTAACTCAACATGAGTTTGGTACTAAACAGGGAAATTGGATTTCTAAGATTCAAGAGTTTGATCTTGATATCAAACCTACTAAGCTAGTGTGGGGAAGATGTCTCTATCAATTAATTACTGATAATATTCCAAAAGAAATAGGACATGAAGAAGCAGAAGTTAAAGACATGCCAACAGTTCTTTTTGTCACTACTAATGATGAGTGGTATTCTAATATCATTCATTTTATTACCTATGGTGAGTGTCCTACTCACCTATCTTATAAAGAAAAAATATATGTTAAGTTGAAAGCTGCTAACTATGTCCTGTGGGATAATGGTTTGTATAAAAGGAGCCTTGATAGGGTATTTCTTCATTGCTGGATAAAGCGTAACAGAGTAAAATTTTGGATTCTTTACATAATTTGTCTTGTGGATGACACTTTTCTATACCCATTACTACTCATAAGATTCTATGAGACAGATATTATTAGCCTGCACTATTTCAAGATGCATACAATTGGGTACATAGGTGTGAGCTATGTCAATAGTTCATTGAGAAACTCAAGTTGCCCACATCACCTCTCAAGCTGGTGGTGATTGAAGAACATTTTTAGCAATGGGGTATCAATTTCATTAGCACTGTAAACTCATCCTCAAGTGCCAAACATAACTATGTTCTCAATGTAATAGACTATTTTACCAAGTGGGTGGAAGCTATTCCAATCAAGCATGCTACTTCAAAAGTGGTATGTAATTTCCTTAAAGAAAATATTGTTTCCTAATTTGGGGTCCCAAACAAGATTATAGTAGATAATGTCACTTGTTTTTCTTCTAATAAGATTATTGAGTTTTTCTATAATCATGGGATTATTCCTTCCCACTCAAACTATTATTTACAAGGAAATGGTCAGGTGGAATCAAGTAACAAGAATTTGGTTACTATTATCAAGAAACTGGTAGATGACAATCAGAAAACTTGGCATAAAGCATTATTTGATGCTTTATGGGTAGATAGGATTATGCCTAAAAGGGCAATAGGTATGTCACCATTTCAAATTTTATATGGTCTAAATGTGGAAATACCCATTACCTTGAAACTACCAGCACTGAAGTTAGCAAAGATGGTAGAAGATTCAACTTTTGAAAATTCTATTGATAAAAGAATCATGTACCTGACTAAGTTAGAAGAGAAATGAACTATGGTACTGGACCATATTTTTTAACATCAAAATTAGGTAAAGAAACTCTTCGATAAGAAAGCAAGGATTTGTGAGTTTCAGATTGGAGATCAAGTCTTGTTATGGGGCAAGAGGAGAGAACCAAAAGGAATGTATGTAAAATTTGATTCCTTTTGGAGAGGTCTATTCGTCATTCATCGATTTAGTGGTGAAAATAGTTTTTACTAAAATATCAAGATGGAATGCCATTCTCACTGCCTCATAGTGGGCAGCATCTGAAGCACTTGAATCCTTGAAGTATCAGATAAGTTCATTTGTACATTTGCATAATCTTTGTTTATTTTGTGTTGTTCATTAAGTTTTTGGTATATTTCTATTTTTTGGTGGCTTAAATCCATGGCCCAATGGCATGGATGAAGGCAATTAGATTTTGGATTCTACTCCCTTCGATTGTTTTAAAATACAATCGATGGAAGTTCTCCAACTAAAGCTAGTTGTTATTCCCAAAACTAGTCACTCATTTTTGTGGACATCCTATTGACCATTTTGTTCCTACAAGCCAAAAATGGTATTCTTATTTCTCAAAAATGTTTTGAGCATTCAATTTATTCAATTGCACAAACCTTTTTAGTAAAGGAAATCACTCATTTTTAAAGGGTTTACAGTCAGGAAAATGATCAAGGTTTAAAAGGTGGGTTTTTTGCAAGAAAATTTTTCAAAACACTTGAATGTATTTCCTTAAAAATTGATAATTATGGTTCAATGTCGGGGTTCAATGATATATGGTTCAACGGCAGGGTTCAATGATATGAAATGAACTATATAGACTGACCATAGTCACATTGAACTTTGAACTATTGAACTCCGCTAAGAAGGTTCAAGTGGAAGGTTAAAGTGGAAGGTTCTAGTGGAAAGTTCAAGAAAAAGGTTCAAATAGTTGGTTTAATGATACATTGAATTCATATGAAGACTGAGTGAACATGACTCTTTGTAAAACAAAAAGTATTGAGCTATTAAACCTTTAAACCATTGAATCAATGAACTCTAAAATATGGTTTGAGGTTCAAAAGGTTTAAGAAACTGGTGATGTCTCCATAGACATCAAATTTAGGATAATGGAATAAATGTTGGTTTTTAAATAATGCAAACCTAAAGACAAACTCAACAACCCACTAAGAAAGGAGCTGGAGAAGCCATAAAAAGGTGAGAAGATAGCCCTGAGAGCTTGGATCACCAGGAAGAGATAGAATATAACAAGGAAAGAGGGAAAAAATTAGAGAATCTAGAAGCATCATAAAAAGATTTATTCTAATGGGTGGAACAGTCCACCAAGTGGTTATCAAAGAGTGTAATCATTCAATGGCACAGCCCATCTTTCTTTATTTGAGTAAAGATGATTGGATAGTCGTGTAAGTATCATAAAGAGGACCAGGCAACCCATGCTTTTGAAGATAAATTTGATATGATTTAAACACCAAAGTTAACGCTGGTAATTTGCTCCAGCATGGCCCTTTCATAGGACTTCCTCTTTCCAATGCATTCAACGTAGCACGGGCCATTTGTGGAAAGAAGTGCCAAAGTCTTTCTTTTGGATGTTATATATTGTAATCTCTCATTTTTTAGGAAGGAGGATCTCTTAGTTATTAGAAGCAAAAATCTAACCAAATTGAAAGGCATTTTTGAGACTTTGAGCTCAGATTGTTAATCAAATTTTATCAATTGAATTAGAAAACAAGTGACCTTTCAAACTTTGTGTTGAAATAACTTGTGTTATGTAGGAAATTGTTCTTATGTCCTTTTCATAAATATAATCTTAACCATTTGATCAAATAAGTAGAGTGAGTGAAAATAGTCTGGGAGATGTTCTGAAGCTAATTATGGAGACTTTGTGCTACCATAATAGTCTTTAGTTTGTGTTTTAGTGTCTTAGAATGAAGGATATTAGAAAGGCTTTGAACTACCTTTATCTTTTGTAACCATATGCTCTATTGTATTTTTTGGTGAAGACTTTGGGCTGCACCTCATTCTACTGTGATATAAGTCATAAATCAATAAGAGAAGCAACGAAAGACTTTATGATTTCGTGGGTTTCTTTTGGATTCAGTTATTACCTGAGAAGTTTTCCTTTTGTTTCATGAACATCATTTCTAAAAAAAGAGAAATGGATGATATGATCTCACCCCTAAGTTAGTATTTAGTATAGGTTAAGTTTTTGATAGTTTATAGGGAGCCTCCCCTTTCTAAGAGGAGAGATTTATCTCATTACACTGTGGTTGATATAACCATTTTGTCTGAAGTTATTTGATGACAAAATATTCACCCAACACATCTTACATTGTCTCCCCATAGCTATGGGTCCCCTGATAAGAAGGAAAATAGACCCATTTGATATCAGTTTGAGCTTACAACTTTTGAGAGTGCATTATTTTTATCTAATGAATATATCAAAGATGGTGATGATTTTTGGTTTCTACCTGATTATGACATTTTCATTTTATTCAAGCAACAATACCCCAAAGTCCATTGTATGATGGAAAATATGAACTATAAAGGCAAAGGACTAGGAAAGAAGAACAAGGATTAATGGAGCCAATTGATGTCCAAGAGAATTCATCCTATTATGATCTAGGCTATAAACCATATGGTAGTGACCTGATCAACATCATCATGGATTCTATCTTGACTAATGAGCGGTCTCTCCCTAATGGAGATATCAAAATAGGATCTATTTGTAGTCATTTAAAAGAGTTAGCTACCATGAACCTTTTTATTTATATCACCATATCCACTATTAGTGTCTCCCTCCATTACCCCTCCCTCATAGACTGGGACTCCAAACAAGAGCCTACTGTATGTTTCAAAATGATGAGGCCATCTTCAAATATATGGGGCAATAAATTTTATGCCATATGGTGATCATAAAAAAGGATTCTCTATCAATTTATGTGAATTAGCTTATTTTGGAGAACAAGAGTCATTGCATATCCAAGAAGAAGAAGAATATTCTAAAAATGAAGAAGAGCCTCCCATAGAGCCAGATGAAATCCCATTCAATTTTATTCAATCAAAAGATTACCTAGATGTTGATACTGAGTTGATTATAACTTTCACCTCTGACATGCCAAAAGTCAAATATCCCCCTTATTTCCAAGAATAGTCACCCTCACTCATTGAGGAAGTAATATAAATCAACATTAGAACTAAATAAAATCCTAAGATAGTCAAATTGGGGGCATCTATTACTCACTCAGAGCATGAAATTATCATCACATTATTAAAAGAGTTCATTGATGTCTTTGCTTGGAGCTACATAGATATGTTAGGTTTGGATCCTTCATTATTGGTCCATCACCTTGATGTTCATCCTAATGCCAAATCTATTAAGCAAAAATTGTATAAAATGCATCCAAAGGTGGCACTATTGGTTATGGAAGAATTACATAAGTTTTTGGAAGTAGGGTTCATCTACCCCATTTATTACTCTGATTAGATATCCAACATTGTTCATGTTACTAAACCATAGGGTGACATTTAGATATGTATATATTTTTGAGACATTAATAAGGCATGTCTAAAATATGACTTCCTACTACCTAACATTGATATGATTGTGGACTCAATAGTAGGCTATGAAATGTTATCCCTCATAGATGGATTTTTGGGCTATAACCAAATCAAGATCGCACTTGAATACCAACATCAAACGACCTTCATCATTCCATGGGGTACATTCTACTATCAAGTCATGTCATTTAGCCTCAAAAAAGTTGGGGCCATCTATCAATGAGCAATGACTATCATTTTCCATGACATGATGCATGATATAATGGAAGATTATGTGGTTGATATCTTGGGAAAGACACTATTGTGATCCGAATATCTTATTATCCTTAGAAGAATATTTGAATGAATAGGAGAATGTAAGGTGCGATTCAACCCTAAGAAGTGCATCTTTGGAGTAACATCTAGAAAAAATTTAGGGTTCATATCTCATGAATAAAAATTGAATTGGATTTAGTAAAGGTCCAAGCCATCATTGAAATTCCACCTCCATACACACTCAAGCAACTGTGGATCCTCCAAGGTAAGCTCCAGGCTATCAAGTAATTTATTTATAAGCTCACTGACAAATGTCACCCCTTTACCCATCTACTTAAGAAAGGGGATAACTTAAATTGGATTCAAGAATGCCAAAAATCTTTTAAAAGTCTTAAATAATATTTGGCAAATCCACCTATTTTATCACCTCTAGTTTTGGGAAAACCTTTACTCCTATACATATCTACTACACCATGTGCCATTAGCATGTTATTGGCTCAGCATAATGATAAAATCAAGGAATAGGAAATTTACTATCTCCATCATATGCTCATATCATATGAGTTAAATTATACCCCAGTATAAAAAGCATGTTTATTTGTCATCTTTACATCATAAAAGCTTTGACATTATATGCTCAACAACCAAGTATAGCTAATAGCCAAAGTCGATCCTCTTAAATACCTACTATCTAAAGTAGCACTAATAGGATAAGTATCAAAAAGGATCATGTTACTCAATGAATTTGACATCGAATATGTTAATCAAAAATCTATCAAGGGATAAGTCATCATAGAGAAACTTGTGGTATCACTATTAGAATCAACTGAGTTGATTGAAGAAACATTCCTAGATGAGTCCATTGTGTACACATCATAAGAAGAAAGCTGGAAATGATATTTTGATGGGTCATTCACTATTCATGGATATGGGGTAGGTATCCTCTTGGTCACTCCGTAGGGTGACCTTAATCCAAAATCATTTCATCTTTATTTCCACTACACCAATAATATCTCTAAGTACGAGGCCCTCATAGCAGGACTACATCTTGTTATCTAATGGAATATCCTACACTTTTAAGTATTTGGGGACTCACAATTAATCATAAAATAGGTCAATTAATAGTTCCAAATGAAAGATGAGAAACTACTTCCCTATAAATAATTGGTGTATTAACTAAAAATAAGTTTCCAAACCATCACATTTGATCAACTGCCATGAGGAATTTACAAGGCAGTTGATTATATGGCAACTCTCAACTCAACAATTGAATTTCTTAAAGATGTCTTGGAAGGTAATTTTCTAATTAAACATTTACTCAATTTAGCTTATAAATTATTGGCTCCCTTTCAAATTTGTGCTATCAATAATTCCAATCTACCCTAGTACCATAACATTTATAGATACCTTCATGACAATATCCTCCCAATTGACCTTAACCACCATCAATGAAAAGCCTTAATCCATCATACTACCTATTATACCATTCTTGGTAGCATACTCTTTCAATGTAGTTATGACAGAACCCTGTTAAGGTGTCTTACATTGGATGAGGAAACTCAGGCCATCAAGGAGGTCCATAATGGTATTTGTGGAGGGTATATCAATGGGATGGCCCTAGCTAAAAATATCTTCCACACCAGATATTATTGGCTAAACATGGAGTACGATTTTATCACTATGTTCAAAAGTGCATTGATTGTCAAAAGCATGGAAATCTCATTTATGCATTGGCACAAGAGCTACAGCCTATCATGAACTTGTGGCCTTTCTCTATATGGGGCCTAGATATGATCAAAAAAATCAATCCCACTTCGTTAAATGGATATAAGTTCATTATCAGAGCTATATAATACTTTACTAAATGGGTATAGGCAATGTCATTAACATATATAAATGGCCTCGATATCTCAAAATTTATCCTTAATCAAATCATTTTACACTTTGGCATTCCTGTTAATATAATATTAGATCATATAAAATCCTTCAAAAATCAAGATGTGGAATCCTTATGTCAAAAATATCACATCACACAACATTTCCCTACCCCATATTACCCCTAAGGTAATGTTTAGGTAGAAGCAACAAATAAAACATTAATCAAAATCTGTAAGAAGACTATCAACCAAGCTGGGCATAACTAGAATACCCATCTTTATCCCACTCTATGGTCCTATCACACCAATGTTCATATACCTACATGAGCCACTCCCTATGCCTTGGTCTATGGAGTTGAAGCTATACTCGCTATGGAATTGGAACTCCCTTCTCTTTGTCTCTCACTTTGAGGCATATTCATTGATCACAATCTCCAATAGGAACATCTAAAAGAATTAGGACTCCTAGATGAGAAATGATAATGAGCTCTAAATCATTTACACGCCTATCAAAATAAGCTTAAGAATTAATATCTTAAAAAGGTTTAAGCCTAGTAATTTGAAGTAGATGACCTAGTTCTTAAATAAAATCAAAAAAATGCTAATGCAAATAAGGATAAGAAGGGAAAGTTTGAAGCTAATTGGCTTGGCCCTTATGTTATCATTCTTAAGTTTAGATTAGGAGCTAAAAATTTGGCCATGCTAAATAGAGATTAATTAGATAATCCCATGAATACCATGCACCTTAATAAATTTTATGCCTAGTCCTTGCATCCATATCCCCATCTATATCTAAAAAAAATCCAATGGTGAAAACCATCTCACTTGCACCTTGGGCACGTAATATGGTGAAAACCATCTTTTGGCACTATAGTAAGGATACCTTGACCCTAGTCTCTATAGTGGGAACTTAATGGGAAAATCAATAGCAATGAAATATCATCATTTCATCAAGTAGTGAAGAAAAGGCCATCCAAGAACCACTTTCTAGAGGGATCCTCCTAAAAATCATCTCTTCATATTTGGTAAACCATATCTCCTTTCCCCAAGTCCCATCTCCAATCTGCACTATCCCTATCATCCCTCTACAAGTCTTATTTGATAGATATGTCTCATTTTAACCTTATCTAGTACATCAAAACATTTTTTCAAATCTATCCTATCCATATGCCTATAATCCATCCCTTTCTACTATCATTATGGAGGGCCATATTACAATACAATCAGTCTCTACCTAAGGATCCTAAGAAAATATTTACAGTCCTAATTCTTGAAGGGTCACATATATCCCTATTCTTGTAATTTATGATTTAATTCTTATCATAGGCCCAAATCCTCAAGAATCATACACCATGTAAATAATTTTTATATCCTTTGTGCTACATAATATCACCATATCAATCATCTTCTACCTAATTGTCATCCTTAGTCCTATCACCTATATCACATCCTATCATCACTATCATTATCCTTTACACTCCAAATTCCTCATCATCATCACTTTCTAATCACTAATCATCATCATATCATCATCATCATCATCATCTATCCACTATCCATAAATACATTGGCCTGAGGCCTTTTCAAACTATGTAGGTAGCACTTGGCCACATTTTTCATGACCAAGGATAGCTCAGCCAGTATCTCCATCATCCTAACCCCTCATCCTCCATATCCATATATATTCTATCTTATATCTATCTACTATCATCATCATTATTACATGTTTTAAATTCATGTTTGTTTTATGTATGGTTGTGTATGATTGTGCACATGAGTGTACTATTTAAATTAGCATAATTTTTGTATCTATTACTAGGGAAAAGGATGGCTTGGATGACCATTGGGAATTCATCTCCAAATCATTCATCCCTTAAAATGGATTCCCTTTCATGCATCATTATTATAATTTCAAGGCCTTTCCATGACTATTGGCATGTTTCACAAAGATGCAACAACTAGGATTGTGTAAATTAATGGTTTGACAACCTTCTAAGAGAGGCAATCCTAATCCTGATCCCACCCATGTTCTACCTTTCATACAGCATTTAGCCACCCATTTCCACATCCTACCCTAAGCTAACATTAGAATCCATCCCAAATACCCATTATATCTTCATGGTGTAGGAGCATTCCTATTTGGAATACAACACTAATCACTATAAGAAGAAGAAACCTCTATTGGCAAGAAAGATAAAATAATCACAAAAAAGCCATCACATCTCACATACTTCCATAATAAATCCATCACATCCCATTAGTTGTATGCATCACCCATCAATAAAAACAATAAAGATATAAACATATCATATTATAATGAGTTCATCATAAAATCCATTTAACACAATAATAATAATAATAATAATCCATCATATCTCATAAATCACATGCATCATTCATCCACAACAATATAAAATATAAAATATATATATAACCATATCACATCGCTATGCATAAATTGTTAGATCCATCTAATTTTAAGCATAACATTCATCTCATCCATAATTCAAACCATCTCACGTAAGAATCTACCATAACATACTCAAACATCCATAATCCATATCATCTAGCATCCTAAAACATCACATATGCATTAATCAACCACTACTATCAACTAACAGGGCATCACATCACATCTCATCATATCAAATAGCATCACCGCATGAATAAAATTATATAATCATATATGTCACTAACATTAAATAACATCACATCACATCAACTAACATCATATAAGCATCAACTCATAGTGCATCACAAACATCACATAATCATAATATCCATAAACCATGAAAATGACCACTAACAATCATCATTATATCACATAAATAACATTAGGCACATCACATAATCATAATGTCATAATGCATGAATCAAAACAATAAACATCGTCATCATATATATGATATCATCACATCATAATAGTATATGTACCATCTCATCATAATGTCATACATCATCATGAAATCATAAAGGTAAATCATCATCATCATCGTCATTATATTTATATATATATATATATATATATATATATATATATATATATATATATATATCATTAATAAAATACAACATAAACATGGCATCCATGCCAAAAAATATATATACAAGTTACATGATTCCATGGAGAAATAATGAGCTATAATGCATCCCCAATACATATACATAAAAATAATGTCAAAAAATGTCATGGATGGGGTGAGGATGGTAGCCTCAATTCTTCAGCTTCTATATGGTTGTCTCACTAATGACTAGTTAGCCCTAAAGGATCCTACTCACCTCACAGATGGAACAGTCACCTCATTAATAATCTTGTAGTACTGAGCCTCTAAAATAATCAACATGATCTAGCCCATGACACCCACCATCCCCTATCCCTTTAATCCCTCATCCACTATATATTTATCCCTCACCAAAATGGTTATCTCACTCTACAACTCCTAAATCTATAAATTTAAGAAGGATGTATGCCTAGGGATCCCATCCACTTACCCCTATAATGTAGCAATTTGTTCTTGGACTTGTCCCAACTGACTATATCACTAGTTAACCTGGGCCTATAAGGTGGAAATTTGAGCATCCCTCTGGCTCATTTATGCATCCAAAGCTACTATTTCACCATCCCTCTACAACACCTACCGTTATAATAACCCCACCTACATCTATACTAGGGTAGATCTCCATCCCTTTATGTAATATGGTATTGTAATACCTGCATCTTCCCTCATGCCTATGTGAGTATCCCATCCTCCTATATCTTTAAGGCCTGAAGATGTTCATGAAGCTGGTATCTATCCCTTAATATACCTATAATCTCCATAATATAGACCTAGATCTCTACCTATAAACCAGCCACCAGGGCCTCATCATATATGGATCTAAGAGTATGTGAGGGCCCTACTCCTCTACCTATCTATGCCTAAGGACCCTATAGCACTCCTATCATATTTGGATATACTACTACCTATCCCTACCCTTGCCCATCATCCCTAACAATATCCATGACATCCTCTCCGCCTCTCTCATTTTCTACCTCCTACACTATCACCTATCTCCTCCACCATACACATCAATGAATTTGTGCATGGGATACTATTACTTATCTCACTACCTCACCAATGACCACCCATAGCCATGTCAATCATCTAGGTGCTCAAGTATGCCACCATGCTATATATGTAGAAGTCACCCTGAGATTTGGAATAACTATGAAGAAATCCCACTACTATAGAGCCACCCTATCATAATCAAAAATTGCATCAAGCCACACCACTGTCCTCCCCCAAAGGGATCACTTTCACTCACTACATGTAATAGATTCTCTGGAGGTGGCACATCTTAAATAAAACCAAACTAATGTTTCACCTGATCTAGTCTATATCTCTCAATAATATAGTCCCATCTCTTTATGATGTAACATGGTGTTATCATGTACAGCATGTAGTCCTCTTCATCCCATATGAATGAAATAATATGATACAACATCCAAGTAATATGATCTGGGTACACTATGTTGAAGGCCTCTTGATAGTATAGCATGTCACATACATGGCCCAAGGAAACTCCCACAATCACTCTCCATATAAAAACTAGGGGTTAGATAGGCTCCAAATCTATGAGAGTACCTAGAGGCCACTAGATATAAATATGCTCCTAGCTCCATATTTGTAAAAACATTGATGGGCCAAAACTATGTGCCCCTCTATATGCCCCAAAATGGAGCTCCCTATACAAGTGGGCCAAAACAACTGGACCCTAGGCAAAAACTTTGTGATCATGGACCATATCAGCTATGGCATCTCCCAATCCTAGGTGAAACCATCTACCACTCTTGTCTAGTAATAATTTGTCAAACACAAGTTCCATTATCACTAGAGTTAACTGATCTAGGGTCCCCTCTCACCTACATCGATCAAGGTCAATACTCCCATCATGAACACCAATCTATAGGCTATTATCTAGACACTATAATATCTACATCAACATATATGATCTCTAGTAAATCCTCATCCCCCTCATAGGTAGGTGTAAAATCCTATACACATCTTCAAGAGTAAATTTCATCTCCCTAGTCACAAAGTGGAAGGTACTCATCTTTGAGTGGCATCACTTTACTAGCACTATGATAAGTGTCTGATCAATGTGAATACAGGGCATGGTCATCATACCATATAGCCCCATCAGCTCCAAGATGCCATACTCCATAAATTTCACCCTCCACATCTCATGTAAGATCTTTGGATGACATGAATTAGGTGCTATAATCCCCAAACACTCCTACACCACACAACACACAACATCAATAACCTATTACCAATCCCCCCCATGAACCATTTCCCACCTAATCATCCTAGCCTTATCCCTCCTCCTATCCCCCTAGCTATACCTTCTTATTCTATTTCATTACCCTAAGCCCCATAAACCAACTATCACCCCATAACTAACTATTTAAACCCATCCCCTATCCCCTAACAATATCCTTATCTTACCTAGTGTCCCTTTTTTCTAACACCTAAGCTCAACCTAGGCCAATCTCACCCATCCCACAATCCCACCACTCTTTAGACAATACCACCATTCCCTTGTTGTGATATTTCAATACCATTACTTCTCAGTCATGGGATTATAATACCATGATTCCAATTGATGGGATTCCAACCCCATAACTTCCAATCATGAGATTGCAATCTTGTCGTTTCCCTACTAGTGGGATGACAATCTCATTATTCCCCTAGTTGTGAGATTACAATCCCACCATTTCTCAGTCACAAGAAAAAAATATCACCACTAACCCTCATGGGATTGTAATCCTAACCCTTTTCCCCTACAATATCATGGCATTTTCATCAATATCACCACTTTCATCTACAACCCTATGACTGTGGGCACAAAACCTAGTCACAGTATTGCAGACCTACGGTGGGCAAATTTTATGTTGCCATAATAACTCCTAAAATCATACTAAACTTTCATAAAAACTAGAAAAATTATAAAATATTATCCAAAATTACCAGTGGTCTAGCCTTCAGTCCCCTCTGATGCACTCATACCCTCTCTCCATGGTGTGCTACTTGTGGAAGGTGATCCATGGTCTCTGGTAGAAGCTTTGGATCTTTGGAAGGCTCAATTTGCAAATGAGCCTCCCCATTACCCCTTGGGCCTATATCAACCCACCCCTACCCCCAAACCCCCCCAAATAAAATATATTCTATACAATTCATCCCATCCATATTCCCAATACTATTACCAATATCTTGATGCATGTTATGCATGTGCCCGTCGACTTTTTTAGTTTTCTCATTTATGGACCTAGATCCCTTTTTAACCCCCAATAATATCCCTAGCCCCATTATCACTATCCTAAAATCATTTTTATTTATTATTATCATGTTGAATGTGACTTTAAATCCCTTATTTTCACAAGCCCTAAATTTTATGAAAAATAGCTCTTTCTCCATAAATGTCAGTTACAACCTCTATCCTCTTTTTTAAGCCTCCCATAGCATGTTTCCTTGCTACTAGACCTATCATTTTCTCAAACCCATACAATATTATTCAATCACATCATTTTTTAGGTAGCAACATCTATTTCCTAGACCCATCACTTGAGTCTTTGATCAACCTTGGGGCATCTTTTTCATTTACTTCGGGGCCTCCCACCCTCCATCAGTATCAACATCCAATCCCACCCTAGGATCTTTAATTGAGTGACCATATGGGTTGATTGGTCTCTAGTATGCTCTCTTGAGGGGGCATCAGCATTGTATCCCACATTAAAAATTTTATTTGAAATATTGTTACTTCACTTTGCTCACAACACCCTTTCAAAGAGGGGTAAAATGTATGCATTTAAATATGCTCACCCTGCTAGTTTTATTAATTCCTACTAATTTAGCACAATTACCATATCCCTAACCCTATATAAACTTTTAGCCTAATCCCCATACCTATTCCTATATCCCATGAAACCTTTAAATTATCCTAAAACTAATTAATCACACTACTAAACCCCTAATAGCTCCCATTACCTATTAACCTACCCCCTAATCCCACTAACTAATTTTAAATTCAAAAATATTCCAACTACCCACCCACCACCCTACACCAGGCCTTCCTACACCCCTAAAACCTATAGAGAGATCTCTAGAATTAGATAATTATATAAATATCTCTAATTAAGCCCTTCCCTATAGAATCATCCCTAATCTAGAGGATTCCATGGAATTAAAAATTCCATGGAAAATCTTCCACCCTAGATCTTAATGTCCCAAATTCAAATTTAGACCATAGATCTTCCTCCCTTGGACTGATAAAACCAAACCACCTCCCATGGATTGAGGCTAATGAAAAATTCAATGATCAAGGTCATAATCCATTAACTCATTCATCAAGCCGATCCAAGCAAAGTTCATATCCATATTGTCTCAAGGAAGCCATTGTCAAGCTATCATAAGCAATCCAACATCTCAAGTCTACAAGCTCAAGCATTAGAATTTCAAGTCTTGAAATGGAGCTATGAGAAGGTAAAAATGATGGTAAGAGTATTTTAATCATTCTAATTGACCTTTTATATCCATTTTTATTGGTGTCATTAATTTTGGGTTTTTTATTGTCATTTTGATAATATTACTTGAACCCTAAATTTCGTGCACATATGCAAGGTTACTTAAATATTTTTGGATGCTTTAATTCTTACTTTAGTCACAAAATTTCATTTTTGGTATTTTATACCCTTTTGGAATATTGTTTGATTAGAAATAAAAAATCTTGTCCCTTGTATGAAAAATACCAAATATTGCCTTTGATTTCACATTTTCTTGAGTTTATGATCTTAAAAAATTCAATATATTTATCATTATATTATGTTTATCTAATAAATATTTAAAATTCACTACAAAATATTTGTTGTAAACATCATTTTCAATTTTTCAATTTCATTCTCAAAACTCTTTTTCCGAGTCAAACCATAGTTTAGGAGCAAGATCACTAAGAAGTGTAATTTCTACACAAATTGGTATTTTATCAGTTGCACCAGATTTAATGAAAATAAGTTAGCCTTCTAGGAAGTTTCATCTCAATTTATCAAGGTCCTACAACTTGAATTTTATCCCATTATATAATTATATATTCACACATCGAACTATGACATCAACAATGGGTGCAAAATCAATGTGATAACTATTTTTGGCACACTCGATGGGACCTAAAAATTATAAAAATATTGGTGCTAAATAAACAAGCATTGCATAGGCCTCGTACACATTCCAAAAGCACAATTCAACTCTACTAGCTTATTGATTGAGGAATTCAATGTTTACATATGCCAAAGAAGCAAACAAGATCATCTATTAATGGTAAGAGAGCTGATTTTTTGGAATTATCATTTCCATATAAAAATAGATCAATATTATTTGTACCATAACCTAGAGTATATCCTAAACATTTATTTACATATCCTTCAAGTGTTCCCATCAGTTTCATATGACCTATTATGGCTAGAAATTTAAATTTCATAGCCTTAAATAGAGGCAACCCACTTCAGTTGACCCATTATGAAGATACACCCACCTCGGCTTTAAAAATCCTTCTATATTTTATTGGTTAAACTTCCATTACTCCTATGGAACATATACAAAACATTGATAATCTTTGTTCAATCTATAACATGGTGTAAGATAATGTTACAATTAGACTTCTAGTCACCTCTTTCAAGAGTAAATCATTGCAATGGTATATAACCATGCCTCTCAGTTCCATCCATGTTTGGAATGACTTAAGCCATGCACTATGCACTCAATTTTAATACAAGAGTGACCACCTCTCCTTGGTTTAACAATTAACTGCTATTCAATGGGCTCTCATGAGCACATGACTAATTTTGATTTCTATTTTCAAAATACATGGAATAGAATCCTAGTATTGCTTAAGCCAACTCCAAATAATGCTTTCTTATATTACTTAATAGACTTGAATAGTGATATAGTTGTTATGATTTAGTTAATGGGTAGCACCACACTTCCCAATGTCTATGAAAGTATAATAAGGGCAAAAAACTATATAATTCAAGCATGAAAAATTATCCCAAGACCACCAATGCCTCTATTTCCAAAAATACCTCCTACACCACCTATAATTACTATAATTCCCACCATGATAAAATCACCATATTTAACTCCCACTCCTATAGATGAATTATATGAGGTTAATTCAGTACTTAAGATTTTTGATAATGAGTTAATATCAATGACGAGGCAACAATCCCAGAACTACAAGCCTTATCAGTAAGATAAATAAACATATTATCCCAAGATGCATATATACCAAGGCAATTCATAGCCACAAGGTCAAAATATACAAGTAAAACCTCCAAACATATGTTTTACTTACATCAGGTGCTTTTAAAGTTATTGTACCTATTCAAAACAACTTGGCCTAGGAGTATGAGTGGTTTTATCCTTGTGCTCAGCCACATAACTAGAATATTTGTCCTAATGGTTTTTTTAGTCAAACCTTGACAATGTAACATATATAAAATACACAAGGATAGCAAGAAGAATCCACTTCCCAACAAGCAGATTCACAAGAACCTGCTTAAGGTGAGGCTACTCTTCTAAAATGGCAAGAAGAGGAATTTTGTGGTAAAAATCAAGATGAGTCATTAGGCAATGGTGGAGGTTTAGTGTTATACAATATGCATTCAAAGAAAAGAGTAATAAAAATTTATCAACCCCCAAAGGTGGAAAAAGTTACAAATTTCAAAGTTGTACAAGAACCTGTAAAGAACAACATAGTGCAAAGGCCACCTTTTGTGCCCACGAGCTAGTCCGAATCAAAAGTGTTGAATCCAAATCTCATAAAAGAATACATAGTTATTTAAAAGGTACTAATGAATGTTGGTAGCATTCATTTTATCATTATTTAGTAAATTAAAAATACCAATTTGATTGTCATTATATGGGAAGCACTATCCATTCCATCACACAAAGAGATTTTCTACAGGAAGCTCTAAAAAACTACCAAATAATGAACAAGGTTCTAGGCAAGGGACCTAATGCTATAATTAATTTTTGTCAACCACAAACTGATTCTAAATTGAGAAATAATGGTAAGCCTCCCCCTTTTATCTTACACTCGTAATAGAGAAGCATCTCATTCATAATTGCATGGTAGATTCAGGGGATAGTAAATTTATCATGCCCAAGAATATATTTGATGCTCTTGGTATTAAGTATATACCTATCTCAGAAGGTGTAGTACAATTATATGGGATTGTTTTTCAAATAGTAGGGACAATAAAAGGGTTAAATCTCACTATCCACGCACATCCAAGCTTGTCAATTTCCTAAGATATCTCAATTATATATCTCCCCCCTTATTTTTCCATTTGTCTTTCATGAGACCACAACACAAAAATAGGAGGATATTTATCTATAGACTGGTCTCACATGTTAATTAGGATGAAATATGGAACAAGAGTAACAATAAGAGTTGAGCCAATTTTTAAAGACCATATTGAGCCATATACTCCTATCCCTATAGACATGAACTATATATTACAGGATTAGGAAGAGAAGGTTGATCATGAAGTTACAACACCTATAGAAGAGATTATAGACACTTATTTAGATGAATGGGGATCATCCCTCTAATTTAACCCTTGTGACTATGTAAAAAGAATAGGGTTGGATATATATTACATTCATAAAAATGATGCAATAGTCTCTAACTTAGTAAAACTAGATGAAGATCTTCAAGGAATATGGCAATTATTCTTCAATGGTTTGAAAATCAAGAATGGTGTAGGTGCAGGTATTATCTTTATCTTTCCATAAAAGGAGATTTCTTTATATTCTTTTAGACTTCATTTTAGTTGTACAAATAATGTAGCTAAATATGAAGCTTTGATTTGAGGTATACAATCGGCTAAGGAGAGAGGGTTAAAATCCCTACAAATATCTAGTGACAATGAGTTGAGTTTTCACCAAGTGAGATATAGAAGCGTAACTAAGAATAATTTTATAGGATATTACAAACACAAGGTTTGGGACCTTTTAGAATACTTTTCCACTTTAAGCATTCAAATAATATGAAGAGCACAAAATAAAGATGTTGATCGTATAACCTCGGTAGGCTCCCAATATAACCTACTTGAATAAATAAAAAATAAAAATAGCTATCATTTAAGTTTGATAGTAAGGTCATCTATTTATAATAATGCAACCAATTGACAAGTCTTTGACAATGATCCAAAAATTGTCAACTTTCTGAGAGAAGAAGCTGAACTCTGTGATGGAAATCATTCAAGACTCCAAGATCAATATGGAGATCAAATCATCTAATTGAAGATAAATAAAATACCTATGGGTCTTGTTACTCTAGAAAACATCTTCAACTCAGATAATCATTTTAAGGGTGAAAAGTGTATACACATAATATTTTTAGCTTTTATCAAATACTAATGCTTTACATCTTGTAAGAACCCATCAAGACACAATCTCTCTAAGTGTACACCCTCATGGTTGTATCAGGAAAGGGGTGGGTAGACTTTTGGTGCTTCACAAGATTTTTGTCCTTTATTTCCACATTATTACCAATCTAACCAACTCTTAAAACCATTCACTAAGAAATTACTCCTCCCTTGCACGCTCCTCCAATATTTTTCCTCTTTTCATCCCTATTTTCCTCACCTTAATCCCCTTTTTATAGTCAATTGTACTAGGTCAATTGGGTTGACCCTATATATTTTTTAGCCTTCGATTATTAAACAAGGTTGGCCCTATACTATTTTGGGATATTTTCACTTGAGAGTTGTGTTAACCCTTTGGCTAACCTAGCTCAGGTCCTAGTGAATAATTGACCAAAACATACAGGGTCAACTAGGTCAACCCCATACAACTGACATATTTGGAAGGATTTAGGGTGAGATACACCCATAAATACAAGATCATTTCATCATTATTTGAATATGCAATCAAGATTTATTATTTTCTCACACTTCTTTATAATCGGATCTTCCACCATTCTACTTGAAGAGTCTTAGCTTAGGGTTACTACTTGGAGAATCTAGTCTTATGGATAAGTCTTGGATTCTTTGGCCTTTATTAATGATCTTTAAAACCCACAACAACCTCTTGTGAATCCCTTTTGGCTAAGGGATAGATTAAGTCTCAATGGGTTCACATTTAGGTAAGTATATTCTAACTTTGTTCTCCTCTCTTTAGTAGATAGAAGTAGCATAAGTATTGGTTTGAATAATATTACTCTTTATATTCCATGTATTATGGTCTTACTCATACTTAGCTTAATTAATATTCTCCTATACATTTTTTTATTGCTTTACTAACCCCTCATATTGTGCCACAAGCTTTGGTGAGTAGTATATTAGATTTACTTTCTTATTTATTAGACATAAGTGAAATATCAAAACATAGGATGCTTTTAGGGTTATTATGTGATTGTTCTAGAATATAAGCTTTGGAACCCTTCCTAGTATGGTGTATTGTAATAAGTGATCCCCTAATTAGGACTAGAGGATCCCCATAATAATCATGTTCCTGCTTAACAAATGTATTCCTAATCAAAAGTGTAGGTATGCTTTATCTTCTTTGAGCTAGGATTAATTTATAAACATGATGCCTTTTGGATTGCATACATTATGTGGAACCCAATGTGAAATAAACCTTGTAGTATTTATTCACCTTATTTCATTCTTTTTACCATTATTTTTATCATATATTTTCCATATTGGGTTGACTGCATTGACCTAGCTCGGACTTCTATGTGTAGATTTTTAGGTATAGGCTACTAGATTGAACCTATCAACCTAGTATATATTTTTAGACTTTTAGACATCCATTCTAGACTACTAGTTCAACCCAATTGACCTTGTACATTCTAGGCACTCAATAATAGGTTTTTGTAAAGCCTGATCAACCAAGTCGACCTAGTTAGTATAATTTACAAGTATATATCAAGGTTTTTGAGCATCAATATTTATTCTCTACATATCTGATCCACCAAATCTCCTTTCTATCTCTTTGTCTCTTTCTTTAAAATCTTTCTTTTTATAATTTATAATCTTTAAAATTGTCCCTGCATAGTCAATTGGATCGACCCTACCAACCTAGTTCTATGTTCTGTATGTTGTCTAGATAACTAGGTTGACTCTACTAACCCTGTTCATTTTTAGACCTTGTTTTCATAGTATAGGATCAAACTTATCGACCTTTTTTGTATTTTTTGGATACAAAGTTGACTATATCAACACTATACCTTGTTTCAAAGTTGAAATTAACTTTATATGCTAGTAATTAATTCACACTTTAATTTATTATTGCTTGCATTCTTAGAATAGATAACATAACTTAATTATGTGGTTTTCAATTAACCATTTAGTTTCATTATTTTTTATTTTATGCACACATAACCAAATCATAAAATCTAAACAAGCATTTTAACATTTGTCTACCCAAGGCCAACCTTTTTAGATTTCAACACCAAGGGGGAATCCAACTTGATGTTTTGGTCAAGTATAAAGCATGGTTAATGGTATATTGTAACTAAGCACCTAACACCCTTATTGCTTTGAATGTTTGAAGTAAAGGGGTAGGCCCCAATACCAATCTTGTATCATTACCACTGCATATCTCTTTTAGCCCAAACCACCTAAAACCATCCTCAGATTGCTTTCTAGTTACTTGATTAAAGCCAACTTACCATCACATTTAAAAACATATGTTAATAATCTAATAAACATTTAGGTTAACCAATTATTTATCTATTTACTTTCCAAGTTGATTTTTTGCTCTTTTCTTAATTGTATTTTGTATTGAAAAAACTTGCATTAGCCAATTTTGGTTTAAGGTTTTCTATTTTGTTTACCTTTTGTCATTAATTCTCAAAATCACTTGTAAGAATTATCTTGTTTCAGTTCACAATTTTTTTAGACTTTCTAAAATTTCTATTTGTTATACTAGGTCAACCCAGTTGACCCTATACACTTTTTCAACCTCTATTTATTGTATTGGGTTAACTTGGTCAACCCTATACTATTTATAGGCTCTATTTTCTATACCAGGTCAACCCAATTGACCCTATACTATTTTTTGCCTTCCTTATTTTCCAATTTTGTCCTTATTTTTCCTTCTAGCCTTCTGATATTCACTTCTACATGGTATCATGAAGCCTCTTGTAAAATTCTTTCTTGATAGTCTCAAACCATTCCAAATTTACATGGGTTATTCTCTCCTACTTTGCATTTCCACCATAGAAAATAACTCTTTATGGTAAAACTCTTCATCACATGTTTTTAAATATTCTCAATCTCTATCTACCCCATATTGTATAGTAGATCCATATTAGACAAATCTCAAACCATTAAAATCATATTCCTTATACCTATTTTACACTTTTTAAACCTATAATTCATAAAATCATAAACCCATCTACATCAAATGTTGTAACCTCACATTATGTTCCACCTATTACAACCAATGTTCATAATCCTCTTGTTTCACCCATAACAAGATCACCTAGTATTATCACTTCCCAAATTAACATGGTTGAAACCACTCAAATTAATAATCTATATTATTCCAAATTATTCAATAACCTTTATGATAATACTATTTACACTCCTAACAAGAATGGTGGCTTTACCAAGCTTCCTTATTATTCTACCACACTTTAGATAACTAACACTGATATTGGAAATCCTCTACCTAGAAATAATCCTCCTCCCACCAACACTAATAATCCTATTCAAAACAACACTAATACCCCACCTTCAAACCCTCCTATTGATATAACTCAACTCCTTGCACAAGTCATATAGCAAATGAACATCATGCAAATAACCAATCAATCTCAAATGATGAACATGTAACAACATTTATTAAACATGGCTAATCAACAACCTCAATTCACCATGTCTCAACCAAATCAAAATTATGTCCATCCTCCTCTTATAGATGTCAATGTTAATATCATCCCTCAACCTCTAATAAACAACAAAATTCTTCAACATCTTCAAAATGAACCTTTAGCCCTATTCATTTCATCCATAGATATTAGAAACATTTCTCCAACTATTAAATATAATGGGACTAAGGATCCTACTATATTTCTTAAGTATTTTTGTGATCTCTATAAGGAATGGGTCTAAATTAACACCTTTACTTCCACCAAGATATTATCTAAAACCTTTGTTGGTGATGCACTTAAATGATACAACCAACTCCATAGACATTACATCTCACAATTAAAGGATTTAGTCAATGCTCTAGTGAATTAATTCCAACATGATGACCTTCCCAAAAACTACCTTAGTCATTTCATCAATGCCAAGCAACTTTCTAATGAGTCTACTCATACATTCAACAAATTATGTAAGTCTCTCAATCATAAAGTAGACCATAACATGAATGATGATACTCTTTTAAAACTATTTGTCACATCTCTTAAACCTCCCCTTCAATATAAAGTTTGAATATTTTCACATAAAACTTTAGAATAACCCTTAGACCAAGAAAAAATGCAAGACTTTCTTATGATTCAATTTGAACCATCTCAAACAACTACTAAATTAACTCTTCAATCATCTTCTCATAACATTGATTCAATGAATTTTCCCTAAACACAAAGTAGAGCATCTAATTCAACCAATTTTAACCCAACCCATCCTCCCTTTAGTCTAAAATAACTTAAGAATAAATTTCCACCCTCTAAACCCATGACTTTGATCATTCCAAACCTCCTCCAAAATGGTACAATCTTGATAATTTTTGTTGGTAGCATGCTACTATAGGTCATTCTCATGAGTCTTGTCATGATCTTCACCTTTTTCTTCTTTATTCCTTATTTGGTCCACATTTAAATCTTTATACTCTCATAAAATAATTTTATCAAGACTATCTTCAAGCTGCTCAAAGTCAATCTCAAGAACCATAATCACATCAACATCAACTACCTAATAATCAAAAATAATTATCCCATACCTCTACCTCATCTTCTAATTTTGTTCAAACCATAGTTGATCCTTCTTCCTATACCAATAAGGAAAGGATATATTACATGAACAATGTTAAACATATCATTGCATCCATTGAACCTCAACCTCTTATGTCACATGAACCAAAAGATTACCTAGTTTAAATGCCTACTCTAAAGTATATCATACATGGTCCTCTTTTACCTCATTTTCATTTTCATACCTCTCATAACCATCATATGTCACATTCAAAATCCTTAAAATATAATAAACCAACACATTAGCCTATCTCCAAATGCACTTACTAACCTAAAACAAATCATTCTAATAGTTCAATGTTACCTCACTCCAACTCACATGCTGGGGAATATTATGATGCCCATCCACATGTCCCTTAAAAATTTGGGGCATCTTGTGAAGCCTATCCCTATATCCACTTACCTATTGGGGTATCTTATGATGCCCACTCTTATTCTAAAATGCATAATAACAACCAAATTTAGCTTTAAGAAACTGTTCGAGATGTATAGACTTACATTTCACATGCTCATATTTGATACATACATTAAAATAGATCTTACTTGTTCTTTTTGTCTCATTTTTATTTATTTTTGTACACTTTCCTTATTTTACTTTCACTTTACTATCATCATTATTTTCCTTTGGATTCTTTTATTTTCTTACACATCACATTTGGCCTTTGTTTTCATTTTGGCTCATTATATGTCTCTTTTATTTTTTATCTTTTATGTCATTATTTGCCTTCTTAGATTTATGATTATTTTTATCCCTTATTTAGAATTTACCCTCTTGGGTTTCTCTTTTATGAATTCTCAGTGTAATACCATGGATAGGACATGACCCTCCTCATAAAATTACCATCTTATCATTCATTTCATAATAAAATGTTATTTGATCCTTGTTCTCAACTTTAGATTTTGCTTCTTTTGATAGATAGAATTTTCAAAATAATCTATGTTATCATGTTTTCCTCCATTTTCCTTATTCTTATGATAAGGAATCACACTTTACTGTCATTATATCCTTTTTTACCCTTTATCGTATTTTATGTGATTTGAAGTAATTCAAATTTTTCCATGTGTCACTCCTCTTGATTTCCCCTTTATTTCACTCCACATTAGATTAAAAAATCTTGAAGTCAAGATAACACTTTTATTTTAATTAGATTTATGAGATTATTAGACCCCATGATCTTTGAAGTTTCTCTCTCTTAGCAACCAAGTCCCAAATATTCAAATGAAAGTCATCTTTAGCACCCATGTTTGGTTTTATAAATCTGTATGGAGGAGTAATAGAAAAAACCATCACGAAAGTTAAAAGCCAAATCATTTTAATCAAAATGCAATGATATCTAAAAGGTAACATAAAAATCTCAAAATTCAAATCACACCAAAATACATTATTATCAGCACATCTCCTATCTCTAATTGAATCTCAAACTCCATAGTTGGCCTCACATAGAGATAAGGTCCATTGGAGTGTGGTAGGCTAGTATATTGGAATAGGGGAATTAAAACAACTCTATGGTGCTACCTAATTTCTTACACAAGTACCCAATCTTCAAAGTAGACTGATAGCTCTGTAAGGGATCTTGAAGAATAGGGAACACGTTGTGGGAAGGTATGTCCATTTCACTTTTCATGTATATAGCCTTCATGAGATGATCTACATACTTCATTTATTTACCTAAGACTTGTGTGGCTAAGATAAGTTCTTTAGATTCCTTAAGTTTAAAAGTCCTCTTATTTTGACAAACCTAATTTGAGTGTCTTGACTTCGATAAAGATTTCCTCTACCTTGGTTTTTCCCTCATTCTCCCCTCCACCCATTTCATTTCCCCCCTTGACAGGCATGTGTGATTCCAAATATTTTTTCCTTTCTTATTTAATTTATTTTTCTTCATCTCTTAAAAATATGCTAGCACTACTTTTTTTCAATTTTATTTATCCTTAGAGAGAAATAACATGTTTGAGAAAATATGGATTACTTCTTTCTTTTTCACCATGATTTTACATTTTTAGACTTATCTTGCTTTCCTTTTACCATTTATCATTTGTTGTACTATCCTATTTTTATAAACACCTAAGTTTTTTAGGAACCCATACTACCCCTTCTCTTTACTTTGTTAGTATATGAGTTGTTATAGACACATATGCTTTATAAGTCATCTTGTGAGCATTTTGTTTTATCCCACATTCATGGGAAGTAGTAGTTGCTTAGATTATAATTGGTATATAAGTAAGTGTTGAGGCCAATGAAGGCATCCACAAATTTATTATAGTGATCTTTCTCAAAAGAGGTTACCCCCTCAAAGTGGCCTTTCCTCAGTGTTTCTGCTAATTATAGAAATTTTTTATTTCATACATTTTTAGTAAATTAATCTATTATTTTATGTATTTTCATTAATTTATTCTAGAAGGATCCTCTCATCTGGTATCAAAGCACTTTTCAGGGCCAAATATTTTTTCTTCAAAAATTTTTAACTCTATTATGCTACATAATTCCAATAAGTATTTTTCTCGGAAAGTCTTAACTCTATTCTAGTGCATAACTTTGTTTTGCATCACGCTAATCTATTTTAGATCAGGGTAAAATACATGTCTATATAATTGTGGGAATTTCTTGGGTGAAAGCCCTAAAACTCATTCTGAGGAGTACCATAGGAACCCCAAAGTAGCTGGCCCATTAAGAGGATCTACCAATGAAATGGGCAATGGCCCCTTCCTGATTGAGTAGTTCCCACCCGTAAGGAAAACCAAGAGTTTTCGTTTAGAGGTAAACCCATGCCTATAAATTTTTTGGATAGAGGTACTCACTTAGACAACATTAGTAGCCAAATAAATATTTAAAACCTTAGGCAACCATTAAAACTTGGGGCCTATTCTATCAGTTTCAAAATAATCTTAGCAAACTATCAAAACATCAATAAACAGAGTATTAGAGGACTCTTAGAAGACTTGAATTTATACAATTTATATAAACCAAAAATTACAAAATCTTCATCCTATCAATTTTAGAAAACTATCAATAGAGTATCAATAGACTCTCAAAGGACAATTGATAGAAAATAGAAACTAGAAACTGAGTAAATTGTTTTCATTTTTTGAAACATCTCTCCATATGTAGCCCCGTTGATCCTCAAACTTTATCTAGAAACTTGAAATTCCATTCTCCACATTTTCCTCTTTGAGGTCCCATATCTTGATTCCACTCTTAATTCTTGCAAACCTCAATTTTTCTTTTTTTTGGGTTTTTCCATAACTTTTATTTCTGTTGGTTTGCCTTGAACATTTTCCATAGTATTAATCTCACTTTTCTACTCCTTTGTCCCTATTTGATGAACTTTCTAGTTTCTCCATTTTCACTCCTAAAATTTCCCTTGCTTTCATCAATCATACTCCCAATATGTAAAAAAATTAGTAAAATTACCATTACCACTTTTGATTTCACCCAAATTAAAAAATTTCCTTACTAAATGTGTCTTAACTCTAGTTTTCCTATCCATTACAAAAAAAAAAAAAAAAAACTCTTATTTTGATCATGGTAGTAGCCTGATTAGGAGTAAAAAAATATGGAGGGTGAAATTATCACCCTTAAGACCCACACCAAAGATCTTGATGAAAAAATTCTCAACCACAATCTTCAACATACCACCTTGAACAATAGAATGCATTTAGAGTCCTCTTCAGACACCATGTTTTATTCTTCTATCAATTTTCATGGGTCAAAGATTAATTTTCGTTGACTAAATGGTGTAGATCTAACTAGATGGATCTATCAGGTAGAATAATATTTTAGTCTACATAATACTTTTGATACCAATAAGGTCCCACTTATATCCTTTTACTTATAACATGAAGACCTTCAATAGTATCATTGGTATACCAAGGCTCATGATGAGCCCATATGGATTGATTTTTTCACCCTCATTTTACAATGGTTTGGCCCTAGTGATTTTGATGACTTCACTGGAGCACTCACTAAACTTCACCAAACAAGAACCATGAGATAATATCAAAAAGAATTTGAAAAACTAGCCAATCACATAGAGGGATTTTCTGATGAATTCTTCAAGAGTTGATTTTTCAGTGGACTAAAGGATGTAATTTAAATTGAGGTCAAAATGTTCTATCCTAACATAATGATGAAATCCTTAGGGTTGGATATGTTGGTACAGGATAAGATCACAAACCAACAATGATTCAAATCTAATTTTTCTTTATTTAAAAATACAACTCGACAATGATCTCAAATAACACCAGCCCCTAGAACTACTCCTATCAAGCATTTGACTAAAGTAGAGAAGCAAACCTATAGATAACAATGATTATGTTATAATTATGATGAAAAATTAACTTAGCGACATTGATGTGTCGATCAAAATCTCTACCTATTGGATATGAACTCGCTACCTAAAACTAAAGTTTTGAAAAATGATCAAGATATAGTAGATGATCTAGAAGAAGCTCCATTGATTATGGAACCTGCTTCTCAAAAATACCAACAAAAGATCTCTCTTTATGCCTTAGCAGGATTTATCACCCCACAAACCTTGAAAATTAGGGGTTACTTCAATAAACTCCATCACATAATACTCATTGATTCAGGTAGCACTCATAAATTCATTAACCCTCAGATCACCAAATGGGTTGATTGTTTTGTCCATATTTACTCCAACTTTGAAGTCATGATTGCTAATGGGGTCACATTACCTTCAAAGAGAGTTTTCACAATGTGTGTTCTCTATTGGATATTATAAATTACACTCTGACATATTTTCTTTTCCCTTAGGTAGATGTGATGTTGTTTTAAGAGCCCAATGTTTACACACACTTGGACCCATCTTATGGGATTTTTTTGAACTTTAGATCTAGTTTTTAGATAATGGGCAAAAACACACATTGAAAGGCTTAAAATTAGGGTTTCTTAGCATCATAATTTTTCATTACATGAAAAATATGCTTAAGAATAATTCACATGGCATCATTACCCAACTCTATTCTATTCACATGTAATCATCAACGATCTCCACTCCTCCTTCTAATCTATAAACCATTCTGCATAGGTATACATGTGTCTTTACCAAACCAATGGGATTTACACCTTTATGACTAGAATACCACCATATTCAAATTCTTCCTAGAAGTGTTCCTCTCAATTTGAAGCCCTATCACTGCCCTTTTTAATAAAAGACCAAGATTGAGATGCTCATTCAAGACTTACTAAAGCAAGGCATTATTCGCCTTAGTACCAGCCTATATTATTCTCAAGTTCTCCTTGGGTAAAACAAATATGGGTCATGACACCTATTTGTTGAATTTCATTCACATAATCACATCACAATCAAGGATAATTTCATGATCCCTATTATTGATGAGCTTCATGGCACTCATTTTTCTTTAAGTTAGATCTCCACTTTGGATATCACCAGATCTGACTTCATGAGGAAGATACCTTGAAGAGAGATTTTCATATGCATGATATCCATTATGAATTTTTGGTCATTCCCTTTGTCCTTACTAATTTTATTTAAACATTATAGGTATCAATGAATAAAATATTCTACCTCTACCTATGTAAATTCATTCTGGTCTTCTTCAATGATATCTTTATCTATAGTAAAACATGGTCTGAGCATTCCAACATCTAGAGCTTACACTATAACTTCTCTCTGATAATTTTTATGTAAATTAGTCTAAATCACTTTTAACTAGGATGAATTAAAGTATCTCAAGCATATTTTTTCAACCTAAGGGGTTCAGGTGGATCCTAAAAAAATAATTGCCATGACAAATTGGCCTCATCCTTAGACACTCAAGAGCCTCCATGATTTTTTGGGGACAACTACATACTATCGTAAGTTTGTCAAGGATTATAGGAAGATTTCCAATTCACTAACAAATATGTTGAAAAAATATGCTTTCACATGGACATAATATTTTGAGTGTGCATTTGAAGAATTGAAATAATCTATGTGTACTACACTTGTTCTAGTTATGCCAGATTTTGCTTAGACCTTCACTATCAAGAGAGATGCTTATGGTAATATGGCCTTGGTGTTGTTATCCTCCAATAAGGATGCCCCATTAAATTTAATATAAAATTCCTTTTTGGAAATAATTTATTACTCTCTACTTATGAGAAGGAAATGATGGTCATTTTGCATGCAGTACAGAAGTGGTAACCATACCTACTAGGGAATAATTTTTTGATTAAAACTAATCACCAAAGTTTGAAATATATCTTGGAAAAATGGGTCTCCACCCCATCACAATATAAATGGGTCATAAAACTCATGGGTTATGACTCTAAGATCACTTATAATAAGGGTAAGGAAAATATTATGGTTGATGCTCTATCTCGCACATTTGTAGACCAAGCTTCCCTTTCAACTATTTCCATGCCTATTCTGAATTGGTTGGATGTTATACAGTAGGGGTATGTCAATGAATCCTCATTATCTCAAATCATTCAATATTTGGCCACTAACCCCTTTATTGTACCACATTATTCTTAAGATGGTGTTTCTCTGCAATATAAGGGTTGTTTGGTGCTTTCCCAGAGTACAGATCTTTAGCAGGATATATTCTATGAAATCCTTGATTCTCCATCTATAGGGAACTCAAGGTTTCTCAAAAAATATAAGTGGGCACAATGTAACTTATTTTATAAGGGAATGAAAAAGATAATTCAATAGATGGTGGTTGAATGTGATACTTACCAATGTAACAAGGGTGAAAAAAACACTCGTTCCTAGTTTGCTCAAACCTTTTCCCATCCTTACCAACATTTGGATAGATATTTCTATAAATTTCATTAAGGGTCTCCCTAAATCTAGAGGGAAAACTATGATCTTGGTTATGGTTAATTTCCTCTCCAAATATAGTCATTTTTATGTCCTCAACCATCCCTATAATGCCTCCATAGTTGTACAAATTTTCTTGGACCAAAATTTTTGTCTAAATGGAATTCCTTCATCCATTGTCTCAGATCATGATGCAACCTTCACCAACCATTTTTGGATAGAAATATTTCAACGTACCAGTACATAACTAAATATGATTGTTAGGTATCATCTACAAATGGATGACTAGACTGAAATTGTCAACAAATACTTTTAAACTTTCCTTTGTTGTTTTACCTTAGAACAACAACATCAGTGGGCAAAGTGACTCCCTCTCACTGAATAGTGATACAATACCTCCTACCATACTTCAACTAAAATGACTCTATATGAAGCAGTATATGGTTAATCACCACTAGTGCTCCTTTTATACACCCCTAATAGTTCATCAGTTTAAGCAGTCGACATGATTCTTCAAACCTAGGATCAGATCCTCAGCACCTTATAAGACAATCTTTATATGGCACAAAATAAAATGAAACAATAGGCTGATCAACATCACTTTTAGCACACTTTTCAAGTTTATGATATGGTTTTTCTTCACCTACAACCATACAAGCAATCCTCCCTAAAACTCAAAGGGTGTCATAAGCAAGCTCCCAAGTTTTATGGGCCCTATAAGGTTCTCTAAAATATTGGGTCAGTTGCTTATAAGTCCGATCTCCCACCTTCTTCTTGAGTTCACCCAATATTTTATTTCTCTTATTTGAAGAAATTCATTGGCACAAATATTAGAGCAAAAACTATTTTACTAGAACTTGATAATGAAAGATCCATCCTTCTTGTGTTGGAGGCAATCCTAGATAGGTGTACATGCCAACTTCTCTCCCACTCCATCACAGAGGTTTTAATTTAATGGCACAAAATTCAATAAGAGAACCACTAATTCATATTTAGCACCAATTCCCTAATCTAAATTTTTTAGGACAAAGCTTTTTTCTAAAAGGTAAGGGATATTAGGAACTCATGATACCCCTTCTCTTTAGTTTGTTATTATATTAGTTGTTATGGATGCATATGATTTATAAGTCATCCTGTAAGCATTTTTTTTATCCTACATTCATAGGAATTATTATTTTCCTATAATAGATTTAGTATATAAGTAAGTGTTGAGGCTAATGAAGGCATCCATAAATTTATTGTATTGAGCTTGCTCAAAAGAGGTTACCCCCTTGAAGTGGCTTGCAATCAATATAATTCTTTCACTATATTTTCTAATCATAGACATATATTATTTCATACATTTTCAATAAATTAATCTATTATTTCAATTTTTCTCATTAATTTGATATATTTTTATTATTTTCATCAATGTCATCATTGTTTGAATATTGAATCAAAACTTATTATTTGTTTGTGCTTCTTTACAATCTACTCTTCCACCATTCTACGTGAGGAATCTTAACTTAGGGTTACTACTTGTAGAATATAGTCTTATTGATAAGTCTTGGATGCTTTGGCCTTTCTTAATGATCCTTATAAACTAAAACAACCTCTTGTGAATCTCATTTGGCCAAGTGAGAGATTGAGTCTTGATGGGTTCACATTCAGGTGAATATATTTTGACTTTGTTCTCCTCTCTTTAGTAGATAGAATTAGATTAAGCATTAGATCGAATAATATTATTCTTTATACTTAGCTTAATTCAAATTCTCCTATACATGTTTTGATTGCTTTACTAACCCTTGATATTGTGTCACAATATTTGGTAATCACTAAATTAGATTTACTTTCTTGTTTATTAGACATAAGTGAAATATCAAAAACTAGGACACTTTTAGGGTTATTGCATGATTATGTTAGAATGTAAGCTTTGGAACTCTTCCTAGCATGGTGTATTGTGATAAGGGATCCTCTAATTAGGTCTAGCAGATCCCCATATTGGTCATGCTCCCACTTAAAAAATGTATTCCCAATCAAAAGTGTAGGTATGCTCTATATTCTCTGAGCTAGGACTAATTTATAGACATGATACATTTTTGATATCATATAAAAATAAGAATATCATAGTAAATGAAGAATATTGTGAGCCACTAGTCGTCTCAGAAGGTAAATCACTGAAGATAGGAAATGTATGTAATGATTCTAAAAAACATGATTTTATTGAGTTGTGTTAAGAGTTTGATGATAAATTTGCTTGGATTTATCATTATATAAGGGGGTTTGACCCTAGATTAGACCAACATATAATAGAGCTTGATCCAAATACCAAGCCTATTAGATATAAGTAAAGACTAATTAATCAAATAGAAGTCATGATGAAGAGTGAGCTATCCAAATTGATAGAGGCTAACATTATCTTCCCTATCAAACACTCATTTTTGGTTGCTAATTTGGTCCCTATAAGAAATAACAACTATGAAATCAAACTTTGTATAGATTTCAAAGATATGAATAAAGCATCTCTAAAGGATCATTATCCCCTTCCACCCATGGAGAAAAATATATAAACTATATTAGGATATAAAATGTTTTCCCTTTTATATGGTTAGCTTGGATATAACCAAATCTTAGTTTAGGAATTAGACTAGCTCAAGACTGCCTTCACCACAAAATGAAGTATGAATGCATAAAAAATTGTCATTTGGTCTGAATAATGTTGATGAAACATTATAGAGAGCAATGGATATGGCTTTCAAAGATTTAATAAATGAGATGATCCTAGTATATCTAGATGACATCATTACTTACTCAAAACATGTTTATGCACACCTAGATAACCTTAGGAACATTTTCAAAAGTTGCATATAATTTAGAGTTTCCCTCAATCCAAAAAAGTACATGTTCATAGTTCATTAAGGGAAATACTAGGATGCATTGTTTTAAAAGAGGACCTTAAAATATATGTAGAGAGAATAAGTGTTATATCTAAATTATCAATTTTAAGCCATAAGAAAGGATTATAGAGTTCCCTAGGAAAAATCAACTTGATAAGAATATTTGTTCCAAAGTTTGCCTCTATGGCCAAACCCCTTACTACAATACTTAAGAAGGGTATTATTTTCAACTAGACACATGAAGGAAAAGATAATTTTGAAGCCATTAAGAAGTCTATTTCTCAAGATCCTACCCTAGTCAACCCCAACTATGAAAAATATTCCATTCTTTATGCTTTTGGAGGGGAAGGTAGAATCTCAGCTATTCTAACCCAATAGAATAAAGAACAGTTGAAATAACCAATATCATTTTTCAATCAATCCTTGAAGGATTATGAAAAAATTTATAGTTTCATAAAGAATCAAGTATATTATCTGATTAAAAATCCCAAAAAATTTAGGCATATGCTCTCCAACAATAAAATTCATTTGATGGTTAGTCACCAAATTGTCAAAGAGTTCCTACTGAGCTAGGAGATAAATGAAAAAAGAGTAAGATGGATCATAAAAGTCATGGAATATGACATAGACATCAAAATTACAAAGCTTATAAGAGGAAAGAGATATTGTTAACAGATGGATTCTGATATAAAAATTTCTAAAATAGTATCTAAAGTAGTATATGTTCAAAGTGCATCTCAGCCAACCGATCCACCTCTTTTCAATAATTAGATCTATGACATGACCATATTCCTATAGACTACTAAGTACCTATATGACTTTCATCAGTCCAAGAAAAAATATTTTAGACTCTAATCCATTCCTTATGTTCTTGTTAAAATAATATTATTTATAAAATATATGAATGGAATCATGCTATGATGTATCGAACACAATCAAGCCCCAAGGTGCTTGAGGATTTTCATGATGGCCCATCAAGTGGACATTTCCCTACAAGAGCCATGACCATAAAAATAATGAGAGGGAGTTATTATTGGCTTGAATTATTCAAAGATGCCCATCAATGAGTAAGGAAATATGATAAGTGTGATTACTTCACAGGTAAACAAAGATTAGTAGTTTTCCCTTCTAGACCAATTCAGTTGACCAACCCTTTGATCAATGGGGATAAGATTTGATTGATATGATCAATCCATTGTTAAGTGCAGGCCATAAATGTTTCCTTACATCAATAAGCTATTTCATAAGATGGACTAAAGGAGTTGTACTAAAATATGCCATGGAGGCATCTATCCTAGAATTCATGGATGACATAGTCTTAAGGTTTGGTGTTCCTCACACCATTATCTTAGATAATGCCAAAGATTTTATGGGTACTCAAGTGAGTGAATAGGATGCAAATCACAATTTATACCTGAGTAATTCTTCCAATTATTAACTACAGGGTAATGGCTTGGCCAAGTCTACCAATAAGAACCTCATAATAATTATCAAAAGATCAACGGAAGATAACTAAAGGACATGGCACACAAAGTTCAAATCATCATTATGGCCTAATATGATCACCCCTAAGAGATCCATTTGAAATTCCCCATTCATGTTGGTATATGGAAGGGAAGCCTGAGTCCTACTATTAATTAAGTTACCATCCCTAAAACTCAATCATCAATTGGATTTGATTGACAATAATAAAATGACAAGAACATTGGTAGAACTTTTGGAACTAAAAGAAGTCAAGAACTAGTCAATGAAATTTCTAGAAGTAAATCAAGCTCAAATAAAGAGGAATTTTGACAAAAAATTATCTGACGGGAGCTTCAATAAAGGAGACATGGTTCTCAAATGGGATGCAAACAAGGCTAAACCAGGTAAGAAAACTAATTTTGATGCAATATGGACCAATACATATATTATAACTTAGTGTAGAGGAGATAATCCATTCTAGATATCTAAACTCGATGGATCAGAACTGCCTATCCCAATCAATGGGATATACCTCAAAGCTTGACTTTGAGCTTGGAATTCATTCCAAAAAATAAAATTTTATAATAAATAGGGTTAGTTATGTTTTTCAAATAAGTGCTTTCACACAAGTCAACTCATTAAGAGTTTTTGTTTCCTTATATTGTTATAGTTTCCCCTATTTTATTCTTGTTTAGGCAAATCCTAGTTTTGTTCTTCACCAATTAAAATGTGTTAAGCTTAAAATGACTACATGCCCAAAAAACTAGAAGGCTACTAAAAAAAACTAATTAACATGAAATCATACCATAAAGGTTGCCAAAAATGTTGATATTTTGTCTTTAAAATGTCAAAATATCAAGTACCCTAAGGGAGACCCATTAATATTATGGAAAAAAACCTTAAATTAGCCCAAAACACTCATTTACCTAAGCCTAAAGAAACTAGAGATTAGACTAAAATTTATAATTTACAAAATTACAAATTGCTTCCCAACCTCTAGCTCCCACACAACACTCTAACCAAAAACCAAAACTACGATAGCAATTTACAACTTGTAAAGTTGCAAATTACAATCTGAGATTCCCTTCCCACCAACCACCATCCCTATAGAATCTAGAACTCCAAGTGTAAATTGTAATTTTTAAGGTTTTAAATTACTCCCTAAGTTCTACCTTCTCATTTTTGGAAAGCCAATCAAGCCAATCCTACAAAATCTAGAGCTTAAAATGTGATTAGCAAAATTTCAAAATTACAAAAGTGTTGGTAGACTCCATATCTTCACCAACTGTCATTAAGGCATTTATTTTAAGGGTCTATATAAATGAAATTAGGAGTTTTTTAAGTCATTATTTAAATTTGCTAACTAGATTTTGGAGCTCTGTGCCTCAAATTACAACTTTCCAATAACCTTGAGCTAGGATACCATGTATTATGCCTACAATCCATGCCATGATGCCATTAACCTTACATGGTATTCCTTTGGACCTTTCTACATTTTAAATCCATATTTTTCTACAAATTGAATTTTCTTTCATTCTTTTATGTTCCATTGTGAATCTAGTTATAAATAGGGTTTTTTATTTGCTTTCTTGGGTGTTTTAGGGTTTAGGTTGTTTTCATAGTGTCAAAAAATTAATGATGTCATTTTTCAAAGTTATTCCTTTCCATTGAGAAACTTAGGGTTTTATAAATAACCAATCATCAATATTCACAACATATTCCAAAACTAGTGAATATTCCTTTGTAAATTCCCTCACAATCCCCAAAGACTTTCCATTTATGATAACAAATCCAATTTCCTATGATATTTGAACCTACAACTACAACTTATAACCCCATAAACTTTTCTAGTACTTTGTATAATCTTGATCTCCATCAAAGTTTTCACTAGGAAATGCAAGTGTGTTTTGCACCTCCCATATCCACCATGGATTTCTACTTGCATTTACAACTCCAAGTCCCTATGAAATTTTCCATTACATAGAGCAAATCTAATTTCCATCATAGTTTCCACCTATGTTTTTCATCTACAAATATCACCAACTCTATAGTTGGTTTCCCTTAGCATTTTCTCTAAAATCCATGTTTGGGAAAGAGATGAAGTTCAAGTATAAAGGACCCGATGTCACTCTTAGTCTGGAATCTAATACAACTGATATTACAGACACAAACCTAGGTCACATTAACCTAGATGATTTTTGGACCAAAATAAATGTTGAATTCAAGAACAACTAGATCTAGAGCATATATGACTTTGGACTACCCTAGGCAGCAACTTTCCCCCTGACTATGCAAATCCCTGAGTTGGTACTTACACTAGTAAAACATTATGATGTTGATAAGAGAGAGGTGTTATATGATAAAGAGGAAAGGATTCTAAATCTAGACCCAAAATTCATAGTCTCCATCTTCTTGATACCATAATTTTAGATTTACCTAGATATAACTCCAAAATCCTCAAGGAAATTATATCAAAACAAAAACATAGGATGTCAGAGAGTAATGAATAAATAATGGCTAAGGATTCCTAGAGTTGCATCTACCAGATTACTTTAAAATTTGGCAAGGATTGATTTTAAGGATTAGGTAGGTGATATAATCATATTACTACATAGGATTACTGATAGACTTGATGCAAAGAGTTTCCAAGACTAGACGTATCAATGTATATGGGTTATCCATGAAAACATACAATACATCCACTAAGCACAACTCATCAATGACTCCATCTATAAGTAGATGATGGATGTCTAAACCATAGGGAAATTTTATATGACTTCTTATCTAGTTTATATATTGGCTAAAGGGAGATCTTTCTCATGACTCAACACAGTAACTGAGTAGGTAAATAAAGTGTTCAATAACTACCCTAACCTGACTCTTGAGGTAAGTAGGTAACACTTCAGGAGAGAGAATGATCCATTTATCTATTACATCATATTTATGTTCGACAAGGAATTAGAGAGGAAGAGATTTTCTAATGCTACCACTTTAAATATTACCAATTGGGATTCCTATTTCATCTAGTTCTCTACATACTTATACATCAATGTATGTATATTCAGTAGTTGTCCTTACACCCTTCCAAGGTATGTGAGTGATAAATGGAATTTGATGGAACTAGTGAGGGAACTAGTTGAAACTCATAAGCTATTATTTATAAAACACAAATCAAGAATCTATTTTCCCATTATCATAGGGAGGTACACATGCCCTCTTTAGTAAAATCTAAGTGTGCAGATGTAGAAATGGCATCAAGGAACTTGAGGGTTTTGGAAGTAAGACCATTCTATGATGTTTATGGTAACATCACTAGTGTACTGGGAATTTCAACATATTCCCATGTCCCTTATTATGAAGATTATTAGGACTTAGATGATGAAGAAGAAGTGAGATTGAAGGACTATTCAAGATTGGCCTTGGATTAGGTCAAATCTTTCAACATGGCACAAGTTCCCAAGGACTTGGTAGATGATGAGTCTCTAGTACACAAAATTTACTATGCTATTAAGATCTATAATCAACCCCTTTCAATAGTAAGGCAGTTTATTTTTTGAGTCTTTTTCTCTAAAGGATAGAACATCCAATGTGATAAAAAGAACACTTAATTGGATCAAAATTAAATGGATCCAAGTGACCAAAGATATAGTGAGCATCAATGGTAAACTATTAAGCTCAATGAAAAAGGATTACCACCATTAGTATAAGGTTCTAGTGGTAGAGCACACCTAGACCAACCAAATATACTAGTGATCTCCCAAAAGAGAAAGAAAAAATAAAATGGCAAAAAGGGGAAATCAAGTAGACAAGGAGCAATATTAGACCAAAAATCATTTTATCTAAGGATATAGTTTCATTTGAATCAACTATTGTTTTAAGCCCCATCTTAGTTATAGTTACAACTCCCATCTCTATGATACATCCCACACCTACTTTTGTCATTCCTATAGCTCCAACACCTCCTCATGTCTCTACTCTTCTTCACCTCAAGGGACTCCACCCTCCATTCCCACTAGTTTACTTGTGTCAATAAATCCATTTCCAATAGTGCAATCAAGTCAATTAGACACTCAGGTATCCCCTCAGTTGGACACTCAAGTTTCAATTATGCCTTCTTCTTATACAATCTCACTCCCCCTTTCCATAATTCCTTTTGTCTCAACTACAATTCCTTCCATTCCATTAATCACCAAAATTACCCAATGATATATATTCAAAGATTCCATCATTCTAACATAATCCTGCTATCCATTGTAACCCCTAGGCTAATTAGTACTTCATCCCCATCCCATTCATCTTTCTTAAATTTCCAACCCTGAGTATCCCTAATAATTTGATTGACTCATTTAAGGTTTTGGACTCCACACTTTGGTTCCTCAATTTAAAATCCTCATGTCTACTCTCCCATTGATCTCACTTCCATCTCCCATAACCCCAGTAGACACACCCATTTCCATTTCCCCCAATCCTCCACTTCCATAATAACCCCAAACCTTATGGAAGAGATAAAGAAGGAGAAAGATATTGATACAAATATGACCCCTCAACCCATAGATAGGGAAGAGGTGGCAAAGACATCTACCAAATAATCAGTGATAATATTAGTAAAAGATACAACATTTGTCACTATGTCCACCATTTCATCATCTTTAACTGTAATTTCTCATGTGACAGTGTCAGCACAATAGGATGCTACCTCTAGTTGGTTAGCATGGATATTGGGGAAGAAATGCAAGTAGATGGTGCCTATAAATACATTAGATTTTAGTCTCTTAGATGCACATAATAAATATAAGACAACTCCCTGAACCATTTCAATAATATTGTATGATATAAAAGGGGGAAAGTATGTAGATATTGTAGTCCCCCCACCAAACAAACAAAAAGAAGATCTAGTGGTGGGGGATTACCAGGTCTCAAAAGTCCACCTTAGATGTCCTATGAGAGAGGATTTGAAACATGAAATTCAATCCAACATTAACTCACTCTTTGAGAAAATAGATAGTGACAAGGTCACTAAGAATGATCTGAAAAACAAATTTGAACAACTAACAACTGTACTCAAATTCATTGAACCCATTGTTCAACTAGCACAACCTATCACTTAGATCATAGATCAGGCAACACTTGATACAGTGATATAAATTGGCAACATGGGAAGGGACACTAAGGAATGGGTAGAAAAACTTGTCTCAAAGGGAAACAGAGTTATTGATATAGGAATGGATCACTATACAACTCTTAAAGAGAGGACACCCTAAGAGAAAAAATAAATAAGTATCAAGAAGAGGTAGAAAGATTGAATATTTTCTATCCAAAATTGATGGTTATGGACTCAATTGATATTGACATCCTCCTTGCCAAAAAAATACTAAAAATTGATGGAGATCAAGATAAATTAGATATAGGGTGGGGGAGTTAGCTCAGTTGGTTTCGTGGATTGAGGGCAATTGCGTCGTGCTCTGCAAGATAGGTGTTCAAGTCCCCCCGCCCCGTGGTACCAGAGGGTGTGCCGACTCATCCGCACCGCTGGTCACGTTAAAAATTTTACCCAGTGGGCACCTAGGGGTTTTTCGGCAACGGTTTCCCCTTGGTCTAAGTTAAAAAAAAAAGTTAAATTAGATATAGTAGCTTAATTCTAAATAAAGATATAGATGTTGTCAATAAAGCTAAGGTTACATATGAAAAATCCATTGATATGTTATATGACATTAAATAGTTTTTGAATAAATTGTCATGTTGAGTAATAGATTATCAATATTGTGTCCTTTAAATGTAGGAAGATTAGGATAAATTCAAACAAGTGGTTAAAGGAAAATCAACAAGAGATATAGCCTTTATCTTGAGCTCTTTCCATTATTTCATCAAGTACCATAACACATTGGATCAGATGGGTAAAGAGACTCAAACATACAGAGGCTTTAGAAGGGAACTCTTCAATATAATAGAATAATGTGAGATGATCAACCTCTACTCTTTATGTCTAGATGAAGATAAAATCTTGTAGATCTACAAGGGTTTCGATGCATACATTGAGAAAACATGGGTGAAGAAGGATGAAGATATTTTGGAAGTGTTGGATATATATTAACTCTTTCTATCAAAAAACATTCTTGTATATTGTATTTTTATTATTATAAAAATATTGTAAAGTTGAAAAAACATAACTTATAAATTGTAACTATCATTTTGACAGCACTTTTTGAGAAAGAGTCATGGGTAATTTTCACTTTCCATTTTGATAGGTTGAAAGTTGTAAAAAGTAAACTTACAAATTACACTTTTAATTTTGACAAGTTTTAAGTTGTTTAAGTTATAAAAGTACACATTATAAAATACAATTCCAATTTTGAAAAGATTGTGTGAGTTAAAAATTGTAAAAATCCCAATTGAAAATCACAAGTTAGGGTTTTGCAAAATAGTAATTTAAGTTATCTAAAAGTAATCTTTTGCTTAAAATATTGAGTTTCACTTTAGTTCCCCACATTGCATGAAGAGCCATTATAGATAAACTAAATAATACTAAGGAATTGCATGAAGATTTCCAAGTTCCCTCCATGCTTCCAATATTTTAATATCATGCCCAAATCTTGCATGTTCTTTTACAAACTTGTTCACCTCAATAAGGATGACATTGCACCTATAGATCATGCCTCTTTTCATGGAGTTTCCATATTTTGCATGTTCTTCTACTAAACATGGATTTCTTGTTATCTACATATATTTTATAATATTTTTTTATAAATATGGGTAATATGGCATAGCCCATCTACCATTGAGCTTCTAGAGACATTATTATTCATTTTGAATAACTTTTCTACATACTGTAACCTGGAGAATGAGAATAAATTGAAGATTTATCTTTCTTGTCTAAGAAATATTTGTGTGTGCAAGGTTATTTAAATATTTTTAGATGTTTTAATTCTTATATCAATCATGAAATATCACTTGTGGTATTTTCTACCTTTTTTAAAGATTGTTTGATTAAAAATAAAGAATATTGTGCCTTATATGAAAAATACCAAATATTGCCTTTGATTTCACATTTGCATGAGTTTATGTTCCTACAAAATTCAATATATCTACCCTTATACTATGTTTATTCAAGAAATCATTAAAATACACTACAAAATATTTGGTGAAATCACCATTTTTAGTTTTGTAATTTCATTATCAAAACTCTTGTCCCCAGTCAACCCCTAGTTTAGGAGCACGATCACTAAGAAGTGTAATTTCTACAAAAAATGGTATTTTATCAATTTCACCAAATTTAGTGAAAGTAATTCAAAATTATTTGAAGGTTCAACTCAATTTTCCAAATTCCTACCGATTGGAGGTGATCCCATTATATCATTAGATTTTTTCATAGTGAGCTATGATGTTAATAACATATGTAAAATCTATGTGATAACTATTTTTAGAACACATAGTGGGACCTAAAAACTACAAAAATATTGGTGATATTATCATCAAGCATTGTATAAGTACCATGCACATTTGAAAAGCACCTGACAACTCCACTACCTTACGAATTCAATGTTTATGTGTGCCAAAGAAGCAAACAAGATCATCTACTAAAGGTAAGAGAGCTGATTTTTTAGAATTATCATTTTCATCTTAAAAGAGATCAAGATCAGTTGTACCTTACCCTAGAGTATATCTTGAAATTTTATTTACATCTCCTTCAAGTGTTCCCATAAATTTCATACCACCCATTATGGATAGAAATGTAAATTTCCTAGACTTTAATGGAGGTAGCCTACTTCGATTGGCCAGTATGATGATATACCCACCTTAGCATTAAAAATTCTTTCATATTTTATTGGTGAAACTTCCACCACTCATATGGAACATATAAAATACATTTTTAATCTTTGTTCAATCCATAACATGGTGCAAGATAATGATGTAATCAAACTTATAGTCTCCTCTTTCGAGGGTAAAGCCTTACAATGGTACAAAGGCCTACCTCCTAGTTCCATCATGTTTGGGATGAATTTAGCACTACACTATACACTCAATTTAAAAATAAGAGTGATCACCTCTCCCTGGTTAAATAATTAACTATTATTTAATGGGCTCTTCATGAGGACATGATTGATTTCAATTTTTGTTTTCAAAATACATGGAATAAAATCCCAGTATTGATCAATCCAACTCCAAATAATGCTTTTGTATATTAATTAATAGCCTTGAATAGTGATATAGTTATTTTGATTCAGTTAATGGATGGTACCACACTTCCCAATGCCTATGAAATTTTAATAAGGGAAAAAATTTATTAATTCAAGTAGGAAAAATTATCCCAAGGCCACCAATGCCTCTATTTTTAGAAATATCTCTTACACCACCTATAATTACTATAATTCCCACCATGAAAAAAGCACCATCTTTAACTCCCACTCCTATAGATGATTTATATGAGGTTAAGTCACTAATTAAGATTTGTGGTAATGAGTTACTAAAAATGAAGAGGCAATGATCCAAGAACTACAAGCTTTATTAGAAAGCTAACCAAATATACCAAGGTAATTCACAACTACAAGGTCAAAATATGCAAGCAAAACTTCCAAACATCCATGTTCTACCTGCACTAGGTGCTTCCAAATATATTTTACTTGTTCAAAACAACCTAGCCTAGGAGTATGAGTGGTGTTATCCTTGTGCTCAATTACATAACCAAAATACTTGTCCTAATAGTGTTCTCAGTCAAGCCTTGATGGTGTAAGGCATATTAAATACACAAGGATAGCAAGAATCCTCTTCCTAATAAGTAGATTCACAAGAAACTACTTATGGAAAGACTACTCTTCTAAACTGGCAAGAGGAGGATTTTTATGGTGTGAATCAAGAGAAAGCATTATTCAATGGTGGATATCTAGTGGTAGCTAATACATGTTTAAAGAAAAGAGAAATATAAAGTGATTATACCCTAGGGTGGAATAAGCAACATCTTTCAAATTTGTACAAGAATATGTAAAGAGCAACATAGTCCAAAGGCCACCCTTTATGCCCACGGGCCAGTCCAAATCAATAGTACTAACTTTGAATCTTGTAAAGCAATACATAGCTCCCACAAAGGCACCAACAAAGGTTGGTAAAATTAATTTTATCATTATTGAGTAGATGAAAGATACCAATTTGAATGTCACTATGTGGAAAGCACTATCCATTCCAACACAAAGAGATTTACTATAATAAACTCTAAAAAACTTCCAGATAATGGACAAAGTTCCAGCCAAGTGACCTAATGTTGTAATTAATTTATGTCAACCAAAAACTAATGCTAAAGTGATAAAAAATGATAATCCTCCCCCTTATATATTCTATTCATATTAGGAAAGCATCTCATTCATAATTACATGGTATATTCAAGGGCTAGTAGTTTTATCATGCCCAAGAAAATAGTTGATGCTCTTGGTATTAAGTATATACCTATCTCAAAAGGTGTAGTACAATTGGATGGGATTATTATTCAAATAGTAGGGATAATAAAAGGGATAAATCTCACTATCCAAGCTTGTCAATTTCTTAAGATATCTCAGTTATAGATCTACCCCCTTATTTTTCCATTTGTCTTTCATGAGACTTCACTACAAAAATGGGAGGATATATATTTGTAGATTGGTCTCAAATGTTGATTAGGATGAGATGTGGATCAAGAGTAACAATAAGAGTGAAGCCAATTATTAAAGACTGTATTAAGTCATACATTCATATCCTTTTAGACATGAACTATATATTGTAGGATCATGAATAGGAGGTTGATCATAAAGTTGCAACACCTATCGAAGAGATTTTAGAATCCCATCTGGATGAATGGGGATCATCCCTCTAATTTGATCCTTATGACTATGTATAGAAAACAAGGTTGGGTACACATTTCAATCATGAAAATGATGCAATCATCCTAAACCTAGTAAAACAAGCTAAAGATCTTCAAGGAATGTGGTAATTATCCTTTGATGGTTTGAGAAGCAGGAATGGTGTAGGTGAAGATATTGTCTTGATATTTCCATAAAAGGATATTTATTTTTATTCTTTTAGACTTTGATTTAGTTGCATAAACAATGTAGCTAAATATGAATTTTTGATTTGAGGTCTGTAATTGGCAAAGGAGAGAGGGATAAAATCCCTACAAATATCTAGTGACAGTGAGTTGATTATTCACCAAGTGAGATATAGAAGTGTAACTAAGAATAATTTTCTAAGATCTTACAAACATAGGGTTTGGGACCAATTAGAAGACTTTTTTGCTTTAAACATTCAAGCAATACAAAGAGCACAAAATAAATATGTTGATCGTATGGCCTCAATAGGCTCCCAATATAACCTACTTGAATAAATAAAGAAGAAAAATAGAAAGAATGTAAGGTTGATAGTAAGGCCATTTGTTCTTGATAATGTGACCAATTGTCAAGTCTTTGATAGTGATCAATAAATAGTCAAATTTATGAGAGAAGAAGATGAATTATCTGATGTAAATCATGTAAGACTCTGAGATTAATATTGAGATCAAATCATCTAATTAAAGATTAAAAAACTACCTATGGGTCTTGTTAATATAGAAAACATCTTCAACTCAGATAATCAATTGAAGGGTGAAAAGAAGAATATCACTATAAATGAAGAAGACTGTAAGCCAGTAGTCATCTCAAAAGGTGAATCACTAAAGATAAGAAAGGTATGTAATGATGCTAAAAAATAAGATTTTATTAAATTGTTTCAGGAATTTGATCATAAGTTCACTTGGAGTTATCATTATCTAAGGGGGTCTAACCCTAGCTTAGCCCAACATATAATAGAGCTTGATCCAAATACCAAACCTATTAGATAGAAATAGAGACCAGTTAATCCAAAAATATAACCCCTGATGAAGAGTGAGCTATTCAAACTGATAGAGGCTAACATCATCTTCCCTATCAAACACTCATTTTAGGTTGCTAATTTAGTCCCTATAAGAAATAACAACTATGAAATCAGACTTTGTGTAGATTTCAAAGATATGAACAAAACATATCTAAAGGATCATCATCCCCTTCAACCCATGGAGCAAATTTGCAAACTGTATTAGGATCTAAAAGGTTCTCCCTTTTAGATGGTTAGTTTGGATATAACCAAATCTTAGTGTAGGAATTAAACCAATTCAAGACTGCCTTCACCACAAAATGAGGTATATATGCATATAAAAATATGCCATTTGGTCTAACTAATGTTGGTGCAACATTTCAAAGAGTAATGGATATGGCTTTTAGAGGTTTGATAAATGAGATGATCCTAGTATACCTAGATGACATCATTATTTACTCAAATCATGTTAATGCACACCTAGATACCTTTAGGAACATTTTCAAAATGTATAGATAATTTAGAGTTTCCCTCAATCCAAAAAAGTGCATATTTGTAGTTTATGAAGGGAAACTATTAGGATGCATTGTTTCAAAAGAGGGACTTAAAATAGATGTAGAGAGAATAAGTGTTATATCTACGTTAGTGCTTTCAAGCCATAAGAAAGGATTATAGATTTCCTAGGAAAAATAAACTTTGTAAGAATATTTATTCTAAAGTTTTCCTCTATGGCCAAGCCCCTTATTGCAATACTTAAGAAGGTTATTATTTTTAGCTGGACACAAGAAGGAAAAGATAGATTTGAGGTCATCAAGCTGGCTATTTCTTAGACTCTTACCCTCACCAACCCCAAATATGAAAAATATTTCATTGTATATTATTTTGAAGGGGAAGGCAGCATCTCAACTATTCTAACCTAGTAGAATAAAGAACAATTGGAACAACCAATATCTTTTTTCAGTCAATCCTTGAAGGATAATGAAAAAAATTATAGTTTCATGGAAAAGGAAGTACATGATGTGATTAAATCTCTCAAAATGTTTAGGAATATGCTTCCTAACAATAAAATTCATCTAATGGTTAGTCATCAAAGTTTCAAATAGTTCCTACTGAGTCAAAAGGTAAATGAAAAAAGAGTAGGATGAATCACAAAAGTCATGGAATATGATGTAGACATCAAAATTACAAATATTGTAAGAGGAAACAGATTGTGTCAGCAACTAGCTTCTGATATCAAAACTTTTGAAATGAATTTTTAAGTAGTATATGATCAAATTGCATCTCAACCATCCAATCCACATCTTCTCAACAGTTGGATCTATGACATGACCATCTTTTTGCAAATTGGTGAGTACCTATATGACTTTTAGCAATCCAAAAAAAGATATTTTAGACTCCAATCCATTCTTTATGTTCATGTTGATAGAATATTAGTTAAAAAATATATGAATGAAATGTTGCTAAGATGTATTGAGTATAATCAAGTCCCCAAGGTGCTCAAATAATTTCATGATGGCCCATCAAGTGGACATTTCTTTGAAAGAACCATGACCATGAAAATAATGAGAGGGGGCTATAATTGGCCTAAATTATTCAAATATATCCATCAATGGGTAAGGAATTATGATAAGTTTGTTTGCTTCATAGGTAAGCAAAGATTAGCATCTTTCCCTCTCAAACCAATTCAAGTTGACCAGCACTTTGCTCAATGGAGATTGGATTTCATTGTATGATCAATCCACCATCGAGTATAAGTCATAAATGGGTCTTTACAGTAATAGATTATTTTACAAGATTTACTAAAGTAGTTACACTAAAAGATGCTACAGAGGCATCCATCATGGTATTCATAGATGGCATCGTCTCAAGGTTTGGCGTTCTTCACACCATTATCTCTAACAATGCCAATTTTTTTATGGGTACTCAAGTGAGTGAATGGGTTGTAAAGCACAATGTATACCTAAGTACTTATAATTATTACCTATAGGGAAATGGCTTGGTTGAGTCTACTAACAATAACCTCATAATAATTATCAAAATAATAATAAAGGATAACTAAAGGACGTGGCACACAAAGTTGAAATCAGCATTGTGGTTTAATAAGATCACCCTTAAGAGAGTCATTATCAATTCCCCATTCATGTTGGTATATGGAAGGGAAGCCCAAGTCCCATTATCAATTGAGTTACCATACCTATAACTCAATCATAAATTGGATTTGATTGACAATGATGAATGATAGTAAATTTGGCAAAAATCATGGAACTAAAAGAAGTCAAGAACTAGTCAATGAAAATTTTAAAAGCAAATAAAGCTTAAACAAAGAATACTTTTGACAAAAAAGAGCTTAAATGAAGGAGACATGGTTCTCAAATGGGATGCAGACAAAGCTAAACCAAGCAAGCACACCAATTTTGATGCAATATGGAGCGGTCCATATGTTATAACTCAATGAAAAGAAGCTAATGAATTCTAGCTATCCAAGCTCAATGGATCAAAACTGCCTATCCCAGTCAATGGGATATACCTCAAAGCTTTATTTTGAAATTGGAATTCATTCCAAAAAAATAAAATCTAATATATAATAGGGTTAGTTGTGTTTTATAAATAAGTGTTTTTGCACAAGTCAACTCATTAGGAGTTTTTGTTTCCTTACATTAAAATCTATTTTTCCCTATTTTGTTTTTGTTTAGGTAAATCCTAGTTTTGTTCTTCAATAGTTAAATTGTGTTAAGTTTTAAATGACTCCATGCCCAATGAACTATAAGGCTACTAGAAATAAGTTGATTAGCAGGCAATCATCCCATAGAGGTCACCAAAAATATTGATTTTTTTGTCCCAAAAATGTCAAAATTTCAAGTACCCTAAGAGAGACCCATTATTTTTTTATAAAAGTGGTTTAAATTGACCCAAAACACTCATTTCCTTAAGCCTATGAAAACCATATATTAGACTACAATTTGTATTTTGTAAAATTACAAATTGTTTCCTAGACTTTGGATCCCATAATACATTAGCCGATAGAAACTAGAGATCTGATTATAATTTATAATTTTCAAAATTGTAAATTGAATCCATACCTCCACTTCCTATTAAACACTAATTGGTAGAAACCAAAACCCCATTCACAATTTAAAATTTGTAAAATTGAAAATTACAAGTGGAAGTATGCTTCCTATAAACCAATACCCCACAAAAACTAGAGATAAAACTATGATTTTTAGTTTGGAAAATTATAAATTGTTTCCCAACTTCTAGATCTAGTGTAACACTCTAACAAGAAACTGGAACTCTGTTATAAATTTGTAACTTTCAAAGTTAAAAATTGCAATTCAAGTTCCACTTCCTACCAACCACCTTCCATGGGGAATCTAAAACTCCAAGTGCAAATTACAATTTTCAAGGTTGTAAATTTCTCCTTGAGTTACGCCTTCCCATTTTCAAAGGGTTAATCAATCCAAGCCCATAGAATCTATAGGTCAAAGCACAATTAATAAAATTTAAAAATTAAAAAAGTGTTCATAGTCTCTGGATCTTTGCCAATAACCATCATTAAAGCATTTATTTTAAGGGTCTATATAAATGAAATTAAGGGTTTTCTAATTCATTATTTAAATTTTCTAATTGGATTTTAGAGCTCTGTGCCTTGAATTACAACCTAATAGCAACCTTGAGTCATGAGACCATGCACTCTTTACCATGCATTACACCTGCAAGCCATGCCACGATGTTATTAACCCCACACCATATTCCTTTGGACCTTTCTACATTTTAAAGCCATATTTTTCTACAAATTGAACTTGTTTCCATTTTTTTGCATTCTATTGTGAATCTAGTTACATATATGGTTTTTTATTTGCTTGCTTAGGCATTTTAGGGTTTAAGTTGTTTTCATAGTGTCAAAAATCTCATGAGGTCATTTTTTAAAGTTATTCCTTATCATTGAGAAACTTAGGGTTTTGAAAATAACTAGTTTAAAATATTCCAAAACATATTCCAAAACCAACAAATATTCCTTTTCAGATTCCATCATAGTCCTCATAGACTTTCCATTTGTAATAACAACTCTAATGTCCCATGGGATTTTAATCTGTATTTGTAACTTATAACCCTATGAACTTTTCTAGTGCTTTGAACAATCTTAATCTCCATCAAAGTTTACACCAAGAAACTCAAGTGTGTTTTGCACCTCCCATCTCCACTGGGGATTTTTACCTACATTTGCAACTACAAGTCTTAGTAGACTTCTCTTCCTACATTTATAACTCCAAGTCCCCATATACTTTTTCACTACATATAGCAACTCCAATTTTCATTAGATTTTACACATGTATTTTGCACCTAAAAATTCCATCAACTCTATAGTTGGTTTTTCCCTGGCATTTTCTCTAGATTCCATGTCTAAGAAAGAGATGAATTTTAAGTCTAAAGTACCCAGTATCACTCTCATTCTAGAATCCAATACAACTAAGATTACAAACATAGACCTAGGTCACATTGACCTAGGTGATTTGTGGACCAGAATAAATGTTGAATTTAAGAGCGATTGGATCCAGAGCATCTATGACTAAACCAACCCAAGTAGTAGCTTTCCCCCTAATTATGTAAATCCCTAAGTTGGTACTTACACTAGCAAAACATTATGATGTTGATAAGAGAGAGGTGTTGAATGATAAAGGGGAAAGGATTTTAAATCTTGAACCAAACTTCATAAACTCTATTTTATTGATACCATAATTTGAGTTACTTAGATATAACTCCAGAATACTCAAAGAAATCCAATCAAGACAACAACACATGATGCCATATAGTAATAAAAAAATAATGGTTGAGGATCCCTAGGACTGCATCCACTAGATTGCTTAAAACATTGGCAAGTATTGATTTTAAAGATGAATTAGGTGATATAGTCATATTACTGCATAAGATCACTGGTAGCCCTAATGTGAAGATTTTTCAAGACTATATGTATCAATATATATGGGTTATCCACAAAAATAAACAATACATCCACTAGGGACAACTCATCAGTGACTCCATCCACAAGTAATTGATGGTGGTCCAAACCATAGGAAAATTTTATATGACTTGTTATCTAGTTTATATATTAACCAAAAGGATATCTTTTTGAGGACTCAACACAGTAGCTGACCAAACAAATAAAGTGTTCAAGTATTACCCAGACCTCACTCTTGAGGCAAGAAAGCAACACTTTAGTAAAGTGAATGATGCATTCATCTATTTCATCATAGTTATATTTGATAAGGAACTATAGAGGAAGAGATTATTTGATGTTGTCTATTTAGATATTATCAATTGGGGTTATTACTTCATCTAGTTACCCACATACTCATACATTAGAGTATTTAGATTCAATAGTTGTCCTTACATCCTTCTGAGGTATGTGAGTGTTAAATGGGCTTTGATGGAGTTAATGAGGTATCTAGTTGAAACTCATAAGCTATTATTTTGCAAACATAAATTAGGAATCCATTTCCCCATCAGCATAGGCAAGTACACATGCCCATCCTTATCAAAATCTAAGTGTGTGGATGTAGAAATGACACAAATGAGCTTGAAGGCTTGGGAGGCAGGAACATTCTATGATTTTCATGGTAACATCACTAGTATACTAGGAATTTCAACATATTCCCATGTCCCTCACTATGAAGACTATTAGGAAGACTTGTATTATGAAGAAGAAGTGAGATTGAAGGACTATTTAATATTAGCCTTGGATCAAGTCAAATATTTCAACATGGCATGAGTCCCTGAGGACTTGGTGGATGATAAGTCCCCAATGGATAAAATTTACTATGATAATAAGATCTATACTCAGCCCATTCCAATAGTAAGGTGGTATGTTCCTGAGTATTTATCTCTAATCGATATGACCTCCACTGTGATAAATAAAACACTAAGTTGACTCAGAAGTAAAGTGGTCCAAGTGACCAAAGATATAGTGAACATCAGTGATAAACTACTAGAGCTCAAGGAAAAATGAGTATCACCATCAACAAAAGGTTCTAATAATGGATCACTCCCAAAGCTGTTAGGACCTTACAAAATAATTGATTACCTTTGTGTAAGCAACTAAACATGGAATTAAACTAGATGTAATAAGTAACTAGAAATCAGAAACAGTAAAGAATATGAGATACAAGAAACAATGAAAACTTGTATTAAACTCTTCTAGAAGGAAATACAATGAAGAAATCTCTCTTTCTTCCACACCTCTCAGATGTACAGATCTCTTTCCCTCAAGAGTTCTCTCTCTCAATTACAACCAATTCAATCCTTGAATTGATTCACATTACATGTCTATACACAAGCTATGAAGATCTAACCCTATTATATAATATTAGGATTCATGAGCTATGCATTCTCCACTATTAGATACACCTCTCAATCAAAGGTTCAAATCTATCCTACCAAAAATAGAAACACAAACTCAATACTAACAGTTAATCTTTTCATGCAAACAATTTTTTCTCCCTCAAAAATAGAATTTTTGAATGCACAGGTGACCGATATTGGTCCCTATCTCTCTACATATGACTGACGTCAGTCAATCCATAACCAATGTCAGCAACCTCTAGTCAATCCCTGACCGATGTCAGTCAATCATGACCGATGTCGATGACTGTGTAACTCCAGCAACCTTTGCATTTGCTCATCTAGTGAAACTTTTAGCTCCACAACTCAACAATCTCCCACTTGGAGATAAGAAGTTGCACCTGTACCTATATAGCAACATCCTCTAGCTTGTTTCTCCATCTTTAAGTTTAATCTTGAATACCAACAAAAGTTGAATGAAGATTCAACTTCTCCTTTGTTACTGGCTTTGTTAACATATCAGCAGGGTTCTTATTTATATGGATCTTTTCCATCTTCAACTCACCATCCTCCAATACTTGTCTAATGAAGTGGTACCTAAGCTGTATATGTTTGGTTCTTGAATGAAAGGCTGAATTCTTTGCCAAATGAATTACACTTTGACTATCACTGTACAATCTGCAACTCTTTTGCTCCTTTCTCAACTCTTCCATGAACCAAGTCATCCAAATCATTTCCTTGCTAGCCTCTATGACTGTAATGTATTCTGCCTCTATAGTAGACAAGGCAACAACCTTCTGCAACTTTGAAATCTAGCTAACCGCCATTCCACCAACAATGAAGACATATCATGTGGTGCTTCTCCTGTCATCCAAGTCACCTGCCATATCTGAATCTACATATCCATGTAGAGAAGTGTTTGACCCTCCATAGCATAAATGCCTACTGCTGGTCCCTCTCAGATATCTGAGAATCCACTGAACTACTTTCCAATTTTCCTTTCTTGGATTGGCCATAAACTTGCTGACAACTCCCACTACTTGGGCAATATCAGGGCTAGTACATACCATTGCATACATCAAGCTCCCAACTGCTGAAGCATATAGAACTCTACTCATGTACTCAACCTCATCATGTGATTTAGGACACTATTCTTTGCTCAACTTGAAGTGTCCAGCCATAGGTGTGCTCACCGATTTTGCATCCTACATATTGAACCTCTCCAACACCTTGTTCACATAATCCTCTTGAGACAAAATCAAACTATGATTTTTCCTGTCTCTCTTAATACTCATGCCAAGGATTTTCTTTACTTCTCTTAAATCCTTCATGGCAAATGTGTGAGCTAATTTTACCTTAAGCTAAGTAATATCCTACATGTGTGAACCTGTAATAAGCATATCATCTACATACAGTAACAGGATAATATAACTACCATTATCCAATCTGTTAAAATAAACACAATGGTTAAATTGACATTTACTAAAGCCATGCTCTGTCATAAACTTGTCAAACCTCAAATACCATTGTCTTGGAGCTTGCTTAAGACCATATAAGCTTTTCTTCAACTTGCACACAAGTTTCTCCTTACCTTTGACCTCAAAACCTTCCAGCTGATCCATATATATTTCTTCATCCAAATCTCTATGAAGAAATGTTGTCTTAACATCAAGCTACTCAAGATGCAAATCCTCAATAGCAACTAAAGACAATATAGTCCAAATAGAAGTCATTTTTACTACAAGAGAAAAAAATTCACCAAAATCAATACCTAGTTTCTATGCAAATTTCTTTACTACCAACTTGGCCTTATGTCTCATTTGTCCATTCTCTCCTTCCTTTAACTTATAAACCCATTTGTTTTTTAGTGCTTTCTTTCTGACTAGAAACTCAACCAAATCCCATGTTTGGTTCTCTTTCAAGGAATCAATTTCCTCATTCATGCCATGCTCCCACTGTTTCCTAGATTCTACCTACATTGTCTCATCAAAATTTTTTGGTTCTCCACTATCAGTGAGCAACAAGTAGTATAACAAAGGGGAATAATGAATTGGAGGTTTACTTACCCTTTTAGACCTCCTCATAGGTGTTTGAGACTCATTCACAGCTTGCTATCTGCCCAAATTTCTTTTTGTTAGTGACCGATCTCGGTCATCTCTGGGTCTATACCTGATCGACATTGGTTCCACCTGACTGACATCAATTTCTATTTGACCGACGTTAGTTCTTGCCTGATCAGTGTTGGTTCTTGTCTGACCGACATTGGTTCTTGCCTAACTGACGTTGGCACCTGTGTTTTTCTGTGAGTGATTACCTACAAGCTCATTTTGGATCATAACCTCATCCAAATCAACATTGCCCTACTCAAAATTATTTAGCCTCTTGAGTTGATCACTGTACATCACTTTCTCATTGAAAACAACATCATGGCTTTTAATAATTTTGTTAGTTCCTAAATTCCACAATTGGAATCCAAAATCTCTAGAGCCATAGCCAATAAAAGTGCACCGCATAGATTTAGCATCCAACTTCTTTCTATTTTCTTTATCAATATGCACAAAAGCTTCAGAGCCAAAAACTCTAAGAAATGAAATATCTACCTTTTTACTTGTCCAAGCCTCTTCTAGAATTCCACCATCCAGAGCAGTAGAAGGTCCTTTGTTAATCAGGTAAACCACAGTATCTACAGCTTCTACCCAAAATTGTAAGGGCAAACCAGCATGCAACCTCATACTTCGTGCACACTCCATTATTGTTCTATTCATCCTTTCAACAACTCCATTTTGCTGAGGTGTCCTTAGAACTATCCTTTCCCTACATATTCCACTCATAGAATAGTAACTATTAAATTTATTATTGCAGTACTCACCACCATTGTCAGATCTAAGGCACTTCAATCTCAAACCTATTTCATTCTCAACCAAAGCTTTCCATTTTTTAAATGTGTCAAAAACATCAAATTTCCTCTTCATGCAATAAACCCATACCTTTCTTGTAGCATCATCAATGAAAGAAACATAATACTATGATCCTCCAATAGAAGCTACCTGAGCTGGTCCACACACGTCTATGTGAACAAGCTCCAACTTGTGCTTCTTCTTTGTTGACCCAAGTTTGAGAAACCTCACTCTCTTCTATTTCCCAAAAATACAATGCTCACAAAAATCTAGATCTATGCTTTTCAAATCTGAAAGCTTACCTTTTGACTTAAGAATATTCATTCCCTTCTCACTCATGTGGCCAAGCCTACAGTGCCACAACTTTACATCTACATCTGAAGTAGATAAAATAGAAGGAGAATAATTAGTAATACAAGTACATAGATATAGTGTACCTACTCTCTTACCTCTGGCTAATACAAGTGCACCCTTGAAAACTTTCCAAGATTCAGCTATGAGAGTTACTGTGCAACCCTCATCCCCCAACTTTCCTGTAGAAATCAGATTCCTCTTCAGGATGGGTGCATGCATGACATCCTTCAACACCCATGTGTTGCCATTCTGTAATTTCAACTACACTTTTCCTTTGCCAACAATTTTACAAGGCTCATCATCCCCTAAATAAACTATTCCAAAATATCCATGGACATAATCATTGAAAAATTCTCTATTTGGGGTTGCATGGAAAGAGGCACCAAAATCTAAAACCCAAGATTCTATTTTATTATCCAAAAAAAATATAAGAGCATCCTGTGCAAAAATACCTGTAACTTTTGCTTCTTCTTTATTACCTTCATGCTGATTTTCTTCTTTAACTTTCAACTAGCAATCTTTCTTTGCATGCCCTATCTTTCCACAATTCCAGCAGGTTATTTTTCTTTCATTTCTAGATTTGGATCTACTTCTCATCTTTTACTTTGACCTTGATCTCCCTTTCTTGCCTTTCTCTTTTTGTCTTCCCCTGCTTTCAATACTTAAAGCATTACCTGATGTTTCCTCTGTGTTTTTCCTATGAATTTCTTCATTCAGGATTACACTAACAACATCAACAACTTTTAAGATATTTGAAGCAGATGCAATATTACTAACTACCATTACCAAACTATGCCAACTTTTAGGTAAAGAGCATAAGATTAAGAGAGCCTTAATTTCATCATCAAAAACTATTTTGATTAAATTTAACTAATTTACTATTGCATGGAAATCATTAAGATGAGTAGATACAGATCCACCTTCCTGCATTTGCAAAGTAAATAATTGCTTCATAAGATATACCTTATTTGAAGTTGAGGGCTTTTCATATAAATTTTCCAAAGTATTCATTAACTCTACCGTTGTCTTTCCCTGTGATAAGTTGGAAATCACAGAAGATCCCAGGCTCAACCTTATAGATCCCAAAGCATTTCTATCAAGAACATTCTATTCTTCATCTTGCATATCTATGGGCTTTCTTGAAACCCCTCCCAATGGTAAGTATAAATCTTTTTGATACAAATAATCTTCTATTTTCATCCTCCATAATTGATAATTCTTGCCGTTAAATTTCTCCATTTTTAGTTTACTTTATTCTACCATTGCTTTACTCTCACTCAATCAGAAACCCCTGAGAGTGACCTGTAATCAACAAACACTAACACAATTTGATACCACCTATTAGTGAACCAAGCTTTGATACCACTTTTTAGGACCTTACAGAATAATTGATTACCTTTGTGTAAGCAACTAAAAATAGAATTAAACCAGAAGTAATAAGTAACTAGAAATCAAAAATAGCAAAGAATATGAGATACAAGATACAATGAAAACTTGTATTAAACTCTTCCAGAAGGAAATACAATGAATAAATATCTCTTTCTTCCACACCTCTCAGATGTACAGATCTCTTTCCCTCAAGAGTCCTCTCTCTCAATTACAACCAATTCAATCCTTGAATTGATTCACATTACATGTCTGTACACAAGCTATGAAGATCTAACCCTATTATATAATACTAGGATTCATGAACTATGCATTATCCACCGTTAGATACACCTCTCAATCAAAGGTTCAAATCTATCCTACCAAAAATAGAAACGTGGACTCAATACTAATAGTTAATCTTTTCATGCAAACAACTTGTTCTCCCTCAAAAATAGAATTCTGGAACGCACAAGTAACTGATGTTGGTCCCTATCTATCTGCATATGACCGATGTCAGCTGATCCATAAATGACGTTGGTAGCCTCTGGTCGATCCCTGACCGATGTCAGTCAATCCTAACCAATGTCGGTGACTATGTAACTCCAATAACCTTTGCATTTGCTCATCTGGTGAAGCTTTTAGCTCCACAACTCAACAAAAGCAACCAAATAGGCCAATGATCTCCCACAAGATAAAGAAGAAATCAAAGGCCAAAAGGGGAGAATAAAGTAGCTAGGGAGCAGTAGTAGATCAACCAATGATCATTTCATCTAAGGATACATATATAGTTGAATCAACCATAGATTTAATCCCCACCTTAGTTATAGTTACAACTCCCATCTCTGTGATAGATCCCCCACCTATTTTTGTCATTCCTAAAATTTCAAAACCTCCTCCACCTATCCCCACTCCTTCTTCACCTCAAGTGACTCCACCATCCATTCCCACCAATTTATGTGTCAATAAGTCCATTTCCAATAATTCAATCAAGATAATTGGACACTCAAGTTTCCCATCCACCTTCCTCTTCCACAATTTCACTCCCCCCTTCCATAATTCCCTCCATCTGATCTACAATTCCTTTCATTCCATTAGTCACCAACACTACCTAGTATTATATAGACACAAATTTAGTCATTCTGACTAAAATCTCACTGTCCATCCTAACCCTAGAATAACTACTGCTTTATCTTCATCCGCCTTCATTTTTCCTAATTTACCAAACTTGAGTGTCCCTACTAATTTAATTGACTTACTTAAGGCTTTGGACTCCACACTTCCACTAGTTCTAAATTCCAACTCCCCATGTCTACTTCCCCATTGATCTTAGTTCCATCTCCTACAAGCCCAGTAAACACAACCATTTCCATTTCCCCCACCTCTTCCACTTCCATAGTAAACCTAACCCCTATAAAGTAGATAGAAAAGGAGAAAGATACTGATACAAATCTAGGACCTCAACCCATATATGTAGAAGGGGTAGCAAAGACATCTATCAAACAAATAGTATCAATATTAGTACAGGATACAACACTTATCACCATGCCTGCCAATATAGCATCTTTAGTTGTAATTTCTCAAGTGACAGTGTCATCACAATAAGATGTTACTCCTAATTGGTTAGCACAAATAGTGGGAAATAAATGCAATAGATGGTGTCCCTAAATACATTAGATTTTTGTCTTTTAGATGCACATAATAAATCTAAGACAACTCCTCATACCATTTCAAGAATATTGTATGATTCAATAGGTAAAAAGTATGTAGAGATTACAGTCCCCCCACTAGACAAATAGAAATAAAATCTAGTGGTAGGGGATTACCAGGTCTCAAATGTTACCTTGGACATATTATAAGAGAGGAGGTGCAACATGACATTCAATTTAGCATTAACTCCCTCTTTGAGAAAATGGATAGTGACAAGGTCATTAAGGACAAGTTGAATAACAAGGTTAAACAACTAACGACTACACTTAAAAAATTCATTGAGCCCACTATTCAACTAGCATAACCTATCACTTAGATCATAGATTAGGTAACACTTGATGTAGTGACAAAAAATGGTAGCATGGGAAGGGCTACCAAGGTATGGGAAAAATAACTCATCTCAAAGGGAAATAGAGTTATTGATATAGTAATGGATCACTATATAACTCTGAAGGAGAGAAGGGCCACCTTGAGAGAATAAATAAAAAAGTATCAAGAAGATGTACAAAGATTGAATCTTTTATATCTAAAATTTATAGTTGTGGACTCAATTGATATTGACATCCTCCTTGTAGAAAAATTACTAAAAATGATAGAGATCAAGAGGAATTAGATAGAGCAGCTCAATTTTGAATAAAGATTCTTATAGATGATGCTAATAAAGCTAAGGTTGCATATGACAAAGCCACATATATGCTATATGACATTGAAGATTTGTTAAATAAATTGTCATGTTGAGCAACATATTATCAAGATTAGGTCCTTGTAGTGCAAGAAGTTTAGGATAAATTCAAACAAGTATTTGAAGGAGAATCAACAAGAGATACAACCTTCATCTTGAGCTCTATCCACCATTTCATCAAGTATCATAACACATTAGATCAATTGGGTAAAGAGACTCAAACATACATAGCCTTTAGAAGGGAACTCTTCGATACAATAAGAAAATGTGAAATAAGCAACCTCCACTCTTTTGTTTTAAATGAATATAGAATCTTGGAGATCTTCAAGGGTTTTGATGCATACTTTGATAAAACATGGGTGAAAAAGGATAAAGAGGTTTGAGAAGTGTTAGATATATATTATTTCTTTCTATCAAAAAATATTCTTGTATATTGTATTTGCATTATTGTAAAAATATTATAATATTGTAAAAACACAACATGGAAAATACAACTATCATTTTGACATCTCTTTTTGAGAAAGAGTCATGTATAATTTTCACTTTTCATTTTGATAGGTTGAAGTTGTAAAAACCAAATTTACAAATTACACTTTTTATTTTGAAAAGTTTTAAGTTGCTTAAGTTGTAAAATGCAATTTTAATTTTGACAAGATTATGTGATGTAAAAATTGTCAAAGTCCCAATTGAAAATCACAAGTTAGGGTTTTGCAAAAAAGTAACTTAAGTCATTTTTTTTTTTTTTTTTTAAAATCAAATTTTGAGTTTCACTTTAGCACCCTCCATTGCATGAAGAGCCATTACAACTAAACTGAAGAAGACCAAGGCATTGCATGAATATTTTCATGTTCCCTCCACGCCTCTAACATATGAAGATCATGGAATTTCTAGATTTTGTATGTTTGTATACTAAGCATGTATTTCCTTGTTAACTTCATCTCTTTTATAATTTTTTTTGTATAAATATGGGTAATATGGCATAGCCCATCTATCTCTTTACTACTAGAGACATTATTTTGTAGTTTTAATGACTTTTCTACATGTTGTAACCTAGAGAATGAAAATAAATTGAAGACTTGTCTTTCATGTTTGAGAAATATTTGTGTGTGCAAAGTTATTTAAATATTTGTGGGTGTTTTAATTCTTATTTTAGTCATGAAATTTCATTTGTGGTATTTTTTATCCTTTTGAAAGATTGTTTGATTAAAAATAAAGAATATTGTCCCTTGTATAAAAAATACCAAATATTGAATTTGATTTCACATTTGTATGAGTTTGTGCTCTTAAAAAATTCAATATATTTATCATTCTATTATGTTTATTCAAACAAGAATTAAAATCCACTATAAAATATTTGGTGTAATCACCATTTTTAGTTTTGCAATTTCATTTTCAAAACTCTTTTCTCTAGTCAAACCCTTGTTTAGGAGCAAGATTATTCAAAAACAAAAATGTTACATAATTTGGTATTTTATCAGTTGTACCAAAGTTAGTGAAAGGAAGCCAGCCTTCTCTAGAGGTTCACCTCAATTCACCAAGGTCCTATAACTTGAAGGTGATCCCATTGTATCATTATATTTTCGCACAACAAGCTACGAGATTAACAATAGGTGTAATATCTATGTGATAATAATTATTATTATTAAAAAATATATAATACTCTAATCAAACACATATGAATACATATTTGAATGTTATACCATTTATCTTCTATATTGGAATGTTAAGTGTTTCTTTTTAATAAATTAAATATAATTATTAGTGGAATGTTAATTATTTCTTTCTAATAAATGAAATATAATTTTAATTAAAATATATATTACTCTAATCAGGCACATACTATAGTAAATAATCTCAAATTAAACTTATTTTTAAAAAAGACATCAAAAGAAAGTAACCAGATCTGACATTCTAATCCAGATGACAGTATAGTAGATAAACATGAATCCTTCTAAATAACTATTTGAATGTGTTAAGAGTATATTATATAACTTTATACGGTAATTAATCTCAGATTAAAAAAATCTTTGGGATAGATTAAATGATGTATTTTTCTTATAATATTTTCTTATTCTGATATTTGGAAGGGAGATGATATTGTCCTCATCGAAGGTTTGTGCCAGAGATAGAAGATCAAGTCTTTTATGTTGATCCTCATCATATATATATATATATATATATAATTCTAGTAAAAGATATTTTCGTATAATTCTAGTAAAAGATATTTTCGTGTTGTTATTATAATGTAAAAGTACATAACCACCAAAATAGATGTGAATGTTATACAATTCATCTATCTAGGATGGAATTTGGATGTTACTTATCCCCTATTTATTTCTAATATATTAAATATATTTATTATTTAAAAAGAATGATATATTGTTCTTGATCATGTTCAAATAAGCACACATTATATACTCATTATTTTTTTTAAGTATCAAAAAATTAATTTGATTGAGAATTCTAATCTAGTTGAAAATATATAATAGATAAACTTGGTTATAACATGCTAATTGTACTTAGCATCTATAGGAGCTGTGAAATCTATTACAAAGTAGAGAAAATAATTAAGGCAATCATCCCAACAATAACATAAAAAATTATTCTATATTCAAAATTTATATACACCTACCAGAAAAGGAGACCACTATTCAAAATTATAAAAGGGAGTTTTTGAACAAAACATTCCCATCTAAAATAAAGAGTAATAAAATTTCTATAGTTTTCACACAAACACTCCACAACATTCTCAAGATGCATAAAGAATACAACTTCAAATGAATTATGAATTTTTCATATTATTTCGATATAATAACTTTGATGTTAAAAATATTGTTATGTAAAAAAATAATGATAAATAACTTGCATTTTCCTTATCCTACGTCTAACTAACCAATTTATAAAACACAACAAACAAGGTTGAATCCGATCCAGTGTTGGTGTCAGAGTGTTGTCACAATATAAATATAAGTAAATAGGGAAATTATTATGCAATATTATGTATATATATGGTGGTTTTAGTGGTTTAAAATCAATTAAAACTTGGTAATGGCTATCTATCTATCAAAAAGACATGGGCATCCGATAGCATGCCCATCACCTCCTCTGCAATGCCATCCTAAATGTGGGTCTCCCTCTACCTTCCTGTCAATTCAAAATAATGTAAAATCAACTATGCACCATCCAATGTACAATGAAACTGGGGATAGAATCAAAGAAAGTCACTTTCACAATATAATTGTTAAACGCAAGAATCAGACGTGAAGCAGCTCACACTCCCAAAAAGAAACACAACCACAGTACATATTGAATAAATCAAATAATTTTAAAATAAAATAATATAATTTTTAATTAAATAAAATGATTTTGAAGTAAATAAAATATTTTTTATTAATCAAAAGGGTTTTCTAAGATTATAATCCTTGAAAATGAAAAATAGAACTTCATATGATGAACTATATAATGTACATAGAATAAAATAATTGAAAATTAGTAATTTTTAGATCGATATATTTAAGATATTTATACTAGTTTGTGTTACAATTTTTAATTAAAATTATTTCTATTCTATGGAGCCTAAAATTATAAATATAAATACAAGTCTATTTGAATATAATGTTTATTAAAAGGTCAAATATATAGACTTTAACTAACATAAGCTTTAGCATCATAAAATACATAGAATTTAGACATATCGTACTAAAATGAATAATAATTTATTTATTAATTAAATATCACATACTATTTGATAAAGGATTGTAACCAATTTATACATGTAAATGAAATATATTCAATCCTTAAGGGAGCTATAGCAAAATTAAATATCCATCGTGATTAAAATAATAATAAAGAAGGTAAGTTGTGAGGCATTTGTGGAAAGGAGAGGGTAATTTTTTTCATATTGAATTACACTTTGTGAGGTAAGTTGTGAGGCATTTGGAGAAACAAAAAAATATCAAAATAATAGTAAAAGTGGAGCAAAATCCACTCTAAAAAAAATGCCAAAATAATAGTTTACCATCAACCTCCATAAAAATCTGCCCATAACACCCCAAATTTTTTATCCAGTTCAAGATAAATATTAATAACCAAAAAATATGAGACCAATTTGTTAAAAATATTATTAATTCATAGTTTTGAGAAGGAAATGCTTATTTATAACTATCACTATTAAACGATATAATGGAATCATCAAAGTAGATCATAAAGTGTTTGTACTTGACATTTTTTCCCAAATTATTATTTACCCTTTATATCCAAATCATTTTAGATTTTGAATCTTAAAATATGTCTCATTATTTTTAAAGTTAAGCTCTAGCGAAAGTAAAGTCATGTCACCTAAAATTTATTTTCTTTCAAATAGACTTCAAAGCAATCATTGTTGTGATGGAAAGTTCGACTAATAACAAACTAAACTCCTCAAGATTATGTTTGATAATGTGATTAAGAGGACCACTCAAAATACAAATCAATAAAAGACAACAACTAATATACCAACCATATTTTATAATGTGAATAATAATATTAGTAAAATAAATCCAATGCCTTTTTATTTAACACTCATTATTGAAAAAAAATGTTCATAAAACTATGATATAATCCAGTTCTAGTATTATTTTCATGCCTAATAAAATTGTTGATGCATTAGAACTCGCACATAGAAAAAGGAATCATATAATTAGATGGGAAAATGATAAAAACAATGGGTAACACAAAATATCTTCTCCTTACTTTTTATGCTTGTTCAAATATAATAGTCCCATAGGATTTAGTGGTATTTGATATTCCACCAAAATTTATTCTATGCTTATCTAGATAGTTCACCACAAAATTAAGTGGCTACGTCTCTTTCGATTAAACACATCTTATTCTAAGGATTGGGTGTGAGTCCAAGTTAAAAGCCCTAACCAAGCCTTTCTTAAAGGAGCATATTACCATGAGAATATTATGTACTTTGAACCAAATCATAACATGAAGAGGAGTCTTCAAGGTAGTTACTACCTAAAATAGAGGAAGTATATGTAGATAAAATTATTTAGTTGAAGATTAAAAAATACTAAACAACTTAATGCAAATGATGTGATTATACAATGGTGAAAAAATAGATATATGATATATGTAACCCTAGTGCACTAGCCAAAATTGAACCAACTTGATGGGGAAGGCCATGGGGGGACACACTTGTATATTCAAAACCCAGTGATTAGGAATGAGATGATAGTAATGGAAACAAAATATGAGGGAATGTGAATGGTATATGGTAGGATGGGGAATTGATCAATTTGATGTTATGCATTATGTTGCCATGTAGTGAGCACTTAATTGTATATAGCATGGGATACTATGCAACAAGGTATGAGGAACCAAGGTGACTTCATATTGCATGCATATGACTGACACAACAAACAATAAAGGTTAATCAAACATCTCACAAAGTCCAAAAGGGCTTTGGTGGGGCTGATGTTGGAAAACCACAAACAAATGAGGATTCCCTAGTGTAACACAAGATCATGATGGATGTTGGTGGGTACAACATAGGACAACCAAGAAAACACAATCACAAAAAGCCAAGATATGCCCCTATTTCTACCAGTCAAATCACACCATGATATGATGGACCGTGGTCACCCTGAGTAGGTATATTAGGAAGCTCAAAAGATAAACAAACTTCCAAAAGCACCAAGAAATAATAATAATTCTCAATGCCCTAACATTCCCATAACATGATATAATAATCTAGCATAACTAAATATTGAACAAATATGCCATAATTTAGCATGAATTTAAATGAAATGATAAATATATACTTCATATGATTATCATCATGCTTATTTTTTATTAATTATTACTAATTATGGTATTGTGATAGAGAAATGGTCACATGTTATTATAAGACAAACATATATTTAACTATGACTACCATCATGGGAAGTAAGATTGCAAGAAATAAATCTATAACTTGTAATTATTTATAATTCAACCATTCTAAAGTGAATATACATTCAAAAATGTAATGAAATTACTTCAAGAATTGAGTATAACAACAGAATTATATCCAAATATGACTGAAATATATCCAAATATATGATAATAGATAAGCCACTTTGAGGGGGCAACCTCCACAAGCTTCAATAAGAGCAAAATTCACAATATGATGATAAATGATTACCTACTACCTCTTATATATAGTCTAACTAGGACATGGTTACTCCATAGGCCGACCTACTAATCTAAAGAAAGCATAGATAAATGTAATATAATGTCAAAGAGGGATAAGTAAGCCAAAAGCCGGCTAATACTATCCTCATACATGTGATAGGTTAGGGGCGTAGCATGCCCTTCCCCTTCAAACCAACATTGTCCTCAATGTTGAACAACTATGGATGTTGTTGCAAAAATTCTTCACCTTCCCAAGTTGCATCTTCACTGCTTTGGTTTTTCCACTTGATAAAATATTCCTTAATCTCTCTGGTTCTCAACCTCTTAGTACGTGTTTGGAGGATCTTCGCTGGTTCCAAAATGACTCATCCTTCTTCATCTAGTTCTGGGAGCTCTGTCTGGGCAAAAAATTTCTGTCCAATGACCTTCTTCAAACAAGAAACATGAAATACTAGGTGTATGTGAGATGAATGAGGTAACTCGAGCTTGTAAGCCACACTTCCAATTTTTTGTAGAACCTAATAAGGGCCATAATACTTTGGAGCAAGTTTGTTGTCCTTTTTCTGTTGCTTCAAGGACATCTACTTGTAAGGTTTCAAATGAACAAATACCCAGTCACCCACCTCAAAATTTTGCTCACTTCGGTGTTGATTTGCTTGTTGCTTCATCCTATTTTGTGCCAAGGCCAAATTCTCTCTCAAACTAGCCAAAACCTCTTGTTGATGTTGAATGTGCTCTTCCACATCTTGAACCTTGGTGTGCACCTTTAATGAAGAAGTGATGGAAGGTGGATGGTAACCATATAGTGTTAGAAATGGAGACATTTTAGAAGAGGTATGGAAAGATGTGTTATACCACCATTCTGCAAGTGGTAGCCATTTAACCCAATGTTCTTGTTTATCTGATACAAAACAATGGAGATACCCCTCTAAACATTTGTTAACCACTTTAGTTTGTCCATCAGATTGGGGGTGGTAAGATGAGCTATGAGCTAGCTAAGTACCCAAACAAGAAAATAGTTCAATCCAAAAATTACTAGTGAAAATAGGATCATGATCACTTACAATTATTTTTGGGGTTCCATGTAATTTGAGAACTACTTCCATAAAAATAGCCACGACTGTACTTGCTGAAAATGGATGTGAGAGAGCACAAAAATGGGCATATTTTGTAATCCTATCCATAATGACCAAAATAACATTATTACCTTTAGAACAAGGCAACCCAGTGATGAAATCTATGGAAACCTCCTCCCACCTTTGACTAGGAATTGCTAATGGTTGTAACAAGCCTAGGGTCTTAACTATTTCACCTTTATTCTATTGGCATATCATGCATTCTTCCACAAACCTTTGTACATCTCCCTTGAGTCCTTCCCAAAATAATTCTTTCTTAATTCTATGATAATTTTTTAAGAACCCTGAGTGTCCCCTAAGTGGAGATGCATGCAACTCTGCAAGAATCTTATGCTTCCGCTCTAAAGTTTTGCACAAGTATAACCTACCCTTATACCATAGGACATTACCTTTCCATTCAAATTTTTCAGAGGATAAATTACCTTGCTAGAGATTCTGAATTAGAATATATGTATCCTTGTCTTGCTCCCATTCTAACCTAGCTTCATCCACCCAATCTGCTTGCAATATGGACATTGCACAAAGTAATGCTTCTGTGGATGCATCCCATCTAGATAGTGCATCTACTACTACATTATCTTTACCCTTCTTGTAGATGATTTCAAAATCATAACCCAACATTTTGGTTACCCATTTTTGTTGTTCCTCAGATGATAATATTTGCTCCAAAAAGTATTTGATACTATCATGATCCGTTTTCACCTTAAAGTGTCTACCCATCAGATAAGGCCTCCATTGTTTAACTGCATGAAGACTGGCCATCATTTCTTTCTCATAGATAGGTTTTTGTAGATTCTTACCTTTGAATTGACGACTTTCAAATGCAATGGGTCTTCCTTCCTGCATTAGTACTGCCCCCAATCCAGACCCAGAAGCATCACATTCAACAGTGAATGTTTGTTAGAATTCTGGAGTAGCCAAAACTGGAGTGGTGCACATAGCTACTTTTAGTTTCTCAAATGCTTTGGTGGCATCATCATTCCAATGGAAAGCATCCTTCTTTAGTAATGCAGTGAGTGGAGCTGCTATGCTACCATAACCTTTCACAAATCTTCTATAGTAACCTGTTAGTCCAAGAAAACCTTGAAAGTTTTTGAGAGTTTTTGGCATGGGCCATTCCATTATCACTTTGATCTTCTGAGGATCAACTTTGACCCCTTCATGGGAAACAATGTGACCAAGGTACTCTACCTCCTATACTCCAAAAACACATTTAGATGGCTTTGCATAAATTTGGTGCTTCTCCAAAACTATCAATACCTGTTTCACATGTTGCAGATGTGCTTCCCATGTCTGACTATAAATCAATATGTCATCAAAGAGAACTAGCACAAACTTCCTTAAAAAAGGCCTTAAAATAGTGTTCATCAAGCTCTAAAAAGTAGATGGTGCATTTGTAAGACCAAAGGGCATTACCAAAAACTCATAATGGCCCTCATGTGTTCTAAAAGCAGTTTTATGAACATCTTCATCCTTGATTCTAATTTGATGTTACCCCGAGCGAAGATCCAATTTTGTGAAATAATTAGCACCATGCAACTCATCAAGTAAATCATCAATTACTAGAATAGGAAACTTATCTTTGATGGTGTACTTGTTGAGTTCCCTATAATCTGGACACATCCTCCATGTATCATCCTTCTTTCGCACCATGACCACTGGTGATGAATATGCACTTTGGCTATGCTTGATGATCCCTACCTCCAGCATCTCATGGACCATCTTTTCAATTTCACTCTTTTGTGCATATGGATATCTATATGGTCTGATATTTGGTGGTTGACTACTTGGAATTAGTTGAATGGCATGATCATGTTCTCTTTTTGGTGGTAGTCCTTTTGGCATGGCCCCAAAAATAGATGAGTGGTCTTCAAGAATTATTTGTAGATTAGGATGTGTAGATACCTTTGCGGGTTGAACTTCTATGGAGCATAATCGTGTAATAATTCCCTCTACCCCCTTTTTTAGCATCTTGGTCATCTGATGTGAACTAACCAATTGTGGATATTTTGCATGTAATCCATGTAGTTCAATTTTCTTACCTTTAGAATGAAAGCACATGAATAGTTCTTGGAAGTTCATCTTAATGGTACCTAAGGTTGTGAGCCATTAGACTCCCAAAACAATTTATGTGTTACCCATGGGAATAGCAAACATAGGAGAGTCGAGATTGTACCCACCCATAGTAAGCTTAATACTATGGCATTTGCCTGAACAATTAATTGTTCCACCATCTGCAATCATGACCTAAAATTTTGGTGCTGGGTAGATGAAACAGTTTAATCGAGTGGCCAACTTATGGTTTATAAAGTTATGTGTGCTCCCTAAATCAATCAACACTGTCGCCTTCTGTTTCTTGAGGAAACCCACCACCTTAAGAGTTTGTGGAGTGCTAATACCTGCAAGTGCATGACAAGAGATTGTAGGTTGGGAATCTTTAGGTACCTCCTCTATATCTTCCTCATCATCATTGGAGGCATCATCTGCTTCTTCATATTCATTTGGTCCCTCAATGTAGAATAACTTCTTCTCAGCACATCTATGTCCTTTACTCCACTTGCTATCACAACCAAAACATAATCCTTTTGCATGCTTTTCTTCAATTTGCTGAGGGGTCAATCTAGTAGGTGGAAGAAATGTTGATGATGATATGCTACGATCTTTGAAGTGAGTGAATGGCTGCTTCTTGTTGGCTATGAATTTTTTCTCAGCTCTACGTGCTAGGATAATAGATTCAAAAATATTAAGTGGATTAAACATGTGTACCTCATGTTGAATGTGGTCTTTGAGTCCACCCAAAAATAGGTCATTCAAGTTTGCATCAGAAATTGTCTCCACATGTAAGGATAGGTTCTGAAAATGATGAATATAATCCTTGATAGAGCTATTTTGTCACAATTTTGCCAGTTGGCTGAAGTAATTAGCTGTCACACTATTGCCATATTGTAATTGTAGCTGCTCTGTAAAAATTGACCAGGTGACATTGAGACTCATCTTTTTCTTTTGAGCACACAACCATCGATACCAAATGAATTGATCAGGTTCAAGGTACAAGGATGCCATGGTAACCTTCTATCCACTTATAATCTGATGTAGGTCAAAAAACTCTCTAGTTGGTTGAGCCAATTGAGTGGATCTTTTCCATCAAATTTGCGCATATCCACTTTTGGTAATAGGTTCTTCTGTGGCCATGGAGTTGGATTTGAAGTAGACTGCTTAGGAGAACCACCCTGGTGGGTTTGTGAAATGGAGTTAGCTTGATGATTTGATTGATTAATGTTCAAATCCATCATGATATATCCCAAACTATCTTGTATGGATTGCATATTAGATTGTATGTCTTGCACCTCACTCTGAATGCCTTGCACACTATAGTCAAGCTGGCTCACTTTCTGATCTATGTCAAAAAACCCTGGTACAAAGGGTCTATTACACCCCCCTTCTGACTCCATCTCATCCTTGTTAGGAGTTTTTCTTGGAGTTTCAACACCCTTTCCTCGGCCCTGAGTTTGTGGACCTGCCATAAAAGGGTTTTACGATGTCAACCTTTATTGACACTTTTGACCCAACTTTTACCAAGCAATTTTGGAATTATTTCGGCCTCAAATCAAAATATACCAAGAAAAAATTGTAGCCAAATTTTTCTAAGCTTTCCAAAAATGTAAATAACTCAAAAAAATTCTTTGAATTGCGCACGATAGAGCAATTTTATGAAAAACCATAAAATAGAGATAAATTTTGAAAAACAGATCCAAATGAGCTGAAATTTTAATGGAAGCTTAATGTGATGATTTCTCACCTCCATTAAAAAAAATTCATATAAATTCGCAACTATTTTTTATATATCACAAAATTTAAAAATTTAGTGTTTCACCCACAAGATTGCCCAAATCGCAGCTCTTATACCACTTGTAATGAAATTACTTCAAGAATTGAGTATAACAGCATAATTATATCCAAATATGACTGAAATATATCCAAATATATGATAATAGATAAGCCACTTTGAGGGGGCAACCTCCACAAGCTTCAATAAGAGTGATGATAAATGATTTCCTACTACCTCCTATATATAGTCTAACTAGGCCATGGTTACTCCATAGGCCGACCTACTAATCTAAAAAAAGCATAGATAAATGTAATATAATGTCAAAGAGGGATAATTAAGCCACAAGTCAGCTAATACTATCCTCATACATGTGATAGGTTAGGGGCGTAGCAAAAAAATTTAACATGCACATGCGGAAAAATTATATTGTATATTAATTTTTAGTCATCATGGAAAGTAATATTGCAAGAAATAAATCTATAACATGTTATTATTTATAATTCAACCATTCTAAATATACATTCAATTTTAAATGTTTAAAGCTAAAAAGCATGCACATAAGGAGCAATTATATTGCATATCAATTTTAATATATATAAGTGTATAATAATTCTCTACACATATATAAAATTGGCATTTATACCAACTCAAAATATTTTTTTACAAAATGTTGCATATGCCATCTCAAAATTTATATGCCATCTCAAGATCTATATATAATGTGCATTTTGAATAAATACACATTAAATTCTAATTTTCCAATTGATCTTGTGTCTCTCATGAGTCCTAAACTTGTGGTGGATCATCAAAATCTAGCCTCCTCATGCCACTTGATGGATGAAAAGTTGACTGCATAATAACAGGTCAAACCACAAATTTGAGTAATTAGCTCAATAGTAAATAAGTTAGGCCACCAAATAAAAACTTATCTACTATAATTTAGAAATTTCAAATTATCATATTGTTACCATCTTTACTTTGCATTACATCCATTGTTGTTGTTTCTTGGTTAAGATCAATAGGAAATGGTAACATATGCTTTTGGGTGTTTTTTTGATCATCTAAAGCCATAATAACATGCACATTTAACACATCAAGTTAGACAAAATTAATTTACAAATTAAAGACATAAAATTGATTGAAGTGTGTTCTATAAGTTCTATACCATCTCCACTTTGCATTGTATATATTGTTGTTGTTTGGTTAAGATCAATAGAAAAAGGTAATATATGTTCTCTACTGTTTTGTTGATCCTCTGAAGTTGCAATGATATGCACATTTAACACATCAACATAGATAAAGTTTTAAAGTGTAAAATTACATTATATAATTAATATAAACAATAGTAAATTTATTAAGTATAGAAATGTGGTTAGAGATAGAAATTAAGTAATTGTTTATAAAATTAATAAACACATTTAATAGTTAAAAATTTACCATCTATAAGTTATATTTCATCTGTTATTATTTGGTTTAGATCAATAAAGAAAGGTAATAGACGTCATCGAGTACTTTCTTGATCGTCCAAACCTACAATGACATATATTTAACATATGAAATAAAAACAAGAAGTATTGTTATGCAAATTAATAAAATTCTTTTGAATAAATGTACTCACAATTTTTTGCATGATAATAACTCTTTCTTCTTGTATTTTGATGCCTGAGCAATTAATGACTTTTTTTTCCTTTTGATTTCTACATCCTGTAGAGGGGAATTGAACATTTTCATACTCCTCAGTTGTTTCACTCAAGTCTTCAAAAATGACATTGTCTCTTTGATGAATTGAATGATGTTTATGCATTTTGCTTGGACTGAACCATGGTGATATTCATCTCGTAGACACATTCTCTAAACCAGGGATTGATGTAAATTTGGAAGAGGAAGGAAGAGATGTATGGATATCTTTTCTCAATCTCTCAGTACATTGACTAAAAATATTTTTCTCATCTTTGCTAATTGGTAAATTTTGGAGTGGATCATTTAAATAATCAACAAAAATTTTAAAGTTATCATTCAATGCATCAGATGATTTCCAGCCATCTGTAATACAAATAAAAATGATTAAATCTAAAAAAAATTAAAAATATCATAATAATTCATTATAAAATGGTGACATTAAAATTTACCTTTGCTTTGGTCTTCACCAATGACAACCCTAAGCACATCTTGATCTTCTATTTGATTACAACCATCTATAATTGGATTAAGATTTAATTAATTTTGAGAACCATAAAAAATCAACTAATATTTAATTGTAAAGACATATTGACATTACCAATGGTATTATTTTTGTGACTAAAACTCCCTCTAACATTGCCATCATCATCAAGCAATGGAGTAACACCACCTATAATTTAATGAGATTAATTTAGTTACTATTGAGAAAAATATAATAATCATTTAACATATAAATTATCTAAAATGATCCTTACCAACAACTTGATCTTTCTCATTTTTTTGGTTTCACTTTAGAAGATCTAAAATCTTTAACACATGTTTGCATGTGTTTCCCTTCTTTACCCACTGACAGACACACACATGCAATTTTGGTCCAAATTTGCTAACAAGATACCATTTTGTTGGAACTATTTGGCTTCTTATCTGGTATGTGTGACGAAAGAGATCATATGGATAATAATCTATATCTAGTATTATTTTTTACCTCTCTAATGCAATTGTGTAATATCTTTCTTTTTTGAAGTTAGTTAGAAACCCAAACAATTGCAAATATCTTTTGTTTTTATAGAATGGCTCTACCCTATGAACAAGTGTATGGATAAGCCAATCCATTCTCCTCATGCATCTCTTATCAAGATCACTTAAATAGTGAATCTTGATGTGGAAGTGGTATGACTCTATGAAATCATTGGTTTCTTGATTTGCATGAGGGAAGCTTCTATAGTTTTTTACCCAATTGCTATACAAACAAACAAAATGATGTCTTAGTATAAATGAAAAGAAGTTAAATGATGTAAATGCATTAAAACCATAATGAATATTTTAATGATCTTACTGATATGAGTCTCATCATGACATCAAGTTTTTTGAAAGTAATCAATAAATTTATTATCCTCTTTGAATTCCTCCATGAAATTTTTTATCAGATGAGTAGTGATGTCTTCATTATCACTTATTACATACATTATCTCATTGAATCTATCAACATATTAGTTCCAACATCCTTATTACTGACATACCTAGATTATAAAATATAATATCAAACTATGAGCTTTAAACATGTAATGTTTGACTATTCCACATATTTTAATTAAAGATTGACTTACTTGTATACATTCTTCAACCATGCTCTACGTACATGCCAAATACATAAAAGTACCCAACAATCAAAGGATAATCTACAAGATACTTTATAAAATCTCATAAGTAGCATTCTAAAAAAAAATTGTTAAATTGATACCAATTTTTGTTGTTAATTATGAAATATATGTTTTTTATAGATATAATATTATGCAATTATAATGATTTTAGTTTAAATAAAAGGTTACGGGTAATAAAACCCTAATTGCTTCAATCTCATCACTATCATCATCTATCATAAACGCATTGACATTCCAATTTTCTTTACATTGTTTCCCTCTTTTATAAACTTCTATCAGCCATTCATTTATATCCTCAACTTTATTTCTTGAGGATGTAGCCAACACAATAGGTATACCAGTCTCTTGTTCATCAAATACAAGCAAGGAATATAACTGGTACTACACATGAATAAACCATTGCTAAATTATTATATGTTTAGTATAATAGATTAATGATTTCATTATGATGCATAAATACAAATAACAAATATTTATACTTACACCATATTTATTCATCAAGAATGTGGAATCCATCGCAATAATTGATTTATGTCAATGTTTCACTATCATTTCTCACTTTATGGTATTTGGATGCCTATTATAAATGGAATATGTTCCACATTGTTTGGTTTTTTATAGAATAATAAGTCATCTTTCTCCTCTACATGCCACATGCTTACACTTTTTACATCATCTTCATTCTTTTGGGATCGAAGTGAATGTACACTTTTCCATGTATTCAAAACATCTTTCCTCAACAAACATGTGTCCTTCGTATTCATCAAATGAGTCAAACCATGGTCTAAATAGTGTTGTTCACATTTTGTGTCAATCCCCATCCCCATTAGCAATAAGGATTCAATATATGATTTACATTCATTTGACAACCATGGTGCAACACTGCTCCTTGGATCACCAAAAGGGTCATCTTTTCCATGGAAAAATTCACCATTAGCATCACAATGACTAAAATCATTATATGTAATAATTACATCTGGTCTACCATACTTAACCTTAACATGAAAGTGGGTTTGACAACCCCTTTTTGGGTAAACTTTCATATCCTTTCCTTGTTTTTAGATTTATTTCTTTTATCATCAAGGCCAAAAGCACACCAATAACAATAAATTATAAATATAAGTTATGATATTCTTAATTATTATATTAAATCTAAGCAAACCTTGAGTACATCTTGGTTGTGTGCTTGCTAGGTTGTGTCAATTTGGGATTTCTATGTAATTTGCATAAAAATGTTTTCTTTGTACTATCCAATAAACATTTTTCTTTGACAAAGTGATAGAGTCTTTCAAGAGAGATTGCAACACACATGTATATATGACCCTTATCATTTCCAATAGGTGTCCATTCAAGGTCAACACTTGAGAAATGATTTCCCTGGTTGGGATTGTCTTGCACATCTAGATCAATGAATGATTCCCATTTTTTAGTGGGCCTCTATGTTGTTCAAAAATGTCAAAACATCTATATTATTTTTTTCTAATCACTCTATGGTATACGTCTCTTTACATTAGTGTTCACACTTTCCTTTGAGCTTTAAGATAATATAAAAATGAATTTCAATGACCTATTGCAAAAGAGTCTATGAATCATTAGGATAAAGTCATACAAAATAATTTTCTAATATAAAAATCATAGAATTATCATTATATCCTCAATAAAATAGAATATCATATCCCTTAGTTGAAAGGTTTTTTTGATAGTTTGTTGCAAGTGGATCTAAGATTTTTTTCCCCATCTTCTTCTTTTCTTACAAACTAGTAATTAGTGACATGAACCTATGGACTCTAATTTTTATTTTATTTTTCAATTTTTATATATGGTTTGGCTTTTATTTTTTGAATTTTTTGTTAATATTTAACTATTAAAGATGAAGAATGATGTTTGATATATATATGTAAATTGTATTAATATCGTAGGATTCATTTGTGATATGATGGTGGTAGGATATGAGTTTATTTTATGGATGTAAATGGTGGCATTGAACCTAATATGTGGTTATGAGAAATTTGATGTCGTTACTCTATGTATGTAATGGAGGATGTTTGGACAATACAATGTTATTATATGGATAAATATGATGGTGTAAGCCTAGGATAAAGGATGCATATGGTATGATAGGAAGTTATCATATAGATTTACATGATGGTATAATCCAAAATATATATACAATCATAAAAAGGAGACTAGATTGACTAGTAGATATGGATGTTGGGGGATGATCATGTAGGGAAGTAAAACCTATCTTGAAAATGGTGGAAACCTTAACCTTAATGGATAATGGATGTGTACAATGATTTTATGATGGTGTAAGTGATTATCTAACCTATGATACTGATGTTTATGATGGTAGTCTAATAGTAGGAGACAAATGTTTATGAAGGTATCAACCTAATTTGTAGATAGAAGAATAATGGATGCTTTTAGGATGTGAACAGAAGATGTTGTGATGCCTATATTTATGTATATGTGTAGTAATAAAGTAGATTCATCTATGGATAGATAAATTCCATCCTTAAACAAAGCATATCCACCTATGAAGGATTGATTGGCTAGACTAATTGGATAGAGAAGGTGCAACTGCCTCTAAACAAAGCACAACCACATATGAACACAATGAACCTGTCTCGCCTCAACATATATGTCTATCAGGGATAAATAGATTGGATTAACAAGATAATGGAAACACATTTGCCTCTAAGGGAGGTACAACTACCTATGGACACAATAGATCCACCCTTGAGAAAAGAGTATCCACCTAAGGATGAATAAATAACCCTACAATAAAGGCTGACACAAAAAACTAGATAGACATGGGTTGGGATGGACAAAATACAATCACTAGTATGCATAAGAACACATGCTAGATAACACAAGCTTAAATTATTTAGGTGGGAGTGTTAACCTATCATAATCCCACCAACCTTGTAGCTAATATCCCAAGATTGGTGAGGAATGCCGCTCAATGAGAGTCGATAGATAGGGTGTTAGGTTGTGGAGATAAAAGCTTCACTGATGCAAACATGGAGGAGGTTGCTGAGTCACTGAGTTGCAGAGCAACCGATGTCGGTCTGATCAACTGACGTCGGTCATATTACAGTGCAGAGCAACCGATGTCAGTTATGGGTCGGCCGACATCGGTCAGATAGGCACCGACGTCGACAACATGTGTTTGCATGTGATTCTAGAACTGGTCTATTTTTGGACAGTCAGTTTGCATGTAAAGACTTATTTTAGTCTTGGAGCTGTGTATCTAATTATTGTAATTAAGAAAGTCTAATTATTGTTTGTATGAGATCTATATAATAGACGAATGGGCTGTATTGTAAAGTGTGCTAGATAGCCATTGAGTGCTATAGAGAGAGAGCTTGGTTAGCTCCTTCAGAGTGAAGAGAGCAAGGTGTGTTCTTCCTAGTTCCACAGGGGTGCCGAGTGTGTATGATCAGGGAGATCAGCGGGATAGCAAGATCTGGTAGAAGATCCACTGGGGTACTGGTTTGGAGAATCATAAGGACTTGGTGAGGCAAGGACAAGGGTTCTTTAGGGTGTAGAGATATCTACATGGTAAGTAAGGTCTGTTGATTTGCAGGTTGTTGCAAGAGAAGGGAGATCTACTTGAAGTATGATTGTGTACTTGGTGTACTGGTAGTGTTGTTACTGACTAGTGGAGGTGAACAACAACTCTGTGTTTGAGTTGATTGTTGTGACCGTAATTGAGAGAGTGCACTGTAGAAGGAGAATTACTGGTGAGCCCTAGAGGTGTGGGAGCCCTAGAGGAGTGTAAAGAAGACTGTGGCATCTTCTTTGTTTTATTTTCTTCTGAATGAGTATTAATACAATTGGGTATTGTCTCTCATATTCTGTGATGTTTCATATTTCTAGTTACTTATCATTCTAGTTAAATTCCGTGTTTAGTTGCTTATACAAAGTTAATCGTGTGTGCTCTTATGGAGCAGTAGATCCTGACATAGGGATCCAGTGGCAATGGGCTCACCTTTTCCCTTTCTTTGGAGGTCCTGAGACCTTCCCTAAAGAAATCCTACCTCTACTAAAGGGGATACATAGTGAGTAGCTTCAAGAATGATATTGTACCCTACACTACTATAAGAAATGGTCGAAAGGTCTTAAGCTAGGCTGAATACAAGCTTGCTAATGCATCCTTTAAACACCAAGAGGGTGCATGAGGCATATCTATGAACACCATTCTGTCACAAGCATGGATCGAGAATGTCAGTTAAGCTACTTGGACCAACCCTGCACTCTTAACTTGTAATCACCTAAGTATCATATCTTCACTAAACATCATGTGATTGGATTGGGGTAGAACTTTCATTCTCCCCGCTTTTATATACCCCACTGATTTATGTGGTTAAGGTCATCCCTTGGGGTGATGAAAGTAAGGATCCTAAAGGGAAGGTGATGCTAGGCATTTTTGATCCCTAGGCTCGTATGTAGTGAAAAGGGAGAGCATACGTGCAAAACTAGAACACTTGAGATGACTCACAAGTGTACTTGGATTAATTCATAGTTTTTTTATCCCCAAGCTCACCGAATGGTGTAAGGGGAGAGCATATGCCAACGAACAATCCCAAACATAGCAAACAAAGTTAATTGACTACCTTAGAAAATGAAGTGTTTCTAGTTAGTGCAAATATACTTGTGATAATCTTCAATCGATCATCCTACAATAAACAAGTTAGAATTTTTTATACATTGATCTTCGACACACGAGGCTGCAAACGGTTAAGAAACACTTACAACATAGACAAACAAGTTAGTTGATCAACGATAATCTAATAGTAAACCAAAAATATAATATTATGGATTATATTATATAAATATAATATTATATCATAATTACTATAATATATTATAATATAATATAATAATATAATATTATGATGTTACAATATAATAATATAATATCTATAATATTACATGTTATAATATAATATTGAAATATCAATACATAACACATTCTAATATAGTGGATGTTATTAATATAATATTCAATATATAATATAATATATGTTATAATATTAATATTAATATAATTTAAATAATATATATTAATATAATTATATAATATATTATTATCATATGAATATAATATAATATTTAAATATAGCATATCATAATATGTAATATTAAAGATATATATTCTATATTTACATATTCGTATTATATATAATATTAAATATGTTATATTATATTATATATTAATATTGAATAAATATTATATATGATAATATTGCAATACAATATAATATACTATTATAATATCAATACAAAATCTAATATATATTATAATATAATATAATATATTAATATTTGATATTATTTGATATTCTATTTTATTATTATATATAATGTTATAAGCCAAATGCAAAAAATATTTAAAAAATATATCATGTTTGTGGGTAAATTGTTGAGGGTTTTAATTATTTTATTTGTGTTTAATGTGAAAATATAACATGTTTGTAAGTAAAATATTGTGAGTTTTAATTATTTTATTTGTCTCAACATGAAAATTTTTCATTGTAGAAGTCTTTATCTATAAAAAAAAAATGATGAGAAACAAATTTACCTCTTCACAAACATGAACGGAGCATCCCCAAACTCTGGGTTCTCCCTCTATCTACATAGTTCAAGAAATTTCAGATTTTGAAAAGAAAAAATAACCGCATACCCAAAAATTACTGCTTCCAATATTCAAATAATTTGTTTAATAAAAAAAAGTACCAATAAAAAAAATTAAAAATATTTAGAATATATAAATGAAAGAGAGCTATCATGTTAGAAAAAGAAGAGTCAATAAATACTTTTATTATAAAACATAATTTATTAAAAATAATTTTATTAATCAATATATTATTTTTTATATTAAAAATCTTTTACAAAAATTAACAATTATTTAAAAAGTTAACTATATTTATATCTATATCATAACAAAAATATAATATATTCATTAATAAAAATATAAATATGTAAATATTAAAAATATTTTAAAAATAAAAATAAAAATAATTCCAATGACTTAATAATATTTTCCAATATTTGTGTAACCTTAAAATTTCATTTAAGTAAAACTATAGTTAACTTAAAAAACTCTAAATACTCTACTAAAATCTATCGTACAAAAATAAAAATAAAATTAGACAAACAACGTTAATACATTTAGCAATGGCTAGATGTTGAAGGTGTGCGGTGAGGAATTTCCAAATTCCAATGCATAGTACCAAATTGCATAGAGAAAAGAGAAATTTAAACCCTGATTTTCCAAGATCTCATTACAGTGCAAAGCCCAAGGCCGACACGCAACAATCACATCAGGAGTTACATTAAGTCTGATAGCATTGCAGAGGAGGTGATGGGCATGCCATTGGATGCCCATGTCTTTTTGATGGCTAGATAGCCATTGCCTTAAAACTTATGCTATGCATCTGAGATATTCATTCAACATTGACAAGCATGGAGATCTGAGAAAGCCATCTGAAAGAACAGTTAGAAAAGACCAAATCTTGGGCACACATTGTAAATGGATCGACAAGTGAAGAAATCATAGAAAAATAGATTAAGAGGCAGATGAAAGAAGAAAAGGAAAAACATGAGAACGATGTTAACCTCACCATTAAAGGTCTGAAAGACTTCAAAGAGAAGGAGAGAATGGAAATCCTTGAAAGAGACTTCTTTAAGGACCAACTGAAATGGTCAGGGGTTAATCAACATGCGAGTAGGATTGGAAGGAAAATAGAAGAAGGAAGAGATAGACATGTTAGAATTGTCTTGAGGACCATGGAAGACAAACACACGATCTTTAAAAATAGAGGGATGCTTAGGGGAACTAGTATCTTCTTAGACAAAGATTTAACACTAGCCCAACAAGGAGAGCAAAGGAAGGAGTGGGAGAAAGTGAAAACAACAAGAGAGGTAGGAAAATGGGCTTGGTTGAAAAGTGGGATAACTCAAATTAGTGAGCAATTCACACACAAAAAATAGGGATCCGAAGCCCAAAATGAGCTTCTACAATTGGTAAGTTGGAATTGTAGAGGCTTCCCTTGGAGGAAAGGTTCGAGGTTTGGGGTTCATTGCAGAAGGGAAGGACATCATTATTCTTACGAAAACACATGAGCATGATGATTGCAGGGTCCCTAATTTTGAAGGGTAAAACAAATTTTCAATTTAGAACAAAAGAACTGAAATTGGCAAAGGGCAAGGAGGGGTTACGGTGCTAGTTCGAGAAACCTAGAATGGTACCATAGAAATAGTAAAAGAAGACCTAAATAAACAGTTCATATGGTTGAAAATAACAAATAGAAAAACCACAATAAGGGTGGCTGCATGTTACTTTGCCCTGAAGAATTTGAAGTTCTATAAGAAGAGAAATCTTAATAGTGAGGATCCTTTTACGACATTAATGAAGGACAATTCTATCTTCGCCACCTTAGGGGACATAATGTTAGTTGGGGACTTCAATGCTAGGACAACAAACAATCAATGCCTGTAGTTGGGGAGCAAAGAGGGAGAGGATAGCAATTGTCTGTGGCTTGAAGAGAATGAGGATTTGAGTTGGGTTAGAACTTTTAGTGATGGTAATGAGAGTGTGACTCATTTTGGAGCTGAGCTTCTTGGCCTTTGCAGCCTATATAACTTGGTTTTTTACAATGGTATGCGGGCTTGGTTGAGATCTGGTGGTGTCACTTGTAAAACTTACAATGGGCAGAGTGTGGTAGACTATGTTATCTGTTGATCCAAGAAACATTTCAGGGGACAATTTGGGTGACGGTTCTACCCCAATTGGTGGCAGAACTTCTAAGAGCCATAACTTTTGCATCATATCTCCGTTTGACTCCCCATTTAAACCATTGGAAAGCTAAGAGCGAGGAGAATATGATGAGATGACATGGAACTATGATCTATGGTTTTTGATTGTCAAAATCCCAATGGAAGAGTCTTAAATTTTAATTTTAATAATGCAGTCTAAAAATAGTAAGTTTCTAAAAATAATAATTTCTCAAATTCTGTAATGTTGTAAATCATGGAAGTCAAACCACTTAATCTCCCTCGAGATTGGTGATCTTCCACATCCTCCTCTTGCCTTCAAAGTATGTATAAAAATAGATGTATCCTAAAAAGGTAAGCAGACATCTCTTCCCAAAGATAGGCATATGTTGTATCTGCAATTTTGAGCAATAAAACATCTCTTCTCAGAGATAGCATTATTATTTGTGTGTTCTTGAAATATTCTTTAACCAAGACTTTCATGTTTTGGATCATCTACTCCCAAAGTTCTCTATTCAGGTTGTTGGAGTTCAAAATTGGGCGCTGCCCTGTGGAACTAAAGTCTGATCAGATGCCTCTATTTGTTAAATTTGGCCTTCTCGAAAACAACCAATAAAGAGGGTAAGACCAAAACTTGCAAAAGGAGGCACACGTGCAAGGTAAAATCATAGTGAGCCAAGAAAATCAAGAACTCTTTGTTGCTGACCTTGAACAACACCTTCAGATGGTGAAAAGCAACACATTGGGGAAAGAAAATAGTGAAACTAGGGGGTTTATTGACAGTAGTATGTTGATTCTGATAATCCACAAAGCCTTAAAGGTTTGCAAGAGATCTCAGCCTATAAAGGGGATTGCAAATACTTTCCTGACTAATTCTTGGTATGATGAAGAGTGCAAGGCTGCTAAATGATCCTTTAAAGAGAATAAGTCTAACAAGGATAGTAAAAAAAAGTATGAGCAACTGGTAAGAGTCAAAAAAGAGAGCTATATGATATCAAGAAGAAAATAATTACTTTTGTTGGGTAAGCATAACCCGAAAGGCTTCTAGAGAGAGTTGCAACAAAAGCTAAAATAGGTTGAAAATAATATCTCAAGGGACCAATGGCTGGAATTTGCCAAAATCTTGTATGAGAAGTCACAAATGAATGATAGCCCACCCACTATTATCACTTCTATCGAGCTCTTCTCGGTAGAAGAAATTAAGCAAGGAATAAAGAAATTAGTGAGTGGTAAAGCTAAAGACATTGATGGGATGCAAGCTAAGTTTCTAAAGTGGGGGGTTGATCTCCTTGCACCTCACATCAACCGTATCTTTAACAACATCATGCAGGTTGGCTTTCCTGAAGAATGGATAACTAGTGTTGTTATCCCTCTTTTTAAGAGTGGTGACATCAATAACCCCTCTAATTATCACACTATTATGATCAACCCTCTTATGGAAAAATTATTCGAGAGCATGTTATAGCGCAGAATTAGTGATTGGGCTAAAAAAGAGCTAAAGGGTAGGTTGGTTTCAGACCTAAACACTCGATTATCGATCACTGCATGACTCTTAGGCACTTCATTGAGAAGGTTTGGGACACCCAAGGTGGGGAAGCTTTCTGTTACTTTGTTGATTTTGAAAAAGCTTTTCATACAATGCCTAGAGACAAAATCTGGAGTATGATGGAGGAACTTGGGGTTTGAGAGTAGTATTGGGTGGCTGTGCATAAGCTTTATGAGTAGGTCAAGGCTAAAATCAAAACTAGAGAGGGTTTGTTTGAATGCTTTGACAGTGACATTGGGGTCAAGCAAGGGTGTCCTTTATCCCCCACTTTATTTGGTTTATATATTGATAAACTTGAAGAGTGATTAATCAAAACTGGCAACGAAGGCATTCAGTTGTCTTGCTATGTGGTGAAGCTCCTTTTGTACACAGATGATCTTATTCTAATGGCAAAATCTGCCAATGGTTTGATGGCTCATTTGAAGGCTCTTGAGCTCTTTTGCCAAGAGGTCGAGATGCAGCGGAATACCAGCAAAACCAAGATCATGTTTTTTTTCATTGAAAAGAAAGAAGCAACAATTTAATTTCATTTTTGAAGGGAACACGTTGGAAATAGTCGAAGAGTACAAGTACTTGGGAATTGTTTTTCACAGTAGGCTCAGTTGGGAGTCTTGTAGGGCAAGTAGGATTCTAGGTGGGTGGAGAGCATCTTACTTGCTCCAGAACAGGTGTAGGAAAGCCAAACTTTGGGATTGGAAAACCAAAAAGACCCTTTTCGAGCTACTGGTCATGCCGGTTGTCCTTTATGGGTGTGAGGTTTAGGGGAGCAGCATGTCAAACCACAAGTGGAAACAGCTTGAAAGAATTAAAAAACACCTTATTACCAGTAATTTTAAAGTCAAATCGACAATCCCTTATGAGATTATTTTAGTGGAAGCGGGTTTGTTCCCACTAGAGGCATCAGCAATTATAAGACTTTTAAGTAACTTTAAAAAGGTGGAAAATATGGATGAGCATCACTGGGCCAAAATGGTATTGGGGGGGAAAGACTTGACCATAGGAAAAAGATGTGGATGAAGCAAAACAAGAAATGGATGGATAAGTGGGACATTAGCTTGCTTGATTGCCCTAACAATAAAGAAGAAATTAAAAAAAAATTGTGTTAGATAAATTTAGGGCTGCCATGTGTTCAAATCAGATTAGCAGAAAAAAAGAGCTTTATATTAGAGAGTTCAATCCTTCGAAGGAGCATGGTGAAAAAAAATACATGTGCTATGCTCTCAAGGGAAAGGCAAAGATTTTAGTGGCTCAACGGAGGATCGGGTCCCATCATCTTAGATGTGAGACAGATAGGTGGATGATTCCCAAAGAAGAGTGGGCCAAAAGATCATGCATTTTTTGTGACAAAGGGGTGGTTGAAACGGAATGGCATACATCACTGAGTGTGCTGCATATGCAAATATTCGTGGTCAGCTGGAATGTGAACAGCCTTAGTGAGTTATTCGAGGAGCCTCGATTCCTTAATACAACAAGTTTATTGGTCAAGATTCATAGCATACGATCTGATCTCGAAAGGAGGTTGAAAATATCTTGAAGGTTTCTTCTCGGGTCCCTTACGCTGCTTGGCCTCATGGACGTCACTAAAATATTTTATTCATTCAATCACTACCAACAAACTACCGACATTAAAACCGATCCATTCACCTTTATCTACATCTTCTCAAGGTATACCAAAAAATGATATTTTGAATAGAATATGGACAATAATCAAACCACAAAATCAATTGTAATAAAAATCTATATCTACATTCATTAACTTCTGGAAAGTTCATGAATTAAATAAAATATATTTAATTCCAACATTTATGTTTGAGTTATATAAAGTAATCCACCTTCGCTTTACCCAAGAAGATATAATTTGGTAAGATTTTATACAGATTAAAAAATGCAAAATAAGTCGCTGGGGATGCATTTCGTAATTTGCAAATCGAATGAACCTCTTTAGTTAGTGATGTCATGGTATAATCGCTGCAAAGACGGTCGGTCGGTGCAGTATGCGTTTTCTGACTTAATTGGACATCGAAGATTTTTGTATTTGAAACGTAATTCGCCTGTAGATGTATGGCGCGGAGCAAGACCTTGCTTGCCGAAATTCCCATCTGGCGGGCCCACAATCAAATCTGTCTTCAATATTAACCACGCCCACTCCCAGTGACGGTGACGTCTGGTGGTGATTTCTGTCAACACTGTTGACCTTCATTATTTTGCAAAGAGACAAGGCACGTATACGTCCCAGTCATATTAATGGATGAGTGTGGAAGAGCCTAAGAAACGTAGGAAAGTAAATAATTTACAAAGTCGTATCACACAAGGCTATGATTTGGCTATGGGGATTTCCGTGCAAATTATTATTTTAGCAAAGATGCTACCTACTGGGGACAACAATCACACTGCCAAGCTAGTCACCGAATAGTGATGCTGTTGACCTTGGGTCATTTCGGAAAACAACCTGTGAAAGGTATTATCACGGTAAACGAAAGGAAATAGAGTTATATTTCAAAACTATATACATTTTTTCCCTGTGTGGCATATTTTCTTTATAATTACATTATTGCATTTTCCCTTTTTTAAGGGTTTACATGATACATATATATTTTACATTTACATTTTTTTTAATCACTTTGTTTATGTGGAGAAATTCATTTATATTATATATATTTATGATGATGTTTTTTTATATTAAGTAAATGTGATTTTTTATTTTATTTTATATATTGATTCTTTTTTATTAGATATATGTTTCAAATATTTATTTAATATTTTAAAAGGAAATATATATTTTAATCATGATTTTATTTATATTATAGAATCCAAGACTTTAAGTTTTAAGGATTCAACATATAATTTTTATGTACATGTTATTGATGTATAATGTGACATATGATTAAGATATTTTTTACCCTGGGCTCTTTAGCACTCAAATTATTACTTTAGCCTTGATTTTTGTCACTAAATTTTCTACTTAAAAATGTATTTAGAATTGAACAAAAGATACATCTTCCTTTCTATGTTTGAATAAATCATTGTTAGAGACACTTATTCATATGTAACTGTCCTTCCATATTTCAAAAAAGTATTAAAATTTGCTATCAAAATTACAAGAGAGAAAAATAATTATATCTAATTTTATTATATATACACAAAGTCTTCAAAATATGATATTAAATAAAAACCAAAAAATAACCTTAAAAAATTATTAATTTTAAAATTATATTATTCTAAACTATATGTATGCTTGCCAATTATTATTTCAAACTAAACTACTCTTTTTCTATATTTTCTATAATACAAATTCTAAAAAAAATTAAGGTATATATAAATATTTATTTTTTATTTTTCTAATTATAATATGTGTCTTAACGACTTAACAATCATTGTATGTATGAGTTTCTTCTTCTATGGTTTTTCTTCTTTTATGGTATACTTTCTTCTTCCACACTTTTTTTATAATAATATATAGAGGAAATGAAATGCATCGTAGAGAGTAATTTTAATTTTAATTTATATAAAAAATAAAATAAAATGGTTTGAAAAAATTTAATAAATTGAGATTATTAAATTTGACATTTAATTGTTTTATAGTAATTCTATTTATTTTTAAAAATAGATATATATTTGAAAATATAGAGTTTCATAAATAGTTTTTATTTTTTATTTTTACTCCAATCTATAATATTGTCTGAAACATAAGTTGAAAGACAGATAAATAATCAAACTGTCATGAATTTGTGATTTCACAGGTACAGTTGACCGTAAAATTCCAGCCCTGGTGCTCGCATCCCTGTATTCGATTACTTGGTCGAAAGGTTTCCTATTCATTTGTTAAACATTTATGTAATACGGATTGACTAAAACATTAATCCAACCATGCCAAAGCCTTCAAAGAAACGCTTGCATCTTGCATCATGGGATCTTAGACCTCAACTTTCCCTTTCAAAAGTGAAGGCAGAGAACCCAGAAATTGAATTTTGATCCTGACAAATTACTTGTACTTAACGGATCTGGAAAGTTGCAGGCTTCCTCAGAGCAGAAATTCCACTCGTTTTTGTTGAACCTTCAGAGCCACCATTATCAATATCCACCGACTTTTTGCTACATGTTAACATCCATCCCACTTTTTCCGTCACGCCCTTCATTTTTCCAGCCACATATGCAGCTTTCCAAATGTGTTCTTCCTCCGCCATGGTTGCCCACTTTTTACAATCCGCCATTATCACCTCCACTGCCTTCGTTGTGCACGTCCCTATCACATCCGCCAATGCACTCAGCAGTTCATCAATGATTCCCTCCACCTTGTTGAAGTCCTGATAATCCATATTCACACACAGCCTCCACAAGCTGTAACCTGCTAACACCTCATTCCATGTTCTGATGCGGTATGCTTCGGCTATCTTTTTTCCTTTGTCAACAAGATTTTCAAATGCTTCTTTGGCGGCTTTTGAGGACTTGTCAAGTGAAATACCCATTCCAAGATAGTAACGCAGCAATTTGCGTTTTTTCCGCAAGTTTTCAAATAGATTGTCAGCAGCTTCACTCAGCAGAACCGATTCTCTGTCACAATTTTCGACCAGGTCCATGATGCTCCATGCTTGAGAGCAAGCTTCAATAGCTGTATCAACCTTATGAATGACGTCATTCACATCCTGGGCAAATGAAGAGAGCTCAATTATGACAGTAATTATTGAAATGGCTGTCATCTTAGAAGAGTGTTTGGAGATGTCCATTTCGCTTTCCACTTCCAATCTGATGGGAACATAACTTCGACGATCCACGCATCTGAGGCCTCTAAAACCTGGAGAAGATTTGTTCTTCAACAAAGCTATCAAAAAGTCACATGTTTTTCCCTCTTCTTCGCCACTTTTCATCTCCCTGTGTATGCCTTCAATAGATTTTCGGTTGGCTAGCCATAGACCGGTAGCATTTTCACCACGCATGGTAATGATTGTTTTTGAATATTTATCAAAAGTGGAGCTTTTTCCCAGTTGAATTTCACGCTGCCCTTTTCCTCCATATGAATTTGGAAATTCTTCCCACGCCGAGCCCATTAGAAGCTTACGCAAATACATGTTAGACAGCAATAGCTGTGATAATAGCCAACATCCTTTGCTGAAAAGAACCAGAAACTTCTGTACCCATACGAGCAAAGGAACCATCTTATGCAATTTCAATCTTTCGTACAACTTTAGAATCAACTTCTTCATATAGCTGTCGCCGATTTCTCTATGGCTTTTGTAGCCATCTTTTAACTCAACCAAATACCTTATCCAAAAATCTTCAATTTCAAAATATTTTAGAATGCTTGACCATCCCCTTTCGATATTTCTTGGGCAGTATACTACTGCTGTGATCCATCTCCAATAAATGATAGCGGATCCTGCTATAATGACTAGGCAATGAAGAATTAAAGGAATTGTCACTGTGAAGTCAGTCCGTACTATTTCAATGACAAAGATTCCATTGCAGACAATTGTGACCAAAGCAACTGATGAACTGAGAACGGATCTGGCGATTGTATATTGAGGATTAGAAATGCGAACCACAACCCACGATTTGACTAAGTGCTCTTCTACATTTTTCCATAACGCCTGAGAGTAAGAACGGGAAAGAGGGGATCTACAAAGGAGGACGGGTATTTTGTGGGATACAATTCTATGAATACCGATACCGGCCAAGGCAGCACAACTTAGGAGGAGAACAAGGATTACAATTGACACCAATATCACCAGTGTGACGATCCACGTTTCTAGGATTTCAACTGATAAATTTACAAATTCATCTTCGGTATAGCCATAGTTATAGCGGACAGACGTATACCCCTTGGAATAAAAGAAAATATAAGGCACCCCAACTATGTAAATCTCATTCAAAAGATGGAAAATAGGAGATGAAGAGAATATGATAAGTGCGGCCATGTCGCTCCACAAACTTGTATTTGAGGAGCGAGGGCGGGCTACTCCAGGAAGCATACATCCCATCACCACACAAACCGAGACCCTCGCACCCAGAACTAGCATTCTTCTGGAAGCTAAATCAGAACATTTCACGAAGTCGGGACCAGACAAATACACATCAGAGTTATCTTGGGGAAACTTAAGATTAGAGGAGGGCATGCTGAGGAGGGTGAGGAGCTGGAGAGTAAGCGCGCCAAGAAGGAAAGAGTCACAGGGAATCCAATGTTGCTTCTTCTTGAATGCTCTCCACACGTCCACTCCAACAAAAACAATGGCAACAAGAGAGCCCAATGACCATGTAACCATCTCTGTCCCGCTTGCCAGCCTCAACAACGCTCGAGGGATAAAGTATTCACACTCATTGGAGCAACTCATTTTTTAATTATCAGTTTCAAAACGGCACTGATAATTTTCTCGCAAAGGTTTTCTATGCTGGAGAGGGAGAGGAAGAGGAAGAGGAAGAGGAAGAGGAAGAGGGAGGGGATGTCAAGTTGGGCGCGGGTTCTTTGTCCGTCGGTATGGACGACCAAAACGCGTATTTGCAGTGGTCTCGATGTCTTTTGGACCAAACCGCGTATTTGCTTCTGGAAAGTTGCAAGGAAATTACATAGGCTTGATTGGGCAAGGAAATTATCAAAGAAGAAACGCAATTGTGGAGGGATGTCATGGCCGTATATTTGTATTTATTTATTTATTCCCGAAAGCTTAAATGGAATCAAAATTTATGGAAGGCTATCCGATGAGAGTTAGATAATATGTGATGTTATCTTCTTTCAATATGAACTTTTCCACTATTTGAAGGGAAATATTGAACAAATCCGTCATTTTATTTATGTTTACTTTCACATAGAAGATGGTCCATCAAATTTAATCCCAACTCTATCCAATATTTATTTACAAAGTAGAAACATTTATGGGTATATTGTGAATGGTCAATAGACATTTGTATTTATAGGTTTATACAATTTGTTTTTTTGATAATTAGAGAAATCATTAATGTTTTTGATAAAGTGGGGTGAAGATCATAGATTGAAACCAAGAGTTGTTATTATAATCATTAATTTATTGTGTAAATGCATAGATAATTGGTCCCTTAGGATCGGAGGAGTATTGAATTTAGATGGGAGCTAATAAGGTACTCAAGTTCGATTATCAGGGCTCTACACATTTATTTGTCATAAGAAATTTTGTACAAGACCGTGGCAATATGCCTATAAATATAGGTGCCTATCAATCATTCATATAAATAAATAAATATGATTTTAGCAAAAGGCAAACACAAATTATAACATCCCATTTTTCCTGTACCAAGATTTAGGGCACTTGTCGATGATCAATATCATAAAACATAACTAATAATATTTAGTTTTTTATATGATCAGAGATTAATCTGTTGATATGATTCATATGTTTTGGTGTATTGATTGCTTGTGCTAGTGAGTAATTATGTTTGGTGTTCTTAGTCTTTATTAAAAATAATGTATTATGTAATTATTTGTCAATACATTAACAAGTAAAATGGATTCATTTAATCCACCTTACTATTAAAAACTTGTACTCATAAAATCTATTATAAATACATCATCATATAATTTCAAATTGTAACCTTTACAATAATATATTATTCAATTTAACAATTTATTTAACCTAAGATAAGGTCTTCTTTGTAATTATATTGATCAACTTATAATCATGGTTGAGGCATTAACATTGTAGAGCTTACCTTCTTGTTTTGTGGTTGTGAGGTGGCTGTCATTAACACTAGGCCAATTGTTCCTCTTGACCCTTATTGCTCCAACCTTGCATGGGTTCCTATTGCCAAAGCAATACGTGGTTACATTGCACATTGGGACCATAATAATATGACCCTTCTTGCTTAACGTGTGAAGCTTAAAACCTAAAGTTCCTTGGTCAAATGTCATGATTTAACAAATCAACATGTTTAAATTATGTTTTTGACATCGAGACTAGGCACGTTCTAGGGTATGTAATATTTAGGTTGGGTGTGGACCCATATGCACGTACCTGATTTGTGCATAAGATTCAATTCCCTGGTTAGGGATGCAATGCCTACCCATTACTTTTGTCCTACTAAATACCCTCCAAAGTCGACTATCATGCATGAATATTGACTAATTACCTTGTGCATTGATTAATTTATTCATTGGTATTTATATGGTTGAATTTCCTTCGTCGTGGACTGTTGTATATGGTTAAATCGCTCTTGGTTTATGCATTTGAAATTATGGTATTTGTTAAGATAGTTATATGAACATCAAGTATCCCTGGCTATGACAATTGCTTGTGTGTATTCCAAATGGCTATGCATAGATTTCGTACCCTTCTTGTCATTTCTTTTATCGATTGTAAATTTATGTGGAAAGGTTGAATATATATTTTGAATGGAACAAAATAACTTTATAATTGTTATATGTGTAACATTCCCTAGTTAGGACCCACAAAATCCTATGGTTTTTTTTTTTTTTTTTTTCTTTTAGATTTTTAGTTATATCATGAATTATAGTAAATTAGATTATAGTTCAAAATATGTATTTGCAATATTAGATTTATCTCGTTGATCAAACTATTTATAAATATTTACTAATTTAGTTTTTAAGGGGATTATGGAATGTAAAACCCTATTTTTATTAAAGTGTTGGAATAATAAATCAAGGAATAAATAAAACAATTGATTTCTAAAATAATTGATCTATTTGATAATTCTATGAATAACAATGAACTAGAACAGATTTCACTTAGCTGAAAATCGACTAAGACGGATGAATGACAAGGTAAAACTTGGTATAGGCATTGTGCAGAGTGTCACAAGTTAGAATCAAGGGTTATAAAGTCTCATGGACAGAACCACAGTCCTCTAAACAGTAGCACACCACACTACTGTCCTCAGGGGCACAATAGTGTCCTTTTATATATGGGGTAGTGATCCTCTGGTTGCAGCTTCCCCTGGTCCTAAGACCCCTGTCCCTGAGAGGACAAGAGTTGGTTCCATGTTTGTGCCCTATTTTGACTAATTTTATGCCAAACACTAGGCCTCCATGTTTGTTAGAGTATTTGATGATCACAAGTAGAAAAGAGTGGTATTAGGCGGTCAGGTTGGATGTGACCTCAACACCCCATGTGTTGAGCATTGAATACATACCAATACCTTGAAAATGGATCAAACCCAATGCAGTTCTCCCAATCTAAATGCTGGTGCAAGTGCAAGTGAATGTTATTATGAGTTCTGATTTGAGTGCATTGAGTGTAAATTGAGATTGGAAATCTAAGCAATCTAAGCTCTGGGCTACTGTAGATGGGTGTGTGTAGAAGTAGGGTAGAATAGGGATCAATGACCTTGATTTACTCACATGTTTCTGAGTTTGTTTATGAGTATTTACATTTGTTTTTCTTATTAACAGATTAGTTCATGAAAGAGGTGTATATATAGCATTATGTTGCTTGTCAAGATGTGAAATATGTCTAGGCCGACCTTAAACTGCATTAAGGAATGGAAAGATATTTGTTGGAAGGGTAAGGATATAAGGGAAATTAGTGTAGTCCCTAAAATGACTATTTCAAATAATTTGAACATATACCCACTAAAGTGGAGTGGAGAAAATTTTCTCCAAAAATAATTTTTCTATATTTCATATAAATTGGACTATTCGAAATCATTTTGGCATAAATCATTTCGAATAAACTGGACTATTTTGAATAATTTAGACTTATACTGACTAAAGTGAAGTGGAGAAAATTTTATTCAAAAATAAATTTTCTATATTCTAAATAAATTGGACTATTTCAAACCATTTGTGCATAGATCATTTTGAATAATTTAGATTTATACCCACTCCATTCTAAAATGGAATGGAAAAAATTTTGTCCAAAAATAAGTTTTTTATATTTCAAATAAATTAGACTATTTCAAACCATTTTGGCACAGAATATTTTGAATAAATTGAACTATTTCAAATAATTTGGTCTTATACACACTTGAGTGGAGAAAATTTTCTCCAAGAATTCTTTTTTAAATTCCAAATAAATTGGACTATTTCAAACCATTTGGTCACAAATCATTTCGACTAATTTGGACTATTTCGAATATTTTGGACTTATTATATATTCCAATCAAATTGGACTATTACAAACCATTTGGATAGAGATTATTTCAAATAATTTGAATTATTCTGAATAATTTAGACTATTTTGAATAATTTGGACTATTTTGAATGATTTTGACTTATACCCACAAAAATGGAGTGGAGAAATTTTTCTCCAAAAATATTTTTTCTATATTCTAAATAAATTAGTTTATTTCAAACCATTTGGACATAGATCATTTTGAATAAATTGGACTATAAATATATGATATTATGATGTTAATTATCATCATTATGACAATGATATCCAAAATACAAGTTCCAAAAGGGAGAGAAATAAAATCTACGGGATAACCTCATAGACAAAATAGAAATAAGCAACATATATCATAAAGAGCAATCTAGAAAAAATTACATAGCAGGGATGAATTGGATCATTTTACTTTACTTGCAGGCTTATAATTGCCTGTCAATGAGACATTGTGTTTACTAGGTCCATATACACCACAACTTTTCAATGATCACCACCCTGTGACTTAGCACTTTTTGCATCCAAAGCATCCATGACACCCAGGCTTGAACAATAGTCGATAAAATAATGGGTTGTTGATACGAGGGCATCCAAATCAAATTTATTGATGAAGGGAAGTAGAAATGGTAATGGTTTTATTCAAGAGTGCGTAGAAGGAGTAGTAGCCTGAAAAACCTCCACCATAGCCATGTAATGATCATGCAACTAAATATAGTGAGTTTCCAGCTCTCAAAAAACACTTAGAGAAACTGAACCAAGATAGTGAGAATAAAAAAAAATCATAACATGCCCAATCACTATCTCAAAGCTAGTCAACCAGCTAATGAAGCCACCCCAAAATTACATCCATATAAAGGCATCTACCACTCGATGAGCTTCCTCCCTATTTTGGACCACATGAAATAGGTTATTGGAAAAACATGATGCCACATCTACATTGGTTTTGTAATGATAGACAACATGAAGGTAATCCTTACTAATAATAGTATGAATTGCCTCCAAAACCTCCATATTTAGAAGCTAAAAGATCAGATAGTGTTTATGATTCAAGACACTATCTTAGAAAGCCATTTTATAATGCTCTATATGGAGTGACAAAATAGGGGCAATAATGACCAAGATTGACACAATAGAATACATCTTCATAAAGGCAGTCTAATCAAGGGAGAAAATCAAGAATGAATGCAACAAGGATAGATAAATGTCAATAGTTAATCACTTTTAGTGGGTTACCACCTAACATGAAAAAACATTTCACACTTAAGGGATTAATGTGTAACCATGAAAATAATATCCATTTACACATGTCAAATCTCTAGTATTCCCAAAATTGAATGTAACAAGTCTAAAAACAATTTATAAAGTCCCATCAATCATAGGTGATGTCATAGGTCCACCAAATCAAGTCCCAACCACCAATCATAGACAATATCCATCATTACATTAGTCACTTGGTCTACCCCCAAATTCATAAGGAAATATGCTTGGTTATTAGCTTATCTGAAGTAATATGATCTTAACCAAGTTTCCATTTCATCTAGGAGAGGCTAAATCAGGTGGAGGATGTTGTTGAGTTGTCAAGCCTTAACATGCTAATTATGAATTGCCTCCACTATGAGATTAAAATCTCCTTCAATTATCAAGTATTTGATTCCACATTATCTTTTTAGTTGTACGCCTAGGATAGTTGTTTGGGATTCATCTTCATTTTTGGTTATATCTAGGAGGTTCGCTTAGGCATCATGAGTGAGAAAACCAGAGCAATCCTAAATATTGCATCTTGCTCCTGAGGCTACTAGATTTCCCTATGCTACTCCATAAAAAATTAATTTAAAGAAACTAGTAGGGGGAATCCAAGGAGACCTAGCACGTGAATGAGATAAACCACTATATACCCTTGACCCATTAACTGGGCATCAACAAACAAATTTAATGAGAGAGAGACTTGAGAATTGTTTGATGTTCATTGGGAAGATCTTCATGAGTATGTGTCAATATACTAATGGATCAAGTTGGGTAATTTTAAGTTAAACTGATGGAGTATCCAAATTCAAGGGAATTAAGTTTCAAACTTGGACCTCATTCAATACTTTAAAGGTATCTTTGCTATACCCTTAATCGTTGGCATGTCTAGGGATGTGTAGCCAACTTCTGGCTTGCATAACCCTTTTTGCATATTATTTTACATTTTTTTATGCACTCATATGATTATTAGGTTAGTCAATGGGTTGTTCATGCCTTTGGTAGACTGAAAATGGGAAGTAGGGTTAGTTGTTCATCATCATATTAGAGTATTCATTTCTTATTACAAGCATTTTGGAGGTTACCCCCTTAAAGAGGCTTATCTATTATTCATATTTTCTAATATATTTCCATATAATTGTGATATATTATTATTATTATTCTACTTATGTGGTGAATTAATATCATTATAATTGGTATTAGAGCATCGATTTGGGCCATAATCAGGTCAAAAACCCTAAATATTTGAATTTGGTTGTATCTTGCAAATGATTATGAATTTATATACAATATTTTTAATGGATGTGATAAATAATTAAAGTAATCTTCCATTAAAATTTAAGCTCATTTGGATTTATTTTTCAAAATTTATCACCTTGTTAAGGTTTTCATAAATTCACTCCATAACTCACAATTTGTAGATTTTTTCAAATTTATTTATAGTTTTGGAAATTTTGGGAAAAATTAGTTTGGGTCTATTCTTTGGTATTTGTGATTTGAGTCCGACATATTAAAAAAAATCATGGTCAAAGTTGGGTCACATTGGCAAAATAAGGTTCACCATCAAGCCTTCTTATAATTGGTCCTAACACTCATGGATGGGGGAAGGGAAAGACACCCCTAAAACTCCTTTAGGCAATGACATGGAGTCTGAAACCTTTGATATAATTTTTTTTAGAGATGATTTCTCAAATTCAGTTGAATCTACATGGCCTAATGTACAAGGATGTACAAGTTCAAACTCAAATGTTAGCAATGTAAGGGGAGTTTAATGGTGTGAGCAATTAGTTACAATAGATCACAACACAATTGGATACCATTTCATCTCATTTTCCACTTAACAATGCTCCATTTTTTCATTCTAGTCATCCTCCTCTCAACACTAACACCAATGTTTCCAAAAGTGGACTTGCGTAAGTTTTATGGTAAGGATTGACTCACTTGGATCACTCAAATTAAAAATCTATTTGATCTGAACCAAACTCCTAGCTCTAAAATGGTGGTCGTGACATCTCTATATCTTGAACCTAAGCCATTCATTTGGTATCATTAGTTGTGTGCTCAAAATAAGAAGACCAGTGCTCTTATTACATCAACAATATTCTCTGATGAATTAATGTCTCATTACCAAGATAATGTTTCTAAATACTACTTTAGCTAGTTAGCCAAACTGTGACAAATAGGAACAATGAAGGATTATATTCATTAGTTTCAGAATCTATCCTTACATGTGGAGGACATCACTTAGCTAAATCTAACTTGATTATTTCTGGGTGGACTAAAAGATAGTATTCAATTGGAGGTTCACATCTTTAACCCCACAACTATATATGAAGCTATACCAAGAGAATGCTTAGCATAAGGAAAAGAGATGAGAAAACATCATCCTTTCACTATTAGCTAGGAATGCATCTTCCCAAATCCATCATTGCCTCAACCTACCAGACTAAAACCACAACAAATTGAGGAGAATCATGCTAAAGGTTTGTGTTATGGTTGATAAAACAAATGGAGCAAAGGTCATCGATGTGTTGAAAAGAAGTTATTTTACATCAAAGGGGCCAATGAGGATGAAGAAGATGAGGAAGCATATGGTGAGGGTTTTAAAGGACTTGATGATGAAGCTGTATATTCTCAACCTATTATCTCTTTACATGCCCTTACAGGTATTTATACTCCTTAGATTCTTAAGATGGTGGGTTTTCTTAAGAAATAGGTCACAGTGTTAATTGATTCAAGAAGTACACACAATTTCATCAATAGTAAGTTGGCTGCTCATTTGAATTATTTCATCTACCTGTTGGAATATTATCATTGATGTCAAAGGAATTATAATTGATTTCAATAGAATTGCCAATAGAATTGTTAGTGAAAATATCAATGTAATTGTCCATAGATGATGAAAATGTTGATGGAATTGTTGACAGATGATGGAAATGTCGATAGAAATGTAAAAAAAATTGTCAATGGTTATATATTTTGGTGAAGAAGTGCCTCTTGGATGGGACACCTCCTTTGTGAAAAGCCTTTTGAAGGCTGTATAAGGTGGATGAAGGTTGAGAAAGAAATGGAAGTTGAAGTGTAAGTTATGTGAAGATTAATAAAGAAGAGAAGGAAGCAAGTGTGTGGATAATAAAAAGATATATCATGCAAACACATGAAAATTTGAAGAATAGAATTAATTCTTTCTATCTTTCAAGCATAAGAAGATTTTTGTGGAGAATAAGAAGAGGAAATTGAATTTGTCATCATTCATTGATGAAGTAACAATAGTAAGATGGTAGATTGTTTTAGTAGAGATAGGTACCTTAAAAATAAGAGATTGGTGTCTCTTGATAAGTTTGTGCTTAGTAGTGGGGATTGGTGTCTCTAGTAGGTTGGTGCCTACAAATTTTGTAATAAGAATTTTATTTGTGGCTAGATTTGGACAATAGATCCATGTAGTCCTTTTTCGTATGGTTTTTTTCTAAAAGGGTTTCCACTTAAATATGGTGTCAATCTTTGTCATTTTTATGTGAATGCTTTGATTGTGGATATTAAGTTTCATTAATTAAAATATAATATTATACTAATTTGACCCCCCTCGCAATATAAGTGTGCGCTTAAAAATTATTATCAGAGTGTTTCCTTTAGAAGCAACCTAACCGTTAGAAGGTAGATCTTAGGAGCACACATGGTTGAATAAAAAGGTTTCTCCACAAATAAGGCTTCATTGTTTGATAGAATAAATTATGCTTTTTGGAGTATAAGAATGAGAACCTATTTAATATATTTAGGGTTTGATATCTAGCAATTAATAGTAAATGGTTATTCTTCTCCATCATCTCCACCAATAGAACAAGCTGTAAAAAATGTCAGTGAGAACAATGAAAAAGCTATGAATGCAATATTGTGTGGTCTATTAGAATTATAGTTTGTTAAGGTGATTCATTGCAAATCGATGAAGGAAATATGGGACAAATTACATAACATATATGAAGGTGATAATAAGGTGAAGAAGGCCAAGCTTCAAACACAGAAGATAGTTCAAAAGTTTGAAAATGAAGGATGAAGAAAACATTGCAGCATATTTACTTCACATGGAAGAAATTGTCAACACTATTAGAGGTCTTGCAAAAAATATTGAAGATATAATGATTGTTCAGAAAGTATTAAGGTCTCTACCCTTAATATTTTATGTTAAAGTCTCCATCATTGAATAAATGAGAGATGTAGATACACTAAAAATGGTTGAATTTCATGGGATCCTCGTAACATATGAAATGAGGACCAAAAAGGAGAAATCATCTAAGAAGGAAAAAACCTTTTAAGAAAGGGAAATATAAAGAGCCTGAATCAAGTGACAACACCAATGATGAAGAAGATGAGAAGGATGCCTTATTTGTCAAAAATATTTAAAAAGGATCTATAAAATATAGAGGTAAGCTACCTTTCAAGTGTTTCAATTATGTTAAAATAGGGCACTTTGATGCTAAATGTCCACATAAGGATGATAGCGATGATGAGTAAAATAATAATGAGGAAAGAAATAAAAAGGAAAGCAAACCTAAATACAAGAAAAGCTTCAAACAAAATGAAAATAAGAAAAAGTATGGTAAGAACAAGAGAAGCCTCTATTCCAAAAAGGATATTAGCTCAACTGAGGAGAGAGATGAGAGCACATCAGATAGTGACAGAGAAGAAACTTTGTTCATGGATATGGAAATAAAAAATGATGCCTTTATAAATGAAGACACCTTCGAAGAGGAAGAAGGTGTCTATGATGAAGGAGAGGCAAATTTTGAAGAAGAACTCATATGTGCTTTAGGTGAGATAAAAGTTCTTAATAAAAAGAATTTGAAACAAAATTTACAACTTGATAATTATGAAAAAGAGAATTGTGTTTTAAAAACAAGAATGTCACAAAGTGCTAAGGAATCATAAAAGACTACCACCAACTTTAAAATTCAAATAGAGGAGGTAAAAGGGATAGAAGAAGAGGTGACAATCCAATTGAAAATAAAATAAGAAAATTTTGAGAGGCTAGAGTCTGAAATTGTTTCCTTGAGGAAGGAACTAGAGAAAATGATGGCTAAGCTAAATAAGAGTCTTAAGTTTGAGAAGAGTACTAAGATTTTGGATGATATTATAAATGGATAGAGGCCACCATTTATAAAGACTGGTCTTGGATATAAGGAAAATAATATTGAAAATAAATCATACTCCAATGAGGTACTAAAGAAGTTAAATGAAGAAAAACCAAAGAGTTATGCTGAAGCCCTAAAAAGCCCTATCAAAAGTCCTATCAATAAGAAGAAATAAAATGATATTCTTCAAAAAAATAGAATTCTTTGTGAAGAAAACAAGGATAAAAATACATTTATAAAGTCCTTTCCTCCATGGTAGGAACATATGACCAAGTTCCATAGTTCTTTTTATGGTTATTACTATTTTTGTAATCATTTTGGTCATAAAGCAAGATATTATAGGACACAAGCAAGAAATGATTTTGTATGGAACAATAATAGTTTTTATGGGTCTTCAAATAGAAACTACAATCCATTTTCTCCTTTAGTAGATTGCAATGTCAGATTCTATAGTGAAAAAACTTTGGACATATAACACCTTCTATAGAAGTGGTTTTATATGTAGCTATTATGGGATGACAATTATCAATAATACTTTTTATTTTTTTCTTCAAAATAAGACAACTATTTGTGTGATATCCATGCATTGTATGATATGCACAATAGTATTTTCATCTTCTTAGAGGAGACATAGATGGTAGTCTAATAAATCAATACATTTATACTATAAATTAATTTTTAATTATAGTAGCCTTTTGTACACTTTTAGAATCATTATGTGTACATGTATGCTTCTTGTATGCATTAAAATTTTCTCACCCCACTAATTATGCTAATTTAACCTACAATTACATTTCTTAGCTAATTTAACTAATACTCCACTACCCCACAACTCATTTACTACATCTTACAAACCTTACCACATTCCATAACAAATTAATCCATTCAATAATCCCCTAATAAGACCTATTTACCCACTAACCTACTCCCTAAGCCACTTGCCAGTTTAAAAATACAAAATAATCTACCTACCCAACTCCACCCTATTCTAGCCAATCCTAAATGTTAGGTTGTGGAGCTAAAAGCTTCACTGATGCAAACAGGGAAGGAGGTTGCTGAGTTGCAGAGCAACCGACGTTGGTCTGATCAACCGACGTCGATCATATCCAGTGAGTAGAGCAGCTGACATCAGTCAGGAGTCGGCCGATGTCGGTCACCTCTAGGCAGATAGGGACCGACGTCGATCGCCTGTGCAGTTCTAAAACTATTAGTTCACGAATAGTTTGTTAATGAACTGATTGTTTGCATGTTAAAGGCCAATTTTAGACTTGAGCTGCAGATCTAATTATTGTAATTGGATGTCTAATTATTGTTTGCATGGGATCTATATAATAGACTCATGGGCTGTATTGTAAAGTGTGCTAGTTAGAGTTGAGCTTGGTTAGCTCCTTCAGTGTGTGAAGAGAGCAAGGGTAGCTCTTCCTAGTTCCACAAGAGAGCAATAAAGGAAGGCAAGGTAGTTCCTTCCAATTGTAAGATCATTTGAATTGCAAGTTGTTGCAAGTTCATGGGAGATCTACATGGTAAGTAAGATCATTTGAGTTGCAGGTATTTGTGTGTGTGAGATCTAGGTTTGCAAGTGTTGCAAAACCAAGTTGATTTGCAGGTGGCAACAAGATCAGAGAGATCAGCAATATAACCAGTGTAGCAAGCTCATGGGAGATTTACTTGGAGTACGGTGTGTACTCAGTCGTGGAGTACGTGGAGTACTTGTGTACTGGCAGTAGTGATACCGACTAGTGGTATTGGAAGTAGTGATACTGACTGGTTGGAGGTGAACACCAACTCTGTGTTTGAGTTGTGTGTTGGGACCGTGATTGAGAGAGAAAACTCTTGAAGGTGAATTACTGTACACTTGGTGTGGGAAGCCTGTAAGGTGTGGAAGAGTGTGGCGTCTCTTCATTGTAGTTATTTTTTGGAAGAGTATTGATATAATTGGGTATTGTCTCTCATATTCTGTGTTATTTTTAAATTCTAGTTACTTGTGCATTTTGGTTAAATTCCATGATTAGTTGCTTATACAAAGGTAATCAATTGTGCTTCCTAATCTTGACAAAGTGGAATCAGAGCTGTTTGTTGTTCTAGATTCTTGACAGTTGGTATCAGAGCTAAGGTTGCAGGGAGTAGGTTTGTGTTTGATTACAGGTCACTCTCAGGGGTTTCTGATTGAGTGGGAGTATAACAATGGCAGAAGAAAGTACACTAAGAATGGAGGAATTGAAAAGCATGAATGGTCAATTACTATGTTATGGAAAGAAAGAGCAGGTAAAGAAATATTTTTGGTTGGTAGAAGATCAACATGAAGGAACTGAAGAAGTAGATGTTGTAGGTGTTGTTACACAAGATGCTCTGGGATGTTCCTTAGATAAATTAGAATCTTGTTTTATAGATTCTGTTGCCTCTTTCCATGCAGCTCAAAATAGAGTATTTTTCCATGTTAAGGTCCTTGAAGACTTTGGCAAGATTTATTTAGGGGCTGGTGTGCCTTGTCAAAGTTTTGGCAAAGGAGAAGTGAAGCTGAAATTGCAGATGGCCAACACATGGGTGTTGAAGGATGTCATGCAGGTCTCGATTCTGAAGATCAGGCTAATTTCTTCAAGAAAGTTGGGTGATGAGAGATGCACAAGAACTCTCACAGTGGATGCACTTGAATTATCTGGTGGTAAGAAAGTAGGTATCCTTTATCTATCTACTTATATTATTGATTCTTCTTCTATTGTGAAGATGTGGCTTTGTAGGCTTGGTCACATGAGCAAGAAGGAGATGCATGTTCTTAAGAGAAAGATAGATGTCTTTGACAAACTTAAGAACTGGAAAGCCTTGGTGTTTATGGAGGATATTATGGACAAAGATCAGTAGATGGGACTGAGTAACTCTAATCAGAGCAATTTGGATAGGGTTTTGATCCAAAGAGCGCTCACAGGTAAAAAGTCATCACTCACAGGCGAACAAAGTTAACAGCATCGATCAGGGGGAACCAGCGTCGAATAGATAGGTGTTGATGTTGGTCATGTGGAGACTAGAGCTGGTGGTGTCAGGCAGGGTGGCTACCAGCGTCGGTCAGGGAACTAACATCGATGACTAGGTAAGATTAATGTCGGTCAGGAAACTAGCGTCGGTAGAAAGGATAGTCGCATGGAACCGACGTCGGTTAGATGCAGATTGTGTGGTGATCGAGGTTGATCACTGAGATGGATTTTGGGTGGATAGCTAGCTATTAAGGAGTCTTAAATGCCCATATGGAGGACTAAAAGGCTAATTAAGCCTCAAATTTGTTGTTCCTCTTCTTTATACTCGTTGTTCACTGCAGAGCAAGAAGGATCCAGGAAACAGTGGGAGCATGGCATGAATAAGATGCAGAACCAAATAGGAGATTTGGTAGGGTTTCCAATTGGTATGAAAGCACTGAAAGATGAATGGATTCCTTAGTTAAAGAATAGAGTGAATGGATACGTGAGATGGAAGGCCAGGTCATATGGTCTTGAGGAAGCTCCAACACAGTGGTACAGGTTTTGACAGGTGGATGACAAAGCATGGCTTTAGTCAATGTCATTGTAATTACTGTGGTTTCTTTACCAGGTGGATGATGGTTTTGACATTATCCTGTTACTTTATGTTGTGTGTTTGCTTGTTGCAGGGTCACACATGCAGGGTTTTTCTAAGCTAAAGGTAAAGTTAGTTCAGAGGTGTGTCATGAAAAAGACGGAGGAGCAAAATTATTTGGCATAAGTGTGTTCTAGAGACATGGAAGATCACAAGTTGATTTTGTCTTTGGATGATTGTGTGCAACCGGTTAGCACACCGATGGTTGGACAGTTCTATGAATAGTGTCTTGATTCACACGATGAGGTTAAGTATATGCGTACTGGACCTGAGGTTGCCCACATAGTGGGAGCTGTCAGAAAGTTTGGAGCCGATCTGGGAAAGAAGCATTGGAGTGCAGTTTAGTGGATTCTCAGGTATCTGAGAGGGACCAGTAGTAGGTTGACATGCTATGCAAGGTCAAGTTCTTTTCTACATGTGTTTGTAGATGCGGATGCGGTAGGTTACTTAGAAGACAGGAGGTGCACTACAGGGTTTGTGGTGGTTGGTTTTCAAGGTTGAGCTTAAAGAGGGATACAAGCTAAGAAATAGATTAGATGATGTACAAGTATAGGTATAGGTACATCTATTTATCTTCAAGTGGGAGATTGTTAGGTTGTGGAGCTAAAAGCTTCACTGATGCAAATAGGGAAGGAGGTTGCTGAGTTGCAGAGCAACCAACGTCGATCTGATCAACTGACATCGGTCATATCCAGTGAGCAGAGAAACCGACATCGGTCAGGAGTTGGCCGATGTCGGTCACCTCCAGGCAGATAGGGACTGACGTTGGTCGCCTGTGCTATTCCAAAATTGTTAGTTCACAAATAGTTTGTTAACGAACTGATTGTTTGCATGTTAAAGGCCAATTTTAGACTTGAGCTGTGGATCTAATTATTGTAATTGGATGTCTAATTATTGTTTGCATGGGATATATATAATAGACTCATGGGCTATATTGTAAAGTGTGCTAGTTAGAGTTGAGCTTGGTTAGCTCCTTCAGTGTGTGAAGAGAGCAAGGGTAGCTCCTCCTAGTTCCACAAGAGAGCAATAGAGGAAGGCAAGGTAGTTCCTTCTAATTGTAAGATCATTTGAATTACAGGTTGTTGCAAGTTCATGGGAGATCTACATGGTAAGTAAGATCATTTGAGTTGCAGGTATTTGTGTGTGCAAGATCTAGGTTTGCAGGTGTTGCAAAACTAAGTTGATTTGTAGGTGGTAGCAAGATCAGGGAGATCAATAACATAACCAGTGTAGCAAGCTCATGGGAGATCTACTTGGAGTACGGTGTGTACTCGGTCATGGAGTACATGGAGTACTTGTGTACTGGCAGTAGTGATACTGACTAGTGGTACTGGTAGTAGTGATACTGACTGGTTGGAGGTGAACACCAACTCTATGTTTGAGTTGTGTGTTGGGACCATAATTGAGAGAGAAAACTCTTGAAGGTGAATTACTATACACTTGGTGTGGGAAGCCCGTAAGGTGTGGAAGAGTGTGGTGTCTCTTCATTGTAATTCTTTTCTGGAAGAGTATTAATATAATTGAGTATTGTCTCTCATATTCTGTGTTATTTTTGAATTCTTGTTACTTGTGTATTCTGGTTAAATTCTATGATTAGTTGCTTATACAAAGGTAATCAATTGTGCTTCCTAATCCTGACAAAGTGGAATTAGAGCTGTTTGTTGTTCTAGATTCCTAACACTAAACCCCTAAACCCTAATATGATATTTATATAATTGGAGGATTATAGTAATCTCCTCAATTTTAACTCCTTATCTAGAATTTTCTATTCTAGAGATCTCTATGGAGTTAAGAATTCCATGGAAAATCCCTAGCCATTGATATTAATGGCTCAAATTTGAATTTGAGCCATTGATTTCTCCCTCCATTCCTATATAACCAAGCTCACTCCCTCCCCCAAAATTAACTTTGAAACTTGGAAAATTATCAACTTTATACCATTATCTTTCCTTTATGAATCCATCCATAACCACTACCATGCTCAAATTATCCATTGGAAGCCATTATCAAACACCAAGCAAGCAATCCAAAAATCTTTAATTTGGCATCAAACATCCATTTGGAAATATTGGAAAGGAGATATAAAGAGGTAAAGTGATGGTAAGAGTCTCCTTATTAAGATGATTACCTCTATTATCCCCTCCTATTTGTGTGTTTAGATTTTAAGTTTTTATTACTAAAATTAGTAATAAGAGTTGAATCTAAAATTTAGGCTACATTTTCGTAACCATGGTGGGAGATTAATCACTTAAATAACATTATAAACTTGATGGAAGTGATTTGGATGCTTGTAGGACAAACTGGACTTGAATTGAAGATGACATTTTAAAAAAAATTCACGCACAGATAATCTATGGTTTTGCTCTGGTATTAGAGATATTGTAGTTGTAGTTTTGTAGGAATAATTGTGATATTATCTAACTGATAACATTAACCACTAATGGTGTTTGGATTCTATAGTTTTTTACCTTTTGACAAAATCACAACATCGATAGTTGCATTTTTTCTTAATAACTACAGTTTTATTGGTTAGAGTTGCGATTTTGTGAAAGCTAGTAGTTAGGGCCATATCTTTGTTATATCTTTCACTAACCCCTTTTTAAAACTAATCAACATTATATTTTACCTAGAAGTGATTTATCTCTTCTGTCTAGGACAAAGAAGGATAATCTAGTATATGTATTATTTGTTCTCGAAATATAATATCATAACTTTTAAAATTATGACATCACCCTGGTATTAGTGATCTTGCTTTAAGTGTCATGATTTTTTCAAAATTGGGTTTGAAATATATCCCTATCTCCATATATGTCATTAATCCTTCTATAAGTGATTATTGTTCTATTTGTGTTTTATTAGGGGATCTATTTGGTTTCTAGTGAGCAAGAAATGAAGAAATAATCAAGACTTGACCTTTTGTAACTGAACCTGAAAAATCATGACTTTGAAAACTATGAATCTATGCTAGTAATTAAATTATTGTCATCAAGAATCATAGTTTTGCCCTCCATAAACAAATTGGTAAAACATTCCCTTGACAGGTTTTATTTTTCAGATAAGAGTTTTTTAACTTCTATTAAATACTTATAGCATAATCCACAAGCCAAGGTTATCTCTAAATTACTTTGAACATTTTTGAATATAGTCATTTCTAACCTAAATGTGTGCCTATAGAGATATTAAATTTGGTTGTGTGTGTGAAAGAAATAAGCATAGAAGGAAAAATAAGGAAAATACCTAGATACCTCATCATTAACCTATCTTATCTCTTTTTGCAATATCGCGAGTCTCAAACCTATGATTTTGACCTTTGATTAGAGGTTTTATAGGATATAGTCATGATTTTATTTTTAGATAAGAAATAGGATAGTTTAATAATATCCCTGGTATTCTTAACTAAATTTTATTCATCATTCTATCTATAATTTCATTGTTCTATTTGTATATTTACATATAAGGAATTTTGCTCATAAAGATCTAAGAATCTATAAATTATTAATTAGTGACTAAAAATACTTTTTAAATCATGTCTGTTTATAGTTAGGATCAGTTATCTATCCATTATCTATCTACTTGAGATATATTTTTATAATTTTCCCATTTTATACAAAAACATAGATTTCAAATTTTTGTAAATTATGATATTACTTTGTGTAATTGTGGTTTTGTCTAACTATATTAGTTCTATATGTTGATCATCATGGTTAATTAACTTATAAAATATCACAAATCAATCTATGATTTTGTTTTGTAGTTGTGATTTTGTGCTTTCTAGTTGTAATATTTCATGGTGTATTTGTGGTTGCATGAAGTCACAGTTTTGTAAAAAATTAAACTACTAACCTTTTTGGTGTAGGACCCCTGAAGACCAAGACACCCCATTTTTTGTTCTAACCTTTGTGTTTTTAGGAGGGGTGCCCAAAATATAATCTTATTGCTTGTGTATACTTGCTTATTATGTGTGGTTTTGCTTATTTATATATTCACTTGTGGCTTGATTATATATACTTGTGTTTATTTCACATAGGTAACTAGTTAATAAAATTAATTGTGTTTGCATGTATTTTAACCCCACTTGATTATAGGATAACACATTACATGGAAATCATCTCCATGCACAGGCTTAGCAACTATAGGTTGGTGATGTGGATTTCATCACCACGCACTAGACCAAACTCCATGTTTTGGTGGAGTATAAAAATTAGGAGAGTTGTCATTTGATGCCTAAGTGGAATTCCCCATAAAGGTTCCATAGAGTGAGGAGTGATTAGTCTCCAATATGCAGGGTGGTTAGATAGCATCCTATAAAGACTTAATCCCCACTGTACTTTCATGTATATAGGGGATGCACCCAGAAACCCTTATGTAAACCTAGATTAGGAGCTTTTAGCCATAATAGGTGTACCATTTACAGAGTCAATATCAATTCTTAAGTAGCCATCATGAAAAATTAGGGACAAGAGGGTTTGATAGATTTCATAATGTATCATTTGCCTATAGCCTCACCCATAAGTATGTTTGATGGTGTGGGAATCGAGTTACACACCTTTATCAGTTGACTAACTTAAGATTTGTGATTTTGTGTGTTACTTGAGTGTTGTGATAGACCCATATTTTTTGCAAAATGATTCAACCATACCTCATTTTATGTGTGACACATTATATACCCCTAAGTTTTGCATCCATTCTCATCTCATCATTCTAAACCACACCCATCCTACATTTCACATACATCTCCACACCCTAACCTTTCATCTTCCATCTACCTAAAACCTATCCATCTTATAGTCTTTATCCATCTTATATCATCTACCCATCTTGTTTTCATTGCTTATCCCATATTTCCCACTCTTATCTTAGACTATTCACCCATCTAGTATTCATCTCACATCCCTCACACATTTCATATCCAAAATACATTGCATATTCTAAATTTGAGGTAACTCTTAAAATGCTTCTAGTCCATTCTATATCTTTCATCACTTGTCCCATATAATATCCCATATCTATTCTTTATTTTTCTTCCATATAATATCCATCATATATCATCTATTTATATTCATCTCATATCTTCCTAAATAATCCATACCCCATAAATCCTATATCCTCCCATCACCCTTGAATAATATATTTTAGTTTTGAAACCAAGTGTTAGTGGTCACCCATCTTTTTAATCATCATTGTCACTTCCTACATCCCTAAACTAGAAATTATCAACATACATAGTCTTATTAAGATTATAATCTAGCACCCATCACTCAACCCTATCAAGTTCCTTCTTCACCTAACACCCATCAAATTATCTTTTTGCTAGTAGACAATGTATTTGATTCCATCACCGTCTTTCATCTTTTCTAGATTAGACTCTTACAAGACTTTGTATTTTGGTAATTCTTAGTCATCCCATCCTTTTCTAAAGATCATCACATGACTCTTTTTAATCACTAGTAGATTTGATCTTTATATGTATTTATTATTCAAACACTTCTACATCATTTATCACACCTCATCACATCTCTCTTTTAAAATGGTGATACAAACCCATGCCCAACTCAAAATTAGACAAGCTTCCAACCAAAACAATGATCCATTGGGGAACCTAGGTGATCCAACCCAATATTATGATGATACCCATAGTGATATACATAACTAAAAGGAAAAAGATGAATGATTCAATCCCCTCCATAGTGACAAGGATAGGAATTTAATTGACCAATACCTCTATGAAAACCATGATCATGTTTTAGCCCATACCATTAAAACAGGGGGCTTATTACCCTTAAATTTTGATCTTAATCTCATATAAAATATAGTCCATACTTCTACCCATCCAAATACATAATTTCAAAATTCCCATACCAATCAAATACTCGAATAAGAGAGAGGTGTGTTTCTATCTAATTTTTACTTTTTCTTAAGTGTGAAAAGAAGAAGCTAGTGGAGAAGAGTGTGTAGAATAATACCTATTGAATTCATGTGTATTGAATCTATAATTTTTGAGAAATCCTCTTTTTCTAGATAATAAGGTCTTGAAATTAGAAAGCACCACCATAAAATATATTGGTTAGATAAGTAGTTGGATGGATTGCCTAGCATGAGCTAGATCCTAGAAGCAAAAGCTCTCTAGGACGCTGCCAATCCACCTTATTTAAACATTTAAGTTGGTAAATAAAAATAGAAATATCTGAATAAAATGATAGTAAAATAAAACTAATAATAAAAAATAATAAAAAATTAATTAATAAAACTAAATGTTTTTCTTAGATGATTAAAATAAAGCAACTAATTTAAATAATGCTAATGCTGAAAATTGGTTAAAATAAAGTTGTGGTTTTTAGTTTGGGTTGATTTGATAAAGGTCAAAATAATGATTTGGTAGTGGTTTGGAAATTATTTGGATGTTTAATGGAAATATGTTCAAGATAAAAAGAGGGATAAATGGTCAAAAAGAGGGCCAAGAAGGCAAAGGGGCAAAAGGTCAAAATGAGGCCAAGAAGGCAAAGGGGTAAAGGGTGATCAAGAGGGTAAAGAGATATGAGTAAGAGGATAAAATGACAAGTAGTTAAGGAAGGAAGAAATTTAAAGAAGAAGGCCAAAGGGAAAGAAATAAAGAAATTAAGATAGCTAAACAATAAGATTACCTCAATGCTTATAGATGTTGATGAAGATTGGCTTATTGAAGATCTTTGATGATTATGAAAGAGTTTTGTTGTTTCGTGCTCTTTTCCTCCAAAATGTGTATGAATTATAAAATGATAACCTCCTTCAAGAACCTATAACAAGATGTTAATAACAACATAATAACATTTCACTTAACCCTGGGTGAAGGAGAGGGGGGTATTTATAACATTTGTTGTGAAGAATCATGCCAAAAGAGGAATAGTAAAAGTATGACACCATTTTCCATGTGGGTGCATAAATTAATAAAAGGTTAGGTTGGTGGGATTTCCACCTTGATCATGGGTCTCCCATTTGGGTTGGTGTGTCTACCACCTTGCACATGAGTCCAATTTTGAATGGGAATCATGCACATGGGTCTTAAACGAGACCAAAGAATTTTCACCACCTTCATCAAAGCACTTAAAAATATGACACAAAAAATGTGGTGCCATTTTCCATGTGGTGTATGAATGAGTCAAGGATGAGGTTGGTGGGGATTCCCATTTGGGTTGGTGAGTCTACCATTTGGGTTTAAAAGTAGAAAATGGGTGCCTTTTGTCTTTACCAAAGAAATAAAGAGGTAGGTATCTTATTTTTAAGGATACTTTCATGTGTGAATGAAAAATACATGTTAAATGATGGCCCTTTAAGGGAAAATTCACCATATTTCAAGGGGGACCCTTGTGATGCTTAAATGAGGTCATTAAGCACATTGGGAAAGGGTCCCAAGTGGGGTATGATGTCCCACATCAAGCCACCTCACTTTTAAGCCATGTCACTTGCCATATCACCTTCCATGTCAATTTCCATGTCACATGCCATGTCACTTTCTATGTCACTTTCCATGTCACATACCATGTCATCATGAATAGTGATAGTGGGTCCCATAATAAATAGTGATAGTGAATAGTACTTTCAAATAATATTTTTTAATAGTGATTTGGTTAGGTTAAGAAGGGTTGGGTAAGGATTAAAAAGGTTTAGGGGGTCTTTAAGGGGCCTTGAGGCATTTAGTTATCAAAAACTATAAGTGTGCGGTTTTCTAGTGTACATTTTACCCTTTTTTGTTATGCAGCTTTGAATTAACAAGCTACAAAATAAAAATGAATCACTTGGTTTAAGGTCAGGGTGCCTCAAGTATGGGAGGAGGTTTTCCCCATCAAACTAAGAGTCAATGAGTAAAGGTTGAATCAGGTATAGATTTGATAAGTAGTTGGTGGGGAGGCACTAGGTGGTGCCACAAGGTAGTTGGGCATGTGAAATGCCAATGGGTGCAAAAAATATGACTAAACACAATACTAAAGATTATGCAAAGACTAAAGGTTTCCATTTTTTATAAAAATAAGTCAAGGTCTAGGATAAGTGAATCAGTAATTGATCCCTAGCATTGGTCATAGCTAATCAAGTCACATGTAGCAAGTCTCCTAGACAGGGTCGATGTTTACTTAGTTGTTTAGGGTAGGAAGTACTCTCAAGAAAAACACAGATGGTTTGGTTGTGCATGAGGTGGTGAAAATTCAAATGTTCAACATGAAAAAATTTGTCTATATAGTCAAAAGGACCAAGGCAAGGTCATAACAAACTATGTGATATGTTGGATCAAAAGGGGCCAACATCGAGTTGGACACAGTCGAATGGTTAGGTGGTTGGAATGGGGTGGTCAAACGGACTCCATATGCCCTAGGAAAATGGATGATGCCTACATAGTTCCATGGAGATAATGTCCAAAATGAACTTCAAGGCTAATGTAGTTCTTCTAAGGTGGGGAGTGTTGGGTAACTTAGTTGGCCCAATTCGATATCATATAGTTAGGTCTATTTGAAGGTTGTTAGAGAAAGGGAAGCTCCAAAGGGTGGAAAATATGGGTATCAAGTAGTTTTCTAATGGATTTGGTAGAAATGGTGGATGAGATTACCTAGGATGCAATTAGATGATTGCTTCAACTATGTAAAAATATTTTATAGCCATGGATAAGCAGGTTCAAACATGAAATTTCTACCGCCATTTTAAAAATGGGAGAAATATGCTTTACCAAGCTTTAGAAAATCTGGCACTACTTGAATTGCCATGATGACTCAATGAGTTCTTTCATCACCATCTAAATAAGTTGACATTGTGCACACTCCACAATAATGTCATTAATAGGTTATGGAAGGGTATTATTCAATGATTTGGGGAAGCAAAGTAGTAGAGTGGGTAAATGAGAAGTGGTAAAGATGTGAACCCTTGACCCTTGAGTTAGTAGGGCCCTAAAATAAGTAAGCATTAATTTTTTAGGGAATTCAGAGAAAGACAAAGGGTTTTTAGAATATGGAGTGAGGAAAATAACAATAATATTAATTTAATGAAGGATCAGGTTGAAATAGGAAGGAAAATAAATGGTATAAATGGAAAATCGAGAGGTAAAATAGAAGAAAGATGTACAAAGATAGACAGATTGGGGAGTTGAAAAGGAAGGTGAGAAAAATAGGTTTAAGGAGAAAATAGTTTGGTGAAAGAGGCAATTTCTAGAAAAAGGTTATTGGGTGGAATGTGATTAAAGAGTGGGGATATTATGGTGCATAGGAGGATGTAGGCTGGGTAGGGAGAATCAAGGGAAATTATTGGTTAGGAGGTAGGTCGCATGAGAGGGTATAGCTAACATCCACATGTGGGTATCCCAAATCTTCTAGTTGAAGGTGGTTTTAATTTTGATTCTATCATCTCTGAAGGTTAGGGTAAAAGGGGTTTGAAATAAGCAAAACTAGAGGGGTGGGGGAAGGAATCTTCATCTTGATGGCTTAGTGGTACTCAGGCATGCTTGTTGGTTGTATGAGCCTATAGGCTTGGCCAATTATGTTATAGAGCCTTAGGATTAGTATATATCATGAAGTAAACCAAAGTTAAATGGAAGACCTATAAGGCCATAACATGCTATGTGTTGTGATAAAAAATGGGTAAAGGATTTAAAAAGGAAGAAGGTGATAGGTAGGGTGAAGGGAGTAGCTAGAGAGGGAATAAAAAGAGGATCCAAGTTCAACATGTAAAGGCATTAAAGGAAGAAAGGGATACACCTGAAGTAATGAACTTGACTAGACTTCATGCATTAAGGCAAGGGCATGGAGGACACAAGAAAGCTTGTATGTAAAAGTGGTATAATTGGTGATCATACTCTGAGGAGTTAGAGGTTGAATGGTACAAAATAAGGGAGATCCAACAAGGGATGAGGTGAAGGTAGGTCAAGAGATGGATGAAGAGATAGGTATATAAAATAATGAGGTCACAGATAAAGATGAAGGTGGATAAGGATAGCAGGAGCCAAGCATGGACATATAGGTTAGGAAAAATAATGAATGTCATCAAGGGAGATAAAAAAATGAAATGAAATGGAGAAAAGAGAAGAAAAATAAAAGATAGAATATGGGGGGTGATGGATGCACTAAGGAATGACTTATTAGAGAATTGAAAAGGATAGGGAGAGAAGTGTAATAATTTTTAAGCGTAAGGGGAGGAGGAGAAATAAGGGAATCCATGAAAGGTTTGAAAAAAAAGACCAAGGAGAAAGTAGTTTGGTGATGAAAATGAAAAATAAGGAGATACTTGGAAGAAAAGGAAACATGAGAAGAAAGGAGTGAAATGAGGATACAAATAAGATGATGGGAGAGTGAAGAAATAGGTGATATCTTGACTAAGTAAGCATGGATGATGATAAGCAAGGAGAGGAACAATGAAGCAAAGTAGATGGTGGTTTTGGAGATGAGAACGGGATGTAAAATGGAAAAGGGGTTAAGAAAAACAAGGGGAAGTGAAGGATGGGTGAATAAGAAGATGAAGAGATAAGGTATGTGTCAATCAACTTGTTATAAGAGGTTGATAAGCCAAAAAGGGGTGAGGTGGTGAAGAAATAGGGGAACATAATGAAAGGGCATGAGATGAAACTAATGGATGAAGATCAGGGATGATTAGAAGAAAAAAGAAGAATTAAAGCAGAGATATAAATCACAAACACTCACACAGATAGAAAAGACAAGTGAGTACTGAGATGGAAAGAGGAAAAGGGGAATGCAAAGTGAAAAAGGTTAGGATTAATAAGAATAAAAAGGTAATTATGAAAGGTTTCTCAAAGGATAAAGACCTAATTAGAAGCTAGTTATAGAGGAAAAAAATGGAAAAGGTGGGGAGAGTGGAAAATTGACAGAGAGTGGTGGCACACATAAGAAAAAAAAGATGATAGAAGAAATACAAAGTATGCTAGATTGAAAATATGGGAAAGAGGAAAAAAAACTAAAAATTAGAATGAAGGTGGTTTAGAATCAATGGAAGAGCAGTAAGAAGGTGGTAGAAAATAAGAGGAGTTAAAAGTGTCCCTCAATGTGCAAGGGAACATGATGATGTGGAATTGGTGAGGAAAAGAGAGTGATAAAGAGGGTATGACATGTTACCAAGGGAAAGGAGAGATGATGAGGAAAGTGAAATAAGATAAAGGGGATAAAGGGTAAGGTTGGTAATAAGTGGACAGAAGGACAAAATCATGAAACATGCATGAGAGAGTGAGCTAAAAAGCATGCACAAAGAAAGGTGACAAGGAGGCCAATGAAGCAGAGTAGGTGGTGGATTTATGAGAGATAAGAGGGGATAATGAGGAAGGCTATCAATCCTTGTGTTAAAAGAGATTGACAAGCTAGAAAAGTGGTTTAAAAAGATTGATAAGCTGAAGGGAGGGAGGAAATGAGGAGATAGGTAGAGAAATAGAGGAAGAGATTTTAAGTGAGAAGGGAAAACAAAATAAAGGATGAGATTGAACTGACCTTAGTAACTGAGCACTACCTTCATAGTCCAAAAAGACCTCAAGCCAATGTAGTTCTCCTAGCAATGGGGGAAAAACTAAGAGGAAGTATTAAATGATGTTAAACATAAGGATGCTTAAGAAAAAATTCAAAGCTTTCTTGATGTAGGATGCCCTAAGCAAGAGGGTGCTATTAGTGATGGAAATTAGTGAGAAGAAAAAGGGGATGGGAATTAGTTATTAGTGGTTGAGATACCCTTAGAAGTGAAGTAATGCCTACATAGTCAATGGACATCAAGCAAATATAGTTCAACAAGGGTAGGATAAATAAGTGGGTTGGTTTGGGTTGATAGAGTTTTGGGTTTTGGGTTTTGGTGAAAGTGATGGGGAAGGTGCATAGTGTAGATTGGTGAATAGTCACCATAGTAATCCCACATGCATTAGGAGTAGAAGACATGGATGGATAAGGTAGGATAAATAAGTGGGTAACAAAAGGCTAAGCATCAAAAATATATTGTGATGGAGCTAAGCCAAAGAAGAGGTGCCTTCATGAGGAGGTTAAGCCTTCTAAAATTATGGGAGGGTATAAGCACAGTGCTAACATCTATCACTATGAGCTAAGTTTTAAGAGGTGGGTTTCTATTCAGATCTATATAGTCACTTTGACCAAGGTTCATCACCGTTATGAGTTGAGTTTTAAGGGTAGTAGTGAAGTGATGACATACAAAGAATTTCTTTGATGGTCAAGTAGATTATACAAGGTATAAAATTGGTAGGGTGGTGAATGATGGTGGTGAATGATAGAGGATGAATCATGCCTAACCCAAGAGTTGCATGGGTAGGATAGATAAAAAATGGCCATGTCTGCATCCTCTATCATAGTTCCTTAAAATTGATAACTTGGGGTTCCACTTAGAAGAGGCCCTGGTAGCATAGAGCTACATGGTCCAAGATATTGGTTATACAATTGGATCAGATGGTCATTCCCCTACTATGGATGAACTCTCAACTAACACAAAAGAAAAGACTACCATGTTTGAGTAGGCATTGCCAATGGTTGGGGTCTGACATTCAGAGCCTATGGCAATGGGATGGTAGTAATGAGAGGGTTGAAGGGATAGGAAGGTGAATGTATTATTTGGAATTCATGATGGCCTACCTTTGATGGAAGAGTTTATATAATAGTAAGGATTTAGATGTTTCCATTTCCAACAATAGTTGTAGTTTTGGAGGCATGACCATTGTAGTGGTACATGACTAGAAGCCAATTTACATCAACCAGGGTAAAGGTGACAATGATCAGGCACACAAGGATCGCAAGATGAAAAAAATCAAAGACATTAGATGTAGATTGGATGATAAGGGTGACAAATGGAAATCATGATGGCACATGATAACTTTATTGAAATAGCTAGGTAGATCGAGGGGTACGTGGCTACATAAAAAGGGAAGTAGACATGAATATTTCAAGTGGGAAGACTATTCAAGGGAATCAATGACATCATATGACCTTCTCTATCGGTGGAATGGAGAATCATGTTGATGAGGAAGAAGGGTTAGGTATTCTATTTAGAGAATCATGATAAGGATGACTGTCTATCATTGAGTTATTTATTTTTATAGGTTATAGAGAGTGTATAGAACTATACAATGTTGAAGATGGTGAACAATGGGAACAATGGTAGAGATAACTAATAACCTTCACGACCCAAAATAATCATTATGGTGAATGTGTAGATCTAATATATACTACATGTAATGGTGATAATAGAAGTAATGTTAGATTAAAAACAAGAAAAAAGACACCCATAGCCTGAGCTTGAGCCTAAACTCTTATCTATATAGCAATGAAGAAGGCAAAAATTTCATTGCAAAAGATGCAGGGATGGAGAACATGATTGTCGATCTGTCTATGGAAGGAACCCTCACTATCCAAGGAGATGTGCATTGAGGCAACAATCAATGGTACCTATGAAAGCATAAACACTAGAGCAGAGGGATGTAATGATTTTGATAGGCAATCAGGGTGAAAAACCCAATGTGGAATATGATTCTCTCCTTGTCGGGATAAATGCAAAAGAGGAGAATAGAGTACACCCTTTAGTAACTATTGAGATAGGGAATGTTATGGATGTTACTTTAGGGAGAAATCAAGTAGAAGGGTGGTTGAACACAAATCCAGAGTCACCAGACAATCAACCTAGTGCTTAGGTAGGAAAATAATGTATGTAGAGGCCTTAGGTGAAGCGTGGATAGTTCGATAACTTTGTATATGCCTTGTGACTCCTTGTACCCTAAATTAAATATTGCATAATTTGTTGTAAACATGTACAAAATGTGTTGGATATTTCTAGTTGAATGTTATCATGCTTAAGGTTGTGTGGATATTTATGAATGTTATGGTTATGATTATGATTGGTATGGTTATGGTTGATGTAATCTTGCTTAATGTAAGAAGAATTGATTATTGTTGTTGCAACACTAGATGGTAAAACTCATGATGAAAACATTAACCAAGCATATTAAGAATAGGGAATGATGCTTTTTGTTTGATAACAACTAAAAATAGAGCCGAAGTGGGATCAACTTAATGAATATAAGTCCTTCAAACTCTATGTATGAGTGGTTATTAGTCGATAAAAAAGGTTTTTTGATCATAAGGTGTCAAGTAAGCTCTAAATCCATTGATTTACAGATAGTACAAAGGGAAGATGGGTGATAGGTGGTGTGAAGGGTAATGGGTGAAATGTATGATAACCTTATGTGAATTAGTTTTCCCTTTCTATAGGTGGCCTAAGAATGGTAATAGATAAGTTCATGTCATATGCTAGATGTAGACTGATCAGTGCAAGAAGTCTATATGGGAAAGCTGATTGTGGCTTCCAACTTATTATGATGCTTGAGAGCCAATTACGGCTTTAAAATTTGTTATGATAGTGATTATTTTACTTTATTGTTGTTTATGGGAAGCTGATCAATGTGGGAAGCTTCCATGGAATTTATCTACTTTTGACAAAGGTAACTTAGCCATCCTTTAAGGGAGTAGTCTAAGCTTATTGGCTTTGTTTAATGTTATTAATAGCTCTCCTTCAAGGGAGTAGTCTACCTTACATGTGGCAATCCTTATTTTATTTTTGGGCAGCTTTCCTTCAAGGGAGCAGTCTATAATGCTTAAGATATTGATCCAAATAATGTTTTGGTACCCAAATTGTTTTGGGATGCAATGTGTTTAGACATGGACAAGTCTAATTAGGTTTAGAGGTTTAACTTTATGAGGGAAAAAATTTAACATAAGAAGGTCAATGATATGTGAAAGGGTATGGTTTTGAGAAGCAATGACCATGGGATTTCATCTTGTTAGAGATAAAATGTATCCATGAGAACCATGTTATGGGTAGAGCTGTGGTACCCATATTTAGGATTAGGCTATGACTGTGATATTTAATCACATGGTTCTATGTTGTAATTAATTATCCTCAAAAGGAGAGGAGAGAGATGGGTGAAGGTTAAAATATTATAATCAAGGGATGAGCTTAAGTTAGACAAAAGGGGTGATCTTGATCCTTATTTAACTGAAAAATGGATGTAGATGTGAAGCATTAAGGGGCTCAAGTTCTAGTTTACCTTTGAGAGAGGATAAATTATAAGCTCCTTATCCATACTTATAAGTAATGATGTAGGGTCCAAGCCAATTGAAATCAAACTTACCTCATTTACTCTTCTCCATGTTGGTCACATGTTGGTTTTCATTTAGGATGAGGTCTCCAATATTGAAGTCCCAAGGTTTGAGGTAAGGTTGGTTAGGTTTGATGGAGAAGGGTAATCTACAATGGTTCGATGGGAAAATTTGAATCCCAAATAGGTCAGGTGGTATCTAAGTGGGTTTCCCTAATTTGATATACCACTTGGTTCAAGTCGGGTTGATGTATAGGTTTGGCTGATAAGTTGAGGAAAAAAAAGCCAAGGGTTAGTTCAATTAATGGTTAAGGTATGGTTGAAGTTAATAAATGGTTAAAGCTTTATGGAAGGAAAGTTCCCCCAGTTTACTCTTTACATGGGTGGGAAAAATATCCCAAAGTGAAGGTGCTTGTGGTTGGGTTCGATTATATGTTGAGAGTTTGAAGGGTTTGTCCATGGAACGGACAATTTAGCCTTTCCCTTATCCTTTTGTTGGGCATAAGAGTGGGTAACCCTATGAATGGTGTGGATAAAAGGAAGTGTTGGTTTAGCTTGCTACTTTGGTTTCTCCTCACTCTTAAGTAAGAATGGGGGAATAGGCAAGTGTTGGGTAGGTTTGGTTGATGGTTGGGTTGGTAATGGGCTCAAAGGAGGTTCATTTGATAACATGTTATCCTTGTCATAAAGTTGGTGGATAATGGTTCTAAGAGCCTTGCATTACTCTATATCATGGCCAAGTATCATATGGTAAGAGCACACATGGTGGTCATTGCACCATGATGGTTTTTGGTGTGAAGGGTTGAATGTTTTGATAGGGTCAAAAGGTTTGATAGGTGGCAAGGTTAAGGAATAGGTTTGAAACAACCTTTTTAAAATAGTTGAATAGGATTCATGCAAATGTGTTGGAGGTGACCAGTTTTTAGTTTTGAGAGCCTTCTTAGAATTAGACTTTACTATAGAAGCTATGGGTGGTGGGATAGTTTTGGTTTGGCGATTAGGTTGGGATGGCTTGGTTAAGGGAGGTTCATCTAATAACATATTATCCTCATATAAGTTGTGGATGAGTGCTTGGAGAGATTTGTAATTATTTTTGTCATGTCTAGGTGTCCTATGGTAGGCATAGACTAAGCTGGCATTAAACCATTTTGGTTGAGGATGTGAAGGGTCAAAAGTTTTGATATATTGGAAACATTTGAGAGGTGGTATGGTTAAGGAGGAGGTTTGCAACAAAATTTATAAAATTGTTGAATAGGATTCAATTAAAGGAATTGGGGGTGATGGATTTTTGGGCTTTGAAGTGGGAGTCTTCTTAGGAGTAGGATTCACCCTATAATTTATTAGTTGTGGAATGGTTTTAGTAAATTGGTTAAGTTGGGGTTGCTTGGTTGGTTTGGAAGTAGAAGATTTAATAAAAGGGTGGGCATGGGTCTATTTTGAGATGGTTTAAGATATTTCACCCTTTTAATATGTTTATTCAAAGTTTTCTTTGATGGACTTGATGGAGTTAGGGCCAATTTCAAAGATTGGTGAGCTATGCTAGGAATATGAAGTATTCCTAGATTCTTGATGGGTTTGGTCAAAGAGGTGTAAGGATATTTAACAATTTTAGATAGAAGTGGGTTGGATGGTTCCCCTATGGTTTTGGAGGATGAAATATCTGAGGATGGGGTTAATGTAGTGATAGGTTTGAGGCTAGATTCAAGTGAATCTAAGGGTTCTTGTTTGGTTTGATAGGGGAGGCAAAGATGATGCTAGAAAGTGGCTCTATTGAGATTGGGTTGAGAAGTGAACTCTATGATTTGTACTATCCTAGGAAAGGGTTTGTAGATAGGTTTGTTTCCTTGATCATTGATTTTAAAGCTTAAACCTTGGGTGGAGAAGAGGGAATGGTTTTCCCATCTATGTTTTTGGTGGAAGGTTCAAAATTTAGAGAAGATGTTTCTTCCATGGATGGAGTGGATAAGGTGACCTCTTCTACAAGAATGATTTCTAAAGGAAGAGTAGGTTAGTCTATGGTTGGGGAAGAAGGTGCAATGGTGTCAAGTGAAAGGAAGGAAGTGGTTTCTTTGTAATATCCCCTCTAAATAGGGAATATAGAAACACAAAAAACTTTGAACAAAGATACAATTTCTGTTGAATAAATTCAGAATGATAACAATAATATAGTCTCTTAATAGCAAATCATAGATCTTATCACTTGTCCTTCTAACTATTACAATTAAAGTCCTCTCTTATGCATATAAAATATGAAATATAGTCTTGAAAACCCTGGCTTTGCAAATCTAGAAATTGGGTTTGAATCTAGAAATTCTGTCTTAGCATGCTGTGTCGAACACACAGTCCCTGGCATCGGTCGATATACTATCGACGTCGGTCACTGTAGGTCCTTCTTTGCCGACGTCATTCTCCAGTCGGCCGATGTCGGTCACTGGGATCTCTGCTTGCCGAGGTCGGTACCTCCCTGGATCTGTACAGACCTGTACGGACTTTGTATGGCTGCCAATTGGGCACACTTGCCTATTTTCAACCTTTGATCTAAAAATATATGTTTTTGGCACAGAAGATCTCTAGCTGTATAATTTATTGAATCAAAACATAAAGAAATAAATACCTGGAATATCTGTAATAACTTCTATGTGAAGTTATCTCTCAACCCTATAAATTCTGTGATAACTTCTGGATGAAGCTATCTCTCAATTTGCCAATAGATCAGCTGATATTCCACAGCCTCTTAATTGCACACACTGAAGAGGGAACATTCTCTAATGCAAATGGAATCCTGGAACCCTAGGCTCAGTCTTCACAGAAGAAATTCTTCAAAATCAATAATCAATAATCAATGGCTGATCAATAATGGCCTCCATGAGAAACCCTTATACCCTCAAAAGATATGCTTGCCCTAATTAGGGTTTCTTAAATTAGAATTAGGGTTTCTAATTAAAAATAGGCTAAATAATTAATATTTGATTAAATCAATCAAATATTAATATCTCCCTCAATACATGTCCAAATGAGCCCAAACGAAAGCCAACTGGAAAAACTCTGCTAAACGAAGCCACTCTAATCTCCATCAAGACCCTCTAACCATCCTATCAGCCTACGAGGGTCGCATAATAGGCTAACCATGGACTCAGAACATGTCAACTAAAAAGGGGACATGACAATCCGCCCCTCCTGGAATTGCTTGCCCTCAAGCAATCACTGAATGACAAATCAATCAATCCACCTAGATCCCAAATGTAGTTATGATCTCCACCACTGTCAATTAACTTGAACCCCATGCCATGTCCATCCCCACTCTCATGTAATGGTGTCACATCATCTCTAGTACTAAGATAAGCACCCCAACATCCAATCCATAAATGAGAATCAGCAAGCAAACTCCTTACCTGAATAATATCTAAAACTGGATTGTGAAAGCTAGAAATAGTCATATCACCATCAACCTGTGACCTGACTGTAACAGAAAGTTGAGTCCCCACCACATGTGACAACTCCTAAACTGAACTCACCTCAAGATCAAGCTCATCCTCATACCTCTCCTGTGTTGGTGCCAATGTGCACTCGTCATCGCCCTCTATCATGTCATGTGGTATAGGTACCTCCATCCGATGAAAAAACATATATCTGAAGCTGCTGCCCCGTATTGCCTTAAGAATATGTGTCTTCCCATCAACATTAAAGAGAACCTCCATGTCCTTGAGACGAAGAGTAGCTTCCTCAAATGAATGAAGCCACTTCATACCCAAGATTAAGTATATATCCCCCATGTTTACCACATAATAATCAGCCTTGAACTCATAGTTGTTCAAGTGCAATGGGAGGTCTCTAATCATACGCTCACACTTAAGAGTGTGACCATCAGCTACCTCCAAGAAAGGCTCTACTGTGTGTGTTATACCTGTGTGGTCCCAACTCTTGTGGCTGCATAAGATCTATAGACCCTCAGGCTGGTAGGATTTAGCTCTGATACCGCTGTAATATCTCCTCTAAACAGGGAATATAGAAACACAAAAAACTTTGAACAAAGATACAATTTCTGTTGAATAAATTCAGAATGATAACAATAATATAGTCTATTAATAGCAAATCATAGATCTTATCACTTGTCCTTCTAACTATTACAATTACAATCCTCTCTTATGCATATAAAATATGAAATACAGTCTTGAAAACCCTGGCTTTGCAAATCTAGAAATTGGGTTTGAATCTGGAAATTATGTCTTAGCATGCTATGTCAAACACACAGTCGCCAACGTCGGTCGATATACTACCGACGTCGGTCACTGTAGGTCCTTCTCTGCCGACGTCGGTCTCCAGTCAGCCGATGTCGGTCACTGGGATCTCTGCCTGCCAAGGTTGGTACCTGGCTGGATCTGTACGGACCTGTATAGACTTCATACGGCCACCAATTGGGCACACTTGCCTATTTTCAACCCCTAATCTGAAAATATATGTTTCTGGCACAGAAGATCTCTAGCTGTATAATTTATTGAATCAAAACATAAATAAATAAATACCTGGAATATCTGGAATAACTTCTGTGTAAAGTTATCTCTCAACCCTGTAAATTCTGTGATAACTTCTGGATGAAGCTATCTCTCAATTTGGCAATAGATCAGCTGATATTCCACAGACTCTTAATTTCACACATTGAAGAGGGAATGTTCTCCAATGCAAATGGAATCCTAGAACCCTAGGCTCAGTCTTCACAGAAGAAATTCTTCAAAATCAATAATCAATAATCAATGGCTGATCAATAATGGCCTCCATGAGAAACCCTTATACCCTCAAAAGATATGCTTGCCCTAATTAGGGTTTCTTAAATTAGAATTAGGGTTTATAATTAAAAATAGGCTAAATAATTAATATTTGATTAAATCAATCAAATATTAATATCTCCCTCAATACATGTCCAAACGAGCCCAAACGAAAGCCAACTGGAAAAACTCTGCTAAACAAAGCCACTCCAATCTCCATCAAGACCCTCTAACCATCCTATCAGCCTACGAGGGTCGCATAATAGGCTAACCATGGACTCAGAACATGTAAACTAAAAAGGGGACATGACATTCTTCCTTTGTTTGGTCATCCAAAGGAATGGGAAGTGATTCCCCCACTTCAATGAGTGGGGTGGAAGAAGTAGTAGTAATAGGTTTATCAATAACAACATTGATCATGTGCACCTCATAAGTGTGAGATGATTCTAGTTGGATTTGATTCACTAAAAGGGGAAGTGGAAGATATTATTTGGTTTCCTTAATTATGGTTTGTAAGGAAATTTGTAAAGTTTCTAATTGGTAAAAAAGTGGATTGGTTAAGGTTGGTGTTATTATAATTTCTTTAGTTGTAGGTTTACTAAGGGCCAAAAGAGGGTGTACCAATGTCTCAATTATCACATTAGGGTGTGAAACTATTTGTAAGTTATTTGGTTGGCTTGAAAAGGATAGTTGGTTTGATAGGTTAACAAGTTGGTTGGGTTGATAGGTTGGTTGATTAGTTAAGGGTGATGAAATTGATTGGGTTAATGAGGTGGGTTGAGGTTGATATGATGGTTGGGGGAAATGGCCTAAGCTTTGACAAGGTTGGGGTAATTGAGCCAATAGATGTTAATAGGTTGTTGGTTGGGCATGATAATAGTTAAATGGATGATGATAGGTCATTGGTTAGTTGTAAATGAGGTTTGATTGATAAACCATAAATAGATGGCCTAAGTTTTGACTCTAATCTAGCTATCTGATTTATTATCACTGCAACAAACTTAGGTGGTAGTTTGAGCGAAGGTTTATAGTTTTTGGGTTGGTTGAAGTTGGAGTTTGATGAATCATAGGTAAGGTTAGGTTGATTTTAGATGGGTCTGGGATGGTTATAGACAAGGTTGGGTTGGTTCTGAATAGGATTGGGTTGGTTGTTGGTAAGGGAGTATAAGTTGCTTATGATATAAGGTACCACTTTAAGGCAAAAGGATTGTTCTTAAAAATCCTATAAAAGTTAGGATATCCAAGAGATAAAATATGAAATCTCTCCATTGAACCAGGTAGTGGAGATGAGGTATTGGAAAATAGGTTCTTCATTGGTTTGATTCTTCAATTTATAGTCTAGTAAAGACTATATGAAGAATGGAGAGAAATGAAGCTCACACCTCAAAAAAGAAGTAAGCAAAAGAAAATATTCAAGGAAATAAAATCATACACTAAGATATGTTAAATCCTAGGATTATTTTTAATCTCTCTTTTGGCATATGCTTTAGAAAAGTGTGAAGAGGAAATTGGCTTGAATAGGTCCTAAACAAGGTACTCTATAGTTTGTTTCAAGTTATGTTTAGGCACTCAATAGAAGTTTGTATTAGTTTAAGTACATGGCCTAGTACTTGGGGCTTGTTCCCCTCATGTCACAATCCCACAACTAGTATGGGTGCTTAGCTAATATGTACTAATTTCTAGAGTTTATACTCAACCAGAGAACTGAGTTGGTTATCCCCTTGATGATTAAATCCAAGTAAGATAACTAGGAAAAGGGAAGGTGATCTATTAGGTGATGAAATCCTAGTCAGGCCTTGTCTTAAATGAGTTTTATGTTTGTTGTATGTAAGTGGTTTTGTTGTGTAACATTTGTGAGCTGTGTTTATTTTGCTTTGCTTAATTAATCTAGGTGAACTAGAAACAAGCAATCAAACAATGGATGCAAGGTTTATTTTAAAGCCAAAATAAAATTTTAGATTTATTTAAATGCATAAAAAATGTATAAATTCAATCTAAATTGAAGATTAAAATGAAATTACTAATCCTAAAATGATTTCTCTTTTTATTTCTTTTAAAAATGCAAGGAAAATAAACTTTGACTTTTCTAAAATAAAAATGCAACTAAAACTTGTGTTTTTGTTTTTTATTAAGAAAGAAGGAAAGCTTAATTTTCATAGAATGTAACTAAATTAATTTCACTAATTAAACTCTAAATTTAATAAAAAATATATGAACCCAAGAAAACTCAAGGGTCCCACCGAGCGTGCCAAAATGTTTCTATCTAATTTTTGCTTTTTCTCAAATGTGAAAAGAAGAAGCTAGTAGAGAAGGGCGTGTAGAATAATACATGTTGAATGCACATGTATTGAATATAAAATTTGTGATAACTCATATTTGTATATATAATAATTACCTAAAATTATAAATCACTACCACAAAACTTAATGGTTAGACAAGTAATTGGATGGATTGCCTAGCATGAGCTATATCCTAGAAGCGAAAGCTTTCTAGGAGGCTGTCAATCCACCTTATTTAAACACTTAAGTTGGTAAATGAAAATTAAAATATTTTCATAAAATTATATCAAAATGAAACTAAGAACAAAAAATTAATTAATAAAACTAAATACTTTTCTTAGATGGATAAAATAAAGCAACTAGTTTAAATAATGATAATACTAAAAATCGATTAAAACAAAGTTATGGTTTTTGGTTTGGATTGATTTGATAAAGGTAAAAATAATGATTTGGTTGGGGTTGGGAAATTTTTGGGATGGTTAAGTGAAATATTTTAAATAAAACAAGAGGGATAAATGGTCAAAAATATGGCCAAGAAGGCAAAGGGGCAAATGGTCAAAATGAGGCCAAGAAGGCAAAGGGGTAAAGGGTGATCAAGAGGGAAAAGAAATATGGGTAAGAGGATAAAATGAAAAGAGGGTAAGTAAGGAACAAAGTGAAATAATTATTCAAAAGGTAAAGGAATAAATAAATTAAGATAGATAAACAACAAGATTACCTCAATGCTTGAAGATGTTTGTTGATGAAGATTGGCTTGTTGAAGATCTTTGATGATTTTGGTAGAGTTTCATTGATTTTTGCACTTTTCCTCTAAGATGTGGTTGAATTAAAAAATTATAACCTCATTAAAAAACCTAAAAAAATATTTTAATAACAAAATATTGGCTTCCCACTTAACCTTGGGTGAAGGAGAGGGGGGTATTTATAGTATTTGTTGTGGAGAATCATGCCAAAAGAGGAATAGTACAAGTATGGTGCCATTAGCCATGTGGTTACATGAATTAGTAAGAAATGAGGTTGGTAAGATTACCACCTTGATCATGGGTCTCCCATTTGGGTTGGTGTGTCTCCCACCTTGAACATGAGTCCAATTTTGAATGGGAATCATGCACATGGGTCTTAAATGAGACCAAAGAATTTTCACCACCTTCATCTAATAACTTAAAGAGATGGAACACAAAATGTGGTGAAATTTTACATGTGGTGCATGAATGATTCAAGGATGAGGTTGGTGGGGATTCCCATTTGGGTTAAAAAGTCAAAAATGGGTACCCTTTGTCTTTCCCAAAGCACTAAAGAGGTAGGTATCTTATTTTGAAGGATACTTTCATGTGTTAAGTAAAAATACATGTTGAATGATGGACCCTTAAGGGGAAATTTGTCATATTTCAAGGGGGATCATTGTGATGCTTAAATGAGGTCATTAAGCACATTGGGAAAGGGTCTTAGGTGGGGTATGATGTCTCACATCAAGCCACCTCAATTCTAATCCATGTCACTTGCCATATCACCTTCTATGTCACTTTCCATGTCATTTTTCCATGTCACTTACCATATCACATGCTATGTCACTTTGCATGTCACTTACCATGTCATCATGAATAGTGATAGTGAATAGTAGTTTCAAATAGTATTTTTGAATAGTGATTTGGTTAGGTTAAGAAGGGTTGGTTAAGGGTTAAGAAGGTTTAGGGTGTCTTTAGGTGATCATGAGGCATTTAGTCATCAAAAACTATAATTTTGGAGTATTCTAGTGTCTACAAGGTGTTGACCAAGAATTTATAGAAGAAGATTGCCCCACACCCCTTCGTAATAATCATATTAAGGCTAATAGGAGGCAAACTATCTTAGAGGACCACTTAGACCAACTTAAAATGACAATTAAACTCTTACTCCATGATCAAAATTAGTGTCCCTCATCCCCCATCAAAATGCCCATAACACCCAAAACAATCAAAACACCCATATCCCCCATAGTAGTCAAAATCAAACCACCAATTCTCTTGGGGACCCCAAATTCACACAAGAATGGAAAATGATGAAGGAAACTCTCCATAAAATAGACACCCACAATCACAAGCACTAAAGTAAAAATATGAATTTTTTTTTTCTTCCCCCTTGGACATGAGTATCTTACAAATAATTTTTCCTCCCCACTTTGAAGTACCTAAATTTGAAAAATATCATGGGAAAGGTGATCCTAAAAATCATATACAAGATTTCTATGTGGCTTGCCATGAAGTAGCATATGAAGATGCCTATTTATTGAGACTTTTCCCAAAAGGCCTTACTAGTCCCACTTTAGAATGGTTTATGCACTTACACAAGGGGTCTATATCTAGCTTTGGGGAATTAAAATAACAATTTGCTAGGCACTTTCCATTCAATATTAAACATGACATCTATATAGTATACCTCTATAACACTAAGCAGAGAAATGGGGAAATCTTGGCATACTTCTTGCAAAGGTGGAGAAGCTTAGCAAGCCTCCTACGATATACTATACCTAAAAAGGAGTTAGACAAAATATTTGTGGATAACCTTAATACTAAACTCAAATATCAACTAAAATTCCAATGTGTTAAGACCTTCAAATTAATAATTGAGAAAGGAATGTAAATTGAAAATGGCCTTATTAAAAAAGGGACAATTAAACTATACTCCTATAATGAGCACAATAAAAATAAAAACAACTCTTTTTCAAGAAAGTCAAAAATCTTCAGAAAAAATAAGAATGTCATGGGAGATGAGGTTATTTATTCTAAATAGCAACATATTCAAATGGTGAAAAATAAATGTAGAGTAATTTCCTACTCTACGTCATATTTATTTTATTTTTTGGTTCGAGCACTACAATTTTGGTACCTGTGCACCTTGGACGTCGTGGAAAAACTTTGAAGCAGAGGGCCAGTTTGTTTTGACTAAGTGTCGAAGTGCAATGGAAGCTACCAAGTGTCTCCCTCCGGTAGCGGATCCCTTTTTCCCCTTTTTATTTCCTTCGTCTCTTTTTGCCCAAGTATCAAATTCAAGTGGAAGTTGCCACGTGTCAATTTATAGAGATGAAGATGGATAGTTGGCATCCTCCAAACACCCTTTTGTAACTTTTGAGAAGGCCATGGAATGTGCCATGTACCTAATAATGGCTAAGCAGAATGCACCACATGTCAGCATTTTAGTCTCATAGAGGAACCCATGTTTTATTCTACCTTTTGACAAAGACTTTCAATGGACCAAGTAGTAGAGAGAGAGTGGAAAGCGCTAGGTGGTAGTTGTGGAGGCCCTGAACTACCTTTTTGAAGAAGTAGTGGAAGCCACCACATGTCATCATTCAGAAGACTTTGGTCCAATGTTTTCATTCAACTCATAAAGGCATCATTTCATTTTTGCTTAAGTACTGAAGTGTAGTGGAGGCTACCAAGTGTCACCTTATAGGTCCCTCTCTACTCCATTCCCAGAGAAAGTAGAAGGTGCCACATATTCCCAGAAGGAGAAATAGAAGATGCCACGTATCTTCCCTGGAGTAGTGAAGGTTACCATGTGTCAACCTTTGAAAAACCATCTTGAGCCTAATTATCAAATAAAGATTGTGGTGGGTCTTAGACATTATTTTAAAGGACTAAAGACGCACCGAGTGTCAACAAACAAAGACTGCCACGTGCATTCATCCCTTCCTAAAAGTTGCTAAGTCAAAGAATGCAGTGAGTTTTGTTTTAATAAAGATACAAAGTATCGAGGAAGCGGACTGTGATAGGTGTCGAAGGTGGAGCGTTCCTCAATGAAATATAAAGAAAGTGGAAGAGGCCAAGTGTCATCTTCAGGTGCCTTCTAGATCAAAAAAGAGAATTTTCATGGATTGACTAAGTGTCCTCGCATCCATCTATCTGCTACATCAAGGATAGAGGGAAACTAGGTGAAAGTTATTTTGGGTAGATAGAACAGTGTATCAGGTAGATTTTTGGGGCTTGCAAGCATTGAAGATGCCATCTATTTGTCCCTTAATCGCAAAGGTAGAGTAGACAATTGTGCGGCCAAATAGGTGATGGAATGAGGAATTTTAGGTGTGAAGAGAGGTACTACACATGGGTCATCATGCCACAGTTAGAGCAGTTATTGATAAGACTAGGATTCACCTAAGGCATTGAATGCACCATCTAATTTGTCCCCTGTGAGTGAAAGACAGAGGAGATTGCATGGGAAAGGAACAAAGGAAGGAGGTATCCGAGCCTATATAAGGAGGATTGTAAGATCTATTAAAAGGGGGGGAATTTTTATAGTTTTAGGCTTGCTAAATTTCTTGACCAGTAACATCATTTGCTCTTGTCTCAATTTTCTTGAGTTGTAAAGCTAATATAACCATGCATGTTTCTGTGCCCTTTATGTGGTTGAATGAATTAAGGAAATTTGAACTCCATGCCTTGGTTGATGTTGTTTGTGTCATTGGTGAAGTAGTTTATGCTGTAGATTTTATATAGTTGTGATTAAGAATGTCATTTGCTTTTGTCTATTTTCTTGAATTGGAAAATTTACATAACTGTATGTGACTTTTGTGCCTCTTATGTGATTGGAAGATTCTATTAGGAAGATTGAACACTATGCCTTTGTTGACATTCTCTGTGTCTCAGTGAAAGAACTCCCTGTTGTGAGCCTATGTTCTTATTATTTAGACCTTTTACATTGATCATGCACTTGTCTATTCTTAAATGTAATTGAATCCTATAATAGTATCACTATGCTCAGGTTAGGATTAGGATTACACTCAGGTGCATTGCCATAGTTAGGTTTTAATTTTTGCATTTTGTGTTTCTGTTTAGTCTCCTATCCCTTTTCCCCAATACCCAATACAAAAGAAGAGACCAACCTCTCTAAAATCTAGAGGTTGTTTCAAGCCACATTGTCCCACAGTTTGAAACTTCCCATTGTTGATTGGTTAAGATCTAGTGTAATTTTATGCCATAAATAGTTTTTGGCATGCCTGGTGGGACCAATCTTTCAAGGAAGTTAAAGAATTCTTGGTGTATTCTTCAGCCAATCAGCCTTTGGAGGTTTTTATTGACACCAACAATGACTTTGAGTCATCAGCAAATCAAGCAATATCATCAAGAAGTCCCTTTTGGTATGTATAATTTTGTTACTCATAGCTATGAGTCTTATTCTCCTTATATATTTAATCAAGAACAAGCTTCTCCTGGAATCATGTTAAGTAACAAGGATGCAGATAATTATGAGCTATACCAATCTTATGACCAGTCTCCCCAATATGTCACATCCTATGCTCAACCTAACCATATTTTCACCTTCAAAAAAGCATTGATGGGATTTAGAACTTGACAGCAGAAGGGGATATGGCCAAGAAATTCCTTATCATGTCATCCATCAAGTAAGGGAAGCAATAGACTTGATTCAAAGAGAGTGGGATCCCATTGAAAAGGCAAATTAGCAAGAGTTTACATATGAGATGCTGGATGTGTGTGGATTGATTGCATTTCTAGAAGAAAGGCTAAGCATTCATGAGAACCAACCTTACCAAGCCTACCAAACTGCATATCTACTACCACAAATTCTAGATCAGACATACTCCACCCCTATCCATGAACAATGTCAAACCTGTCAAGGTCATCTCCCCAATAATGCTGAACTTATGATAGTAGTAAGGGAAGAAAACCTCAATCACTCATTTTCCTCTCAAGTCCCTTCCACCCTTGCTCAAGAGGCTTCTTGTTTCCCATCATAGCCTTCTTCTTCATCCCTTTTTAAAGAAGAATATATTTTGAAGGAAGCAAATGAGTATGCAGAGGAGTACACTCAATTCATGGCTAGTCAAGAAGATTCCATAAGTACAGATAAGGAGGAAATCACCATAAGTACCCTCTTTGTTGAACAAGAGGACAAGTCATCAGCTTGTATCTTAACCTCTGATGAGGAAGAGATCATTTCTAACTTCTTTCTCACCCTGCAAGAGGATATGGAAGAGTATGGACACTCCCTTGATCAAGTCATTAAGACAGGTGACACCATCCTCCAAGGAGGATATGAATTGGCCGAATATGGAGAAGATGACTGTGAGGCTCAACTAAGTATACAAAAAGGATACCAGCTTTTGGATTTATCCTTTCAATAAGATAAAGTCATCAAGGAGCATGCTGATGCAATAAAGCTAGAATCTAAAGGAGATGAGATGAAAGATAGTGAATATCAAAAGGCATAGAGTAAAGAACCAATAGTTGATGATTTGTTGATGACACATAACAGCATGAAGAACCAGTATTCAACGAGCATTCAAGGAAAAGAAGAATGTGTAGGTGTCAAAAGCATGTTTGACTCAGACTCATTCAAATGCAGGCAAATCCATGTGGCCAAAGCAGAGGACATTCCATCAAAGATGTACCCATTTTAATTACCAATATACCAACATAAGTTGGTTTGTCATAAAGAAGACATTGGAAATATCATTTTTGATCCTGGAGGGAAATAAGGATTTGTAATTAATGTAGTTAGGTAGTTTCCCATTCTTACATTTCTTTGTTTTACTTTTGCTTTCCCACTTTTCTTTAAAAATAAGCATTTTAAATGCAGAGTCAGCATCTTAGAAGTTTTATTCTTTAAATTTTGCCATAATAAATGATTCCTAAAATCTTTCAAGATCTCCAAGGTACCTTGCACTGCATAATGTGTCCACCTCACTATTTCCTAAAGATTGAGTATGATTTGCTAATGGTCACCTGAAATTAATGTTAGTTGGGACTTGATAGGCCCATAAATATCCCTTAGCAAAATTTAAAGTTTATAAACTCTCAAGCATTTTGGCAAAAGTATCTTGCTCATTGTGATTGATAGTGCCTAGTGAAATTTGTTTCAGTGAGTGTGTCTTTTATATTTCACAAGGTTCATACCAGGTTATCATACAAGAGATTCAGAGATGGTGGGAACATTAGCTTCACAACAAGGAATAGGGACACCTGGATATTTAGATAGGTTACTGGCAAGTAAATCATATGCTACAGCTCTTGCGCAATTGCCAAAGAACTACTCGAGAACAAAAGCCCTGGGAGTCAATCAAACCAGTGACCCATCCAAAGTAAAGGACTATGTAGATGGAGTCATGGACCCAATTATATAAAGAGTTGATGGCAAGAACCTCTGAGAAGGGGCACACCAAAAGTGTCTGCAAAGAGCCAGGACAAGGCAATATGAGACATTCAAGATGAGGATATGGACCTCACAACTAGCTCAATTCATTGTCCCAGCTATGCACCCATGCCTAAATATAATTGAATTGTGTGCAGACTTGCTCCATCCACAATCTTACACCATTTAGCAAGGCCCATTCATGTTGTAGGTTACCCCACAAGCCATCAGGGACATGCTTACCTATAATATGATGGTACCGCCACCTTCCCCACTATTATAGGATGCAGAGGACATGGGTAAATGTCAACACTCAAACCAAGTTTTTGAGGTCTGAGTTATAAATGGCTGATGGTGACACAATGGTGCCCACGCTCCCAGCTTCAAGAACTCAGTTTGTGCTTGCCAGCCAAGACACACTGTCGATGATGGATCTCATCTTCGGCATGAAGGATGATGCAGTGGTATATGTTGAGTAAATGGCCATCCTCTTCAGGCTAAAAATGGTTGATAGAACACAAGAATATTGTCTAGACTTATCTAAGCAAATCACTTTCTCAATAGTGGAGTAGCTGATATAATTCAGGGCAAAAGGGATAGTCAGGTATTCCTCCTTTCTATTTCATCTCATTATGCACCAGAACCCTGACCTCTTCACCCACTACATGAATATGAACCTGTATGACCTAGCCTTTGACCCCCAAAGAACCATCCTTGTGTCTGCATGGACACATGTTTTGTCAAGGACCAGTGACACATGATTTTTGGGAACTATTCGTCACCCTTGTTCTCCATTGCCTTAGCCCCCGGTTTGTTATAGATAGGTTATTCCCAAGTGTTTTGAACCTCCTGGTCAGTTGCCCAATCCCATGTGATTTCTATTTTGGGGCCCATCACATGACCATAAGGGTCCATGGATTTTATGGAGAGCCAGTGCTATTGCCAAAGACCTTAACTCTTCAGTTAGCATTCCTCAAAATTGTCAGGCAGGTGTCGGTGGTTGATAATGAATATGGCTTCAGGAAGAAGAAGAGGAAGATGTACAATCTTCCATGGATGGCAGGCAATGCAAGCCTAGAAGCCAGAGAAGCTAAAAATGTACTACATAGGAAGCTGGCCTTCTTCAGATTCCTATTAGTAGAGGACAAGTGGGTTTATGACCCAGCCGATTACATAGCCTTTGTGGTGAGGACAAATAGAATTGGAGCCATGATTGTGCATGAAAGCTGCCCCTTCTGGGAAACCAAAAAAACCTTGTGAAAGACACCCCTAGTCTCTATGTGGACCTAACAGATTTACCCATGCCCCAGAATAGGCCATGGGAGACCTTTTATGACAAATAGAGGGATTACGATCTTAAAATCAAGATGATCTCTAGTTTGAGAAGGACATTGAGGAATAAAGGATGGGATGTAGAAAAAATTAAGGCCTATTGGAAATATAAGCAAGAAATCCCCCAAACCACCCATGCATTTAAAGGCATAGATTTAGATGAAAGGTGGGAAGAGCTCTGGGGTGAGTGGCATCTATCCCTAACATCTAGCCTAGAAACAAGCCAAATTCTGACGCTTGGGGTGGAGCAAGTAGCTAAAGCGGGACCCAGCCAACAACTGCAGACTTCAAAACAAGCTGTGGCTGCTGTAGAAAAACAAAGAAGTGTGGTGTCTCCACCATCATAGGCTTCCCCATTAGTGATTAAAGTCCCTAGTTCCCCACATGCGCCACCAACAACAATAGAGGTACAAGGAAGACAAACATAGCCAGAGGCTGAGACACCAAGGAAAAGAAGGGTGTAGTTCCAATTAGATCTAAAGGAGGAAAAGGGGCCTTCATAATGCCCAACATAGACCACTACAACTCCTCCTCAGGTAAGTATTCCTCCCCCTCCTCCCTCTTAATCTATTCCTCACCTTGTCGATAGAAAAGCCTCTACCCATTCAGATGACACCACTTGCTACTGCTGCCATTCGCATCTCATAAGCCATGCCCTCATTAGCACCTTAGGCCCTAACTTTACCCCACTTATTTCCATCTGTTCCCAAAAATATGCCCTTAAAACTCACCCCTAGCCAACCAATGGCTCTCCAATATGACCTACCATAAGGATTTCCTTTTGCAGGGGGGCCTATTGCATCCCCTTCCACCTTCCAGACATAGGCTGATGCTGCTAGGAGGGCAAAAGAAGCCCATTTGGAGAAGAAGAGGAGTAAAGAGAATAAAGAATCAATGGTCCCACATTTGAGGTCATAATTTAACCCCATTCAACAGTAGCTGATGGTGACCCATTTGTCACCCAACGTTGCCAGGCTGAGTGAACAAATACAGCTGAAAGACTACGCGATGAATGCCATGGCCATTGACATGTCCCTGTTCAGGCCCCAAGATAGAGTTGAGCTGCTGACTGAATCCACTTCTGCTATCATAGAAGATTATTTAAAGAAATCAAGAAGACTATAGAAGATGAAGGCCAATTTGGCCCAAGAAAAGGCAAACTATAATAGTTTGGCCAAACAAATAAATAAGAAGGACAATGAAATAGATAGTCTACAAAAATAGTTACAAGATACTATTTCCCTCTAGACTCAATGGGAAATTTAGGCCCAAAATGATTTATTGAACATGGAGCTAGTACTTGTGAAAGATGCAGTAATATCTCTAAGATGGAAAAATGCAATGTTGCAGGGAAGAGTCGAAGGACTCTAACTACAGGTTACCCAATCATAGTAAAGGCTACTAGAGGAACAGAATATGGCTGCAACTTTTCAAGCCTAGTTCCAGGCAGAGCAACAAAGGACAACACAACTGGTGATTAAGCTAGACAATAGGCCAAGAGGTGTTAGAGTCATGCAATTGGTGAAGGATCTCTATGAGTCAGCATGGGCGAGAATCTCTTTAGAGATTATCTAGCTCAGGCCATTTTTCACCTTCCTACTCAACACACAGTAGCTATGTAAAAGGGTCAAAAATTTAGTACAAAACACTCTGGCCATGATCCCTAAAAGAGTCATAGACTCCCATTCATTGCTAGAGAAGCTCTATGACACAAGGGATGCATCATTGGTAGCCACGGGGATCCCCAATAGAATGGCCACTGTGAAACGAGTCAATGAGGAGCTCAGTCGCAATGCCACAGCCAACAGTTGTAAAAGTTGTCTCAATGTCGTGAAAGAAGGCATCGGTGAGATGAGACACCACATTGAAGATTTGGTGCAACTAGGCTTACCTTCCCCATTTCCAGATGTAAAGATGGTCCTGATGGCTGATCAACTTCAACCATTGCTACTAGCTAAATAAAGGGATCAGACAGTTTTCTAGAGCTTGCGAGATGATTCCTCAGTCCCATAGGTTAAAACTATTTTGAATCCTATTTTTTGGTTAGAATCCAAGCTAAAAGCCATAGTTAAGATCTTGCAAAGATTTTCACACAAGGATATCATCAACCTTGACCTAGATTTCATGGAACTACAGAGCAAGCAAAGATTATCTGACCATGAGTGGTCTATCTTCCAAACAGCTCTTTTGAAGCTATAATTTTCACAATTTTGAAATTTTGATTGAGCACGAGTCATGTTCTTTTTTAGTAGGCCTAAAATTCCTAGAGGTTGCCAATAACTGTAGAGTAATGTCCTACTCTACGTCATATTTATTTTATTTTTTGGTTTGAGTGCTATAATTTTGGTTCCTATGCACCTTGGACGTCATGACAGAATTTTGAAGTAGAGGGCCAATTCATTTTAACTAAGTGTCAAAGTGCAACGAAAGATGCCAAGTGTCACCCTCTGATAGCGGATCCCTTTTTCCCCTTTTTTTTTCCTTCATCTCTTTTTTCCCAAGTATCAAATTCAAGTGGAAGTCACCACGTGTTGATTTTTGGGGACAAAGATGGACAACCGACATCCTCTAAACACCCTTTTGTAACTTTTGAGAAGGCCATAGACTGTGCCACATACATAATAATGACTAAGCAAAATGTACCACATGTCAGTGTCTGATTCTCATAGAGGCACCTGTGTTTCATTCTACCTTTTGATAAAGACTTTCAATGGACCAAGCAACAAAAAGAGCAGAAAGCACCAGGTGGCAGTTATGGAAGCCCTAAACTACCTTTTTGAAGAAGTAGCAGAAGCCACCACGTGTCATCATCCAGGAGACTTTGGTCTAATGTTTTCATTCAATGCATAAAGGCATCATTTCATTTTTGCTTAAGTACTGAAGTGCAACAGAGGCTACCAATTGTCACCTTTCAGGTCCCTCTCTACTCCATTCCCAGAGAAAGTAGAAGGTGCCACATATTCCCAGAAGGAGAAATGGAAGATGCCATGTATCTTCCCAAGAGGAGCGAAGGTCACCATGTGTCAACCTCTGAGAAACCATCTTGAGCCTAATTGTCGAATAAAAATTATGGTGGGTCCCAGATGCTATTTCAAAGGACTAAAGAAGTGTCGAGTGTCAACAAACAAAGATTGCCACGTGCATTCATCCCTTACTAAAAGTTAAGTCAAAGAATGTGGTGAGTTTTGTTTTAATAAAGCTACAAAGTATCAAGGAAGTAGATAGCGATAGGTGTCGAAGGTGGAGCATTCCTCAACAAAATATAAAGAAAGTCGAAGTGGCCAAGTGTCATCTTCGGGTGCCTTCTAGATCAAAAAAGAGAATTTTCATGGATTGACTAAGTGTCCTCACATCCGTCTATCTGCTACATCAAGGATAGAGGGAAACTAGGTGAAAGTTATTCCAGGTAGATAGAATAGTGCATCAGGTAGATTTTTGGGGCTTGTAAGCATTGAAGACGCCGTCTATTTGTCCCTTAACTGTAGAGGTAGAGTAGATAGTTGAGCAGCCAAATAGGTGTTGGAATGAGGAATTTTAGGCATGAAGAGAGGTACTACACATGGGTCACCATGCCACAGTCAGAGCAGTTCTTGATAAGACCAAGATGCACCCAAGGCATTGAATGCACCATCTGATTTGTCCCCTGTGAGTGAAAGATAGAGGAGATTGCATGAGAAAGGAACAAAGGAAGGAGGTATCTAAGCCTATATAAGGAGGATTGTAAAATCTATTAAAAGGGGGGGAATTTTTATAGTTTTAGGCTTGCTAAAGTTCTTGACCAATAACATCATTTGCTCTTGTCTCAATTTTCTTGAGTTGTAAAGCTGATATAACCATGCATGTTTGAATGAATTAAGGAAATTTGAACTCCATGCCTTGGTTGGTGTTGTCTGTGTCATTGGTGAAGTAGTTTATGCTGTAGAGTTTATGTAGTTGTGATTAAGAATGTCATTTGATTTTGTCTCATTTTCTTGAATTGGAAGGTTTACATAACTGTATGTGACATCTGCACCTCTTATGTGATTGGAAGATTCTGTTAGGAAGATTGAACATTATGCCTTTGTTGACATTCTCTATGTCTCAGAGAAAGAACTCCCTGTTGTGAGCCTTTGTTCCTATTATTTAGACCTTTTACATTGATCATGCACTTGTCTGCTCTTAAATGTAATTGAATATTATAATAGTCTCACTGTGCTCAGTTTAGGATTAGGATTACACTCAGGCGCATCACCATAGTTAGGTTTTAATTCCTACATTTTGCATTTTTTTTAGTCTCCTATCCCTTTTCCCCAACACCCAATACAAAAGAAGAGACCAGCTTCTCTAAAATCTAGAGGTTGTTTCAAGCCGCATTGTCCCACAGTTTGAAACTTCCCATTGTTGATTGGTTAAGATCTAGCACAATTTTATGCCATCAACAAAAACCCCATGGAATAATCAAATGTCTCCATTTGAGTTCCATGAGGTAAGCCAAAGCATTAGAATGGTAAAAGACTACTCACTAGCTTGGGAGTACCCATTGAAATGTCCTTGATCAATTAATTGTTTCTAATATGATCACCCTTGAAATCAGACATGTATGATTGACAACCTAAACCAAATTTGTACCATGAAGATGATTTTTTTAAATACCACAGGGTCAAAAGACATGATACATAAATATATATGCAATTGAAGCACTATATTTAGGATTTAATTGAAAGAGGTGGCATTAAAATAGAACATGAAAGTACTCAAAATCAATTTACAAATGGGTAGCTAGCTCTTTATATGGACCCAATACCCAAGCATGATCAAAGAAACAAGAGACCACCAAGTGACCAAGGTGAGGCCTCCTCCTCTAACCATAATAACTACCATGCCATGCCATACTACTATGTTAAAACCATTAAAATATGTAGCCCCCAAGATTCCAATCCATCATCACCCACTATTTTAAAAATCAATCATTCCACTATTTATTGTGTGGTTACCACCATATGTAGTAAAATTGTAGTTCCTATGACACCACGAAAGGACTCATCTACTTCTTTTGTTAATCAAAATGGGAATATTTCCAAGAAAGTTTCAAATTCTTATAATAAGTCTTATGATATTATTCAATAGCTTGAGAAGATGTCAACCCAAATTTCATTAATGGAGCTTCTCAAAACATCCTCTCTACATCTAGAAATACTTATTCAAGTTTTGAATGATCTTAAAGTCCCTAGTGATCTGGATACCAATCAATTCTAGGCATTAGTGGGACATTTATCCCCTTCTCAATATATTACTTTTGGTGCCTAGGATATGCCTTTGATTGGACCCAACCACAATTATTCATTATTCATTGAAGTCTCCATATCCCACCATCACGTTTCTTGGGTACTCATAGATAGAGGGTTAACATTATATTTATGCAATATGGACTTCTTGAATAAATTAGGGTATTCAGAAGCCTCTTGAGGGCCTTCCTTAAATGATCAAAGCCTATGATGACAATGAAAATCCATCTACAAGAATTATTTACCTTCCCATTATCATGGGACCTATAATGCACCAAAGTTTACTTCATTTTATAGATGTTGATCTACCTTATAATATGTTACTCGATCATCCTTGGATCCATGGGATGCAAGTTGTCCCATCAACCCTACATCAGTGTTTGAAATTAGCTCACTCTAGTATGGAAGTCACCATTCTTGGAGAAATTGATCACTTTCATAGCTATCAAATGGATCAAGCCTCATCATCATATCAATGCCCTAGCATAGATAATTCCATCCTAAATCCCATCATCACCAGATCATCTTATACCTACATCAGAGCCATTACCAGAGGTCACTCACTTAAAAATCACATCCATAGGCTATGGAGAGTATGAATATATAACATTTTGTATAGGCAATCTACCAATCTCCCCACATAGTTATGGGTCCTCGACCATGTGGGAGGCCAAACCTATCAGGTATCAATTTGGACAAATGGCCTTCTTTAGCACAACTCTATTATATTAAGAGTATCTTGATGACTCAAATGAATCATCACTTATTTCAGAAGAAGATGCCATAATATATCCTAGAAAGTGATACCACCACATCCAAAAAATGATAAAAAATATGCATTATCAAGGGGAAGGACTAGGTAGATATGAATAGGGTAGAATTGAACCCATATCAGTTTAATATCATCTATAATATCTTCATTTAGGGTACAAACTATTTGATGATGACCTAAATAATATTATAATGGATACTCCTTCGATCCTTAATAAATCTCTCTCTAATGAAGAAGTCAAGATAAGTTTGGTTTATAGTCACTTTGAGGAGCTTACTACCACTAACTTGTTCCTCGACGCCATTTATACCATCATCTCCCTCTAATACCCTTTACTCATTGACTAGGATCAAAATCTAAAGCCATCTTTTGATATGTTTCAAAATGATGAAGTCATTATAGAATTTCTAAGAGCTCATGATTTTATGCCTTTTAGAGATCATAAAAGGTGATTTTATGTTAATCTATGCAAATCAGGTTATTTTAGGGAATAACAACATCCCTTTGACCAAAGTGAAGAAGAGAAATATGAAGAGGAAGAGTCTCATCAAAATCCAGATGAATTTCCCCAAACTCATTATAATTATAATAATATATGTAAATAGACATGAAACTCATAGATACATTATCTTAAAATATCCCAAATCAATCATTACCCCCTTATCTCCAAGACAAATCACCCTCTCTCATGAAAAAGGTGATTGAAGTAAACATTGGGACTGACTAAAATCCTAAAATTGTTAAACTGGTTGCAACTTTAACAATTGAAGAGCGACATATTCTCATTGGGCTGCTTAAGGAGTTCATAGATTTTTTACATGGTGTTATTCAGACATGCCTGGACTCAACCCCTCCTTATTAATACATAATTTAGTGGTGCACCCTAATGCTAAACCGATTAAATATAAATTATAGAAGATGCATCCCAAAGTGGCCCTTTTAGTCAAGGAGGAGTTATAAAAGTTCTTGAAAGCTAGCTTTATCTGACCCATTGACTATTCTGATTGGATCTCTAATATTGATCTTTTGGAAAAAACCCAAGGAGGAATTTGTATTTTTATGGACTTCTAAGACATTAATAATGCATGTCCCAAGGATGAATTCCCTCTTCTAAATATTGACATGATCATGGAATCAACAACAAGCTATGAAATGCTATCTCTCATGGACAGTTTCTTAGGTTATAATCAAATTAAAATCATGGTTGAGGACCAACACAAAATAACCTTTATCACTCCATGGGGGGCCTTTTACAATTAGGTCATGCCCTTCAACCTAAAAAATGTAGGTACTACTTACTAGCAGGCCATGACAGTCATTTTCCATGACATAATACATGATATAGTGGAAGATTACATGGATGATATATTAGGGAAGTCATGCCTTAGGGCAAAACACCATGATTTATTAAGAAGAATCTTTGATCAGTTACAAGAATACAAAGGTTAAATCCCAAGAAGTGCATATTTGGTGTTACCTTTGGAAAATTATTAGGATTCACAATTTTTAGGAGGGGCATAGAAGTGGACCTAGCCGGATTAAAAGTAATTATGGACATGTTTCCTCCTCATAATATGAATCAAATTATAAGTCTTCATGGAAATTACAAGTCATTTGTTGGTTTATCTCCAAAATTTTAGACAAAAGTCATCCCTTCACCCATCTCCTAAAGAATGGGACTACTTTTAATTATAACTCTGAGTGCTAACAGGCTTTTAATAATATTAAAAAATATTTGTAAAATCCACTTGTGTTATCACCCCCATCATGGGAAGGCCATTGATCTTGTATATTTCAAAAACTCCTTACATAATAGGTACCCTCCTGGTACAACATAATGATTAGGAAAAGGAACACGAAATATATTATCTCAGTTGCACTCTAATTTTTTATGAGCTAAATTACACTCCAATTAAGAAGGCATGTTTAGACATGGTCTTTTCCTCAAAACAAAAATGGCATTATATGCTTAATATTCAAGTCTAGCTCATTGCCAAGGTTGATCCTCTTAAGTATCTATTGTCAAAATCAGCCCTCATAGGAAGAATGGCCAAATTGATCATGTTACTCAAAAAATTTGATATTGAATATGTCAATAAAAAGGACATTAAAGGACAAGTCATAGCAGATCAACTAGTCATGACACCTCTTGAAGTGACTGAGCCTCTTATAACAAGCTTCCTAGATTAATCTATAATGAATACTTTAGAATATAGTAGCTAGAAGTTATATTTTGATGTCTCATTTACTACGTATGGATTGGGGGAAAGCATCCTCCTCATCACCATAAGGTGACCTTATTCCCAAAGCTTATTTCCTTACCTTCCCATACACCAATAACATTTTAGAATATGAAGCTTTAATTTTTGACCTCCACCTAGCCATCTAATAGAATATCTTGCATTTACATGTGTTTGGTGATTCACAACTTATTATCAAGCAAGTTAATGATGAGTTCCATACTAAGGATAAGAATCTACTCCCTTATAAATAATTGGTTGATCAATTGAAGAATTTTTTTTAAACTATCACATTCAAGCAAGTGTTATGAGGGAATAACAAAGCAACTAATTCAATGGCCACCATTGGCTCTCTTATTGATCTCCCTGAAGACATTTTGGAAGGGAAATTTTTAATATAACATTTGATTCTCCTAACACATCAGTCCATGGCTCCATTACAAATTTTTGAAATCAATGATCCCAGTTTTCCATGGAACCATGACATCTATAAGTACCTCCATGATAACATCTTACCACCTAACCTTAATTTCCACCAATGAAAGGATTTTATTCATCAAACCTCTCATTACATAATAATTAGTAGCACACTCTATTGTAGAGGCTATGATGGGACTTTGTTAAGATGCCTAACCTTAAAAGAGGCCTCTCTCATGATCTAGGAAGTCCATGATGGTATTTGTGGTGGTCACATCAGTGGGATGGCCCTAGCCAAGAAATTGCTCTAAAAAGGATATTATTGGACAACTACAGAACAAGACTCATGCCAATATGTGAAAAAATGTGTGGCTTGTCAAAATCATGAAAATCTTATTCATGTGCCTGCACAAAAATTACAGCCCATAATGAATTTGTGGCCATTCTCCATATGATTTATGGATTTAATCATCAAGATAAACCCTACATTATCTAATGGTCAAAAGTTTATCATTATAAAAATGGTGTATTTTACTAAATGGGTAGAGGTAATACCCCTTACCTATACCATAGGATTCCAAATCTCTAAATTCATCCTTAATTAGATCATTTGCCATTTTGGTATCCCTACTAACATCTTCTCTGATAATGGCAAATCATTCAAAAATTAGGAAGTTGAGGCCTTGTGTCAAAAGTATCACATCAAGTAGAATTTTTCTTCTCCCTATTACCTCAAGGGGAACATAAAATTTGAGGAAACAAACAAGACCCTTATCAAAATTCTTAATAAGATAGTTAATCGAGAAGGTAGAAATTGTCACCTATAATTATATCTATCTCTTTGGTCTTATCGCACAAGTGTTTGAACACCTACTATGGGTACTCCATATGCCTTGTTATATGGGATAGAAGTAGTCTTGCTGGTGGAAATAGAGATCCCTTCCATTTTAATCTCATTAAGGGGTATCATCACTAACCATAATTGTAGACAAGAATGGCTATAGGAATTGGAGCTCCTGGATAAGAAATGCCAAAAGGCTCTTGATCAGTTATGAGCATATCGGAATAGATTCAAAGGTTAATATCATAAGAAGATTTAATCTATAGAATTTGAGGTTGGTGACCTAGTACTAAAAGAAAATCATAAAAATACTAACACTAACAAGGACAAGAAAGTTAAAGTTGAAGCTAATTGGTTAAGGCCATATATCACAATTTCCAAATTTAGATCTGAAGCCTATAAATTAGCTACATTATATGATGAAGAACTTGTTAATCTAATGAACATCATGCATCTGAAGTGTTTCTACACTTGACAGGCTCCACCTGAATCACCTCCGTATATGAGTCCCCACTCTTGGGGGCATATCCTTTTCCACTCCATCACATCCCTCTAAAAGTCTAATGAGATAAAAACAAATTATCTAATGGTGAAAACAAGTTCTTTATTGCCTTAGACAAGTACAATGATGAAAACTGGTTCATGACATCATGGTAAAATAATTCTTGACCTTAGTATTAATTATGGGCATTCATCATAGGTTCTTATGCAGCAATAGGAGACAAATGTCTTAACACAAGAAAGAAGTCATTGATGTTTTCTAGGTAAGTCCTTTGAAATATATTATCTATGGATATCACATATATTTCCCCAAGTCCCAACACATCCTTATCATTATCCCCTATCCTATCACCCCATTAGATCCTTTTTGACAAGCGTGTCTCCTTTTAGCCTCAAGATGAATATGTTGAACACAACTATCTACTGAGAGGGGGCAAATCAGTAAATGAGCTAAAACTAGTTGATTTAAACTTTTAGAGGAGATACAAATTCATATTCAAATCAAAGAATAGATGCAAGGATCATGTTGGGTGAATATTTTGTCACCAGCTAACTGATGGGCAAAATAGGTGTTTCAACCACAGCATAGGGAGATTTATTGACCAAAACATGCAGGTTTACCACATCAGGATGGGACAAATCTTTCCTCTCATCAAGGGGAGGTTCCCTATAACTATAAGGTACTAATATATACTAAATATATAAGCTAAAAATAACACTCAGGGTAGGATAATGCCATCTATCTCTCTTTTTTCAAAGATGATGTTCACAGATCAAAGGAGAAATCTTGGGTAATTGCTAAAGGTACTTCTCTTCTTTCAAAAGTAATACTTAGTCAACAACTAAATTCCTTCCTAGGTAGTAAAAGTAACTATAATAGGGTGTAATAACTAGCAGAATGAGGTGTAGTACAAAGTCTCCACCTTAACTGCCAAAGAGTGAAATGCGAAAGACAATGAGGGCACAAAGTCATCCCAAGGTCCTTTACATAGAAACAAAAAATAGACAAACTAAAGACAATTGTGGTAGCACAAAGTCTCTCCACAGTCAGCTTCAGGACACCTTCCTGATTACTTCCACTAGTTTTGCTTATTTAATTAAATGGACAAGAATGCATTCAAGAAACAAACATAAGAACTATTTCCTCAACAACACAAGCTATTCCAGCACAAAGTCTGAAAAGTCACTTATTTTCTCATTCAAATAATGAAATATGATTAACAATCTGAGCTATCTCAGTAATGCCTTTCAATTTGGTTTGAGTTTTGCTTCTGATAACAAAAAGATCTCTTTTGCATAAAATAAGAGATTATAATATATAGTAGCCAAGAAATACTTGGCTCTTTGTTTCATGGAATGGCCCATGATGCATTCAATGCCTTGAATGCATTTTTAGTTCTGTCAAGGGGCCATGTTGAAACAGGGCATCATCCTTAACTGTGGCATGTCAATTCATCTCAAATGTCTCCTCTAGAGTATAGACCACCTAGTCCTCTTCTTGATATTTTCACACCTGTCCACTTTGCCTTTACTTGATGGAGACAAATAGGCCACATCCTTGAGTGCTCATACTCTCTGATGTCCACTTGGTGGACTGTTTCATCTACTAGAATAACTTCACAAATATTTTTGGTCTTTCTACATCATTCCCTTTTTCCTCACCATGTCTTGTCCTTACTTGGTGATCTAAGCTCTCAAGCTATCTTCTCGCTTTCTATTGGCTCCTTCGACTTCTTCTTTGGCCAGTCACTGAGTTTGTTTTTAGGTTCGTGCCATATTTGAAAAACAATAGATATTTTATTACCCTAAATTTGACATCTATGAGGATGTCATTGGTCACTGGTCACTTGAACCACTTTGAACCTTTGAACTTTTGGAGTTCATTGGTTCAATGGTTTAACAGTTTGGGCAGTCCTATTAGTTCTTTGGTTCAATCGATTGAACCATCTCTTAGAAATTATCTTTGGAATCTTTCGCTTCCTTCCTTCACTCAAAGGTTCCTTTTGAATTTTGAAATTACTTAAACCTTTGAACCTTTAAACCATTTTGGTTCAAGCTTCAATGGTTCATTCTCTTTCTTTGAATCTTTTGTTCTTTTGAACTTTCTAGATCCTTTTCTTTTCTGTTAAACTCATTGAACCTTTAAACTTTGAACTCTTTTGGTTTAAGGTTCAATGGTTCAACGGTTCATTATTTACTCTTTGAATCCTTTATTCTTTTAAGTCTCTCAAACTTTATTGAACTTTGTTGAACCTTTGAACTTTGAACTCTTTTGGTTCAAGGTTCAACAATTCAATGGTTCAATCTTTCTTCTTTGAAGTCTACTTTTCTTTAAGTCCTTCGAAGCCATTGAAATTTTTGAAGTGGTTGAACTTTGAACTTACCAAAGTGTCTAACTCTTTGAAATCTGTCGATGTCATTGAACCTTTGAACCTTTGGAGGTGGGGTTCAATGGTTCAATCTTTTGTTTGAATCCTATCAATGGACCTTTCAGTTGAACCTCGACATTGAAACAACCTTGAAATTTCTTAAGTGTTTGGAACTTGTTCATTTGTGAGAGCTTGCCTATTGAATTTGTTGAACCTTTGAACCTGTGAGTTCCTTAGCTGAAAATGCTTGAATAATTGAAGAACTTGAGTGCTCAGAACATTTTTTGAGAAGGGAAGAGAGAATTTTGATTTTTAGGACCAAAATAGTTGATATGTTGTCCCCAAAAATGAGTGACAAATTTTGGGAACAATAACTGGCTCAACTTTGAGGAACTTGCATCGATTGTAAAAATAATTGAAGTCTACTTTTCTTTAAGTCCTTCGAAGCCATTGAAATTTTTGAAGTGGTTGAACTTTGAACTTACCAAAGTGTCTAACTCTTTGAAATCTGTCGATGTCATTGAACCTTTGAACCTTTGGAGGTGGGGTTCAATGGTTCAATCTTTTGTTTGAATCCTATCAATGGACCTTTCAGTTGAACCTCGACATTGAAACAACCTTGAAATTTCTTAAGTGTTTGGAACTTGTTCATTTGTGAGAGCTTGCCTGTTGAATTTGTTGAACCTTTGAACCTGTGAGTTCCTTAGCTGAAAATGCTTGAATAATTGAAGAACTTGAGTGCTCAGAACATTTTTTGAGAAGGGAAGAGAGAATTTTGATTTTTAGGACCAAAATAGTTGATATGTTGTCCCCAAAAATGAGTGACAAATTTTGGGAACAATAACTGGCTCAACTTTGAGGAACTTGCATCGATTGTAAAAATAATTGAAGGAAGTAGAATCTAGAATCTCTAGTGCCTTTAAGTGTGCCATTGGGCCATGGAGTCATGCTATCCAAAAGAAAGGCACCAAAAATAAATGCAAATTAACAACACAAAATAAGCTAAAGACTATACAAAAATTATACATATGTACAAGCTGATCTTATCTGATACTTTAAGGATTGAAGTGCTTCAGATGCCACCCACTGTGAGACAGTGAAAATGGCATTTTGTCTTGATATATCAGCAAGAAACCATTTTCTCCCCAAAAACAATGATTGGTGAATGAACCTCTCCACCAGGAATCAACTTTTTTGTGCATTCATTTTGGTTGTCTCCTCTTGCCCCACAACAAGACTTGATTTTCAATCTAAAAATCATGAATCCTTGTTCTCTTGAAGAAGAGTTTCTTTACCTGATTTTGACATGCAACAATATGGTCCATTACCATAAATCACTGCTCTTCTAGTCTAGTAAAGCACATGATTTGATTGGTCCATTACCATAATTCACTGCTCTTCTGGTCTAGTGAAACACATGATTTGATTGTCAAAATCAAACTCCTGCTAACGGTTGGCATTATCAGGTACACTTGGTTGAAAGAACAATTTGATAGTGTAACTATGCTCTTCAAAGTCTTTGTGAGGAACCATGAGGGTTGAAAATACAACCAATAAATCTACATGATTATGAAGCTCTCCAGGCACTGCAAAAATATTAAAAGCATCAAAACTTTCAAGGTAGTCCCATACTTGATTATGGTAATGGAATAATCTTTTATTTTTGATTTGACACAAGTTCCTCACCTAAAAAACCATTAGTTCAACATCTCCTTTAGTGTGAAGGACTTTGACACCTTTGTCTTGAGCAGCCTTCAACCCAAGTAACATAGATTCGTACTCAGTAATGTTGTTGGTGTTGCTAAACTACAACTTGTATGAAGAAGGAAAAATATCTCCTTGAGGAGATATTAGAACAATCCCAGCTCCAAAACTGGTAGAAGAGTAGTTGCCATCAAATTCTAGAATCCATACACCCAGAAACTAATTTTTTCTCAGATTTTCCTTCGTTTAGAGGGGAGAATTCTTTTGAGCTTGTATTGCATTCTACAAATCTTTCTACTATTCTATCTGAACTAATTTTTAGATTGTCATTTTCAAAAGTTTCATCAGCTAGGATAGGAATATTCTTTGTAGTTAGGAAGTAATTACCTATGCTTGAAGACTCAAATAGAATTTGAGCTTCAGGCACTGATGTTTGAGTGACAACGTATTTTGCCTCCTTCTTAGGGAATAATCTCTATATGATGCCTTTGACTAGGATCCTCACTTTAGACAGGTCCATACTTAACTCACCACCAGTATTTTTGTATAAATTTTTCCCAAGAAGAATGCTATATGAGGCTGGGACATCAGCCACCAGGACTGTCATCTTAATTCTCTTATCCAAGAATGCCACAAATGCAAATTGGGTGTCTTTGATTTGTCCCAATAGTGGCACTTATTCTCCATGGAGAAACATTTCCCAAATGTCTTGGTTAGTGTGAGACCAAGGGATTCAACTACTTTGGTAGGTATGATGTTATCTGATGCACCTGAGTCTATGACGCAATTATTCAGCTAGTGACCGTTTATCAACAGGGAGACATAAAATGGTTCTATTTTCCTAGGGGCAGCTGGAGTAGTAATGACAAGGTTATTTTGAGTGGACGTGGGAGTCACATTTGGAATATCTGGTCCTACAAGGATGATTTTATTCTTTACACAATGAATCAACTTATCTAACTGTTCAGGATTGGATTACATGAATTCAAATTCAGACATTTGAATTTTGGTTTTCTTGACATGGTCGATTATATCAAATGTTTGAAATGAATTAAGAATAGGGAAAGGTAGTTCATCCTTCTAGTTTCTAGGAGGGGTGGTGCTGGTCAATGAATTTGAAGTTGAAGATGAAGGAATGCTTGATGTACTTACCTTTTTAGTGATCACCAGGTCCTTTGATTGAAAATTCAGAGTCCCCACTTAGAAATTGAAATTGTTGGTTGAGAATGCTCCTCTATTTTTTTCTTATCAACTTGCTGGGCTAACTAGTTCTGGGACTGGGTGAATACAATGTATGATCTATCAAGTGCTTCGCCTTTACTTTTGGGTTTATCCTGGTAATTCAAGAAATTAATGTTGGAGTCACCATCTGATTCTTCTTGGTCTTCTACAAAGAGATCAACACCATCTTCTTAGTTTAACTCAGATTGGAAAGAAAAATTTGATTCAATTTCAAGGTATCCAATTGTTGAGTTGGCTATAGCTGCCTCAATGGTAAGTTTCCCCTATGGCGAAGGAAGATGATTTGGTTGCCCTTGATTCCTAGCAACATTGCCTTGGTATGATTGATTGGGGAATGTCCTCCTTGGTATATCTCAGTATGGAGGAGGAGCAGACATCCCTTGCACCATTTGATTTCTGAGAGCTAACAACTCATTTGCTAGCTTTTGCACCATTGGATCAGTGGTGCCTGTAGATGGATATTTAGAGGATGAAGAAGATTTGCCTCTATTAGGATCTCTCCTTATCTTCCCTACCAAGATGAGATCATCTTCCACCTCAGTAGCCAAATCATATGTTGTAGCAAAGTCTATGTGGCCAACACATCTCAGCAAAAAACTCACTTCAGGTAGTTGAGAGTTGATGAAGAAGCATTTGAAATTCTCATCTATTGGCTGAGCAATTGTAGGAATCATGTTCCTCAACTTTTCATACTTGGAAATGAAATCCATCATTGGTTCATGAGGCTCCTTATTCATTTATGTGAGCTGAGCCAACAGGGCATGCACATCTTTTGCAAGCTTGAATTTAGCTTTAAACTTAGCTTTGAGGGTGTTCAAGTCAGTCACGGTCTAGGCCTACAGATGATAAAACTAGTCTACAGTAGCACCTTGTAAAGTTTCTATGAATAACCTGACTGCTATATCTTTGTATTCCACACCTATCATGCCATAGGCTATGCTAAAGGTTGTAATATGTTCATCAAGATAAAATCTCCCATCACCATAAAATTTGAAGAAATTCTTCCTAAAACTGTGAGGTAGATCATGTAGAGGTGGAGTTAGATTGAGTGGACTAAAAGAGTTACCCCAGGGGCCTTGAGTTGCCATTGTATGACTATGGAAAGGGGGGATAATAAATCTTGGTGGGGTATTCATACACAAAGCTCTACTAGTAGATGAAAAAGAAGCTCTACCTTGTATTTGTGACTTGGTGTTGGTAGGAGGAAGACTCCTAGTTCATTAAAGGTGAGGTTGTGGAGGAAACAAATCAAAATTGCTCTACTACACCAAATCAAAAATAAGGTTAACAATACCTTGAGCTTTCTAACTTATTGTATAGTGTGGAGCTGCTAGATTATAGAATAAAAATGGAAAAGAATTGGCCCCACTTTAGCTTGAAGCTTGAGGCTTCAAACTATGCATTCTTTCCAGTTGGAGTGTAGCTGCCAGAGAAATAACTTTTGAAATGAAATGCTTGATCTCTAGTGTCTCTAGTTTTTTAACTCAGAGTATATAATGGAAATGGATAAGGCTATAATGATAATAGATAAGACACATGTGATGCTTCAATTTGAAGCTTGAGGCTTCAAATTGTGTAAAATTATTGTGTCCCTAGTGGAGTCACCAAAAACTATTGGCACAAAGGTAGAGAAAAATGGTAATGGAAAAGGACTTAGAACAATGAAGAAAATGGATAAAGAAAAGAACTGAAACTACTCGTTCTTCCCTAGCAGAGTCACCAAAAACTAATGGGTGAATATTTTGTCACCAGCTAACTGATGGGAAAAATAGGTGTTTCAACCACAACATAGGGAGATTTATCAGCCAAAATGTGTAGTTTTACCACATCAAGATGGGACAAATCTCTCCTCTCATCAAGGGGAGGTTCCCTTTAACTATAACGTACTAATATATACTATATATATAAGCTGAAAATAAAACTCAGGGTAGGATAATGCCATCTATCTCTCTTTTTTCAGAGATGATGTTCACAGATCAAAGAAAAAATCTTGGGTAATTACTGATGGTACTTCTCTTCTTTTATAAGTAATACTCAGTCAACAGCTAGATTCCTTCTTGGGTAGTAAAAGTAACTGCAACAGGGTGCAATAACTAGTAGAATGAGGTGTAACACAAAGTCTCCACCTCAACTGCCAAAGAGTGAAATACGAAGGACAATGAGGGCATAAAGTCATCCCAAGATCTTTTACACAGAAATAGAAAATAGACAAACTAAATACAATTATGGCAGCATAAAGTCTCTCCATTGTCAGCTTCAGGACACCTCCTTGATTACTTCCACTAGTTCTGCTTATTTAATTAAATGGATAAGAACACATTTAGGAAACAAACATAAGAATAATTTCCTCAACAACACAAGCTATTCCAACACAAAGTCTACAAATTCACTTGTTTTCTCATTCAAATAATGAAATATGATTAATAATCTGAGCTCAAAGTTTCAGTAATGCCTTTCAATTTGGGTAGAGTTTTGCTTTCGATAACAAAAAGATCTCTTTTGCATAAAATAAGAGATTATAATATATAGCAACCAAGAAAGACTTGGCACTTTGTTTCATGGAATGGCCCATGATACATTTAATGCCTTGAATGCATTTTTAGTTCTATCAAGGAGCCATGCTATAACAAGGCATCATCTCAAATGTCTCCTCCAAAGTATAGGCCACCTAGTCCTCTTCCTAATATTTGCACAGCTGTCCACTTTGCCTTTACTTGATGGAGAAAAATAGGCTATGTCCTTGAGTGCTCACACTCTCTAATGTCCACCTGGTGGACCGTTTCACCTACTGAAATAACTTCTACACAAATATTTTTGGTCTTTCTGTATCATTCCCTCTTTCCTCACCACATCTTGTCCTTCCTTGGTGATTTGAGCTCTTGGGCTATCTTCTCACTTTCTGCTTGCTCCTTTGGCTTCTTTGGTCGATCGCTGAGTTTGTTTTTAGGTTTGCACCATATTTGAAAAATAACATACATTTTATTACCCTAAATTTGATGTCCATGGGGACATCACTGGTTTCTTGAACCACTTTAAACCTTGAACCTTTGGAGTTCATTGGTTCAATAGTTTAATGATTATGGCGGTCCTATTGGCTCCTTGGTTTAATTAGTTCCTTGGTTTAATTGGTTGAACCATCTCTTCAAACTTTTCTTTGGAATCTTCCACTTCCTTCACTCAAAGCTTCCTTTTGAATTTTGAAATTCCTTAAACCTTTGAACCTTTGAACTTTGAACCATTTTGGTTCAAGGTTCAATGATTCATTCTCTTTCTTTGAATCTTTTGTTCCTTCGAACTTTATAGATCCTTTTCTTTTCTATTGAACTCGTTGAACCTTTAAACTTTGAACTTTTTTGGTTCAAGGTTCAACGGTTCATTCTTTACTCTTCAAATCCTTTGTTCTTCTAAGTCTCTTTAACTTTATTAAATTTTGTTGAACCTTTGAACTTTGAACTCTTTTGGTTCAAGGTTCAACGGTTCAATCTTTCTTCTTTGAAGTCTACTTTTCTTTAAGTCCTTTGAAGCTATTGAACTTTCTAAAGTGGTTGAACTTTGAAAGTGCTGAAGCACTTAACTCTTTGAAGTCTGCCGATGTCATTAAACCTTTAAACCCGTTGAACCTTTGAACCTTTGGAGACAGGGTTTAATGGTTCAATGGTACAATCTTTTTTTTGAAGCCTGTTGATGGACCTTTCGATTGAACATTGACGTTGAAACAACCTTGAAATTGCCTAAGTGTTTGGAACTTGTTCCTTTGTGAGAGCTCACCTATTGAAGTTGTTGAACCTTTAAACCTGCAAGTTCCTTAGCTGAAAATGCTTGAATAATTGAATAACTTGAGCGCTCAGAACATTTTTTGAGAAGGGAAGAGATAATTTTGGCCTATAGGACCAAAATAATTGATATCTTGTCACCAAAAATGAGTTACAGCTTTTGGGAACAATAGATCACACACACACACATAGAAACACATTACACTAGATTTATACATGGAAAACCAAGGGGAAAAACCATGGTGAGAATAACTACTAGAATTTTACTGTTTTAATCTAGCCTCACAATTAAACACCTCACTGATACAACCTCATAGGTTACATTTAAGGACACCCATCCTAAGGAGACATCAATTCCATAATTGAGCACCAACTTAGTTTTTATGATGGCACCAACCAATTAGAACTTATGAAGCTACAACTCTAGTATACAAGATAGATTTACAAATGAATCTAGTTCAATTTATTTATTACAAGTCTAGTCTATAACTGCTCACTCTCTGTTCATTCTTTGTGTTCTCTTTCTTTCTCTATTCTTAATCATTGCACATTCTCTATGTGTCCTTTCTTACTCTCTACTCAATCTTTGCACATTCTCTATGTGCTTTTTCTTCTTGTTTGCTCAATCTTTGTCCCTCTAACTTTTACTCTATGTTTGCATATGTATAGATATATTCTATTTAGACACACTACATTCCCTTTTATTTTTCTCTACCTTTTAATCTATTTTAATACATCTTCAATAGACAACCTTTGATTCACTCTCAAATTTGTAACAATAGCTTTTACACAATGTTTTAGATGTCATGTATATACAATGAATCTTAGGGTTTCATATCTATAGTTTTGTTCACACTTCAACTACACTTATTTTGGACTCTTATCAATAATGACTCAACCTATCAATTTCTCATGTCTTGATTCATGATTTTTTCTATAATTTTTAGGTCTCTTTACTATCTATGTCAACTTCCAGATTCAACTCATAAATGTCCATCCTCCTTAATCATTGACTAACTATATCAATCAATCTTGAACTACATGTAGCCATATCAAGTTTATCACCAAATCTTATCTATTTCTCCACTTGACCATTAGAACAAATTAAATGCAGGCCTTTGATTTCTTTCTTCATGCCATCTCTAACCATCGAGCTCCTTTTTTCATCTTTCTATTTCCTATATAACAGGATCATTTTTGCTCCTTTTGATTTATTCCAACATGCTCAATCCATAATCTCATATTGAATTGGTAACCATTGATCACATTATCCTACTATGTACTTTCACTCCATTGGATTTTTCTCATCTAGATTTCTATGTGTCATTTGATCAATGAAGATGCATGATATTTATATTAGCTTGGTCATTAAAATTCAGCATGTTGACTTCATCTTATTTTCTTCGGTATTCATGTACTACTTTTGCTCCTTTGATCTCTTTAGACTTTTTTAATCTTTATCTTTGTCTATATGCCTTTTGGGAGTTTGTCATGGAAGCCTTTCAATTATTTTGAATTGGCCTTGTGTCTTCCACAATTATCCTTTGACACTTTCAAGTGTCCTTTCTCATTAATCGAACTACCCTTTAGGATTTTGTAAACTATCTTTCAGAACTTTGCAAGTGTCCTTTGAAAACTCTAAAAATGTCCTTTATTCATTCAAACTATCCTTTAAATAAATTTTTGTGAGCTTTTCGTCAAGTGCTCTTTGGGACAATTTCCATAGGATTTTTTCCAAAGTGTCCTTTGGGACAATTTCCCCGACAAGATGTCTAAGTGCCTTTCAAGAGTTTTGAATTTCCCTTCATTTCTTCACTTATATCTTTTGGAACTTCTGTGTAAGACACATACCCTTCAAAACTTTTACATCGATCCACATACCCTTCAAGTTTTTTGAAAATATACCTTTGGAAGCTTTGAACGGTCTACTTACCTTTCATCATTTTGAAAATATCCCTTCAGTACTTTTGAACGGTCCACTTACCCTTTGGCATTTTGAAAATATCCCTTCAGAAATTTTATTCAGGATAATTTTTATAAAATAATTATCTAAGACACTTTCTCTAAAAGAATTCAAAGTGGCACTCATTTCCTTCAAAAACTTTATTACAGATAATTTGTCTAATAAAGACTTAGCCAATTTTCTCAAAAAATTGCCTTTAGCATTTTCCTGAAAGAATTCCCTTGTTTGTTGTGGGTTTTTTGTTCAAGAGAATTATCTTTACCAATATTTCTAAGAGAATTCCCTTGACAAATACAAACGTGCAAAATTGACTAAGTATGGAAACAACCTTATGCATTTGTAACGTTTTCTCTATTCATCCTTATGACATAGAACTTAGACCACAAAAAATAGACACAAACCTAATTATCATAGTGTGATCATTTCCTTTAGATGTTGCCATACATGCAAATGTTGATAACATCATCCTATGTGCTTAGCTAGATCTTGTCAAGATAACCATGTGAGAAAAGGCATTCAAAGTACACACACAAGTCTGTTCAAATAAACACCTTTGACATTAATGCATGACATCACATGCTGCCTTTGACATCAATGATAATTCTTCAGACCTTAGTGACTATGTCCAACAATCTCACCCTTTATCATTGATGGTAACTCATCATCAAAAAGACTTAACTCTTTTATATTCATTCTACTTTCTCCCCCTTTGACATTAACGACAAAGAGTCTCTGCCATAATATGTCAACAATCTACTCCTTTCTTGGCATCTTGGTTGTTATGATCCTTAGACCTGATAGGATAGAATTATTTGTAAGGAACTCCTCCTTAGGAAATGGTACATTAGCTCCCCTAACTCCATGATTCTCAATGTTTATTGGTCTAAAAGACCAATCAATAATTGACATATCTATATATAGATAGGCATAATGATCTAGAGCCAACACACCTTTATCACCTCCTTTGTTATCACATAGCAAAGGGCCTACAAATTTCTCACCAAATTGCCTTTTCTCTTAATCTAGGAGTTAATAATGTGCCTTCAATACTTCCCCTAGATTTATACCCTATCACTAGAAGCTAGTGATATGGTGTGGGAGCCACTACTCCAAACTTATCTCTTAGATACTCAAATTTCTCCTTGGGAAGAGGCTTGGTAAATATATCTACAATTTGGTCCTTTGTTGGCACATACACAATTTTGACCTCTTGATCTATAACCTTTTCTTTTAGAAAATGATATTTTATGGATATATGCTTGGTTCTAGAATGCATCACTGGATTCTTAGATATGTTTATGGCACTTGAATATCACAAAAGATAGAAATGGGTTCTTGGTATTCTACCTAGATCTCTCTAAGAGTTTGTTTTATCCACAAGACTTGGGTGCAACATGTTGCTGCTACATACTCTGATTCTATTGTAGAAAGCATAATCAACTCTTGCTTTTTGCTTAGCCATGACACAAGTCTATTTCCAAAGAATAATGTACCACCACTAGTGCTTCTCTTGTCATCCACATTTCCTACCCAATCAACATCTCCATATGCAATCAAAGTGAGATCTTCAGTTGTAGGGTACCACAGACCATAATCAATTGTACTTTTGATGTATCTAAAGATTATTTTCATAGCATTGACATGTGATTCCTTGGGAACTACTTGAAATCTTGCAATCATACATACAACTTGCATGATGTATGGTCTTGATGCAGTTAGGTACAATAGGTGCCTATCATTGATCTATACATAGTATTATTCACATCAGGGGACTCATCTTCTTTGCTCAGCTTGCATCTAGTTATCATGGGAGTACTAACTGGTTTTTTGTCTTCCATTCTGAATTTCTTGAGCATCTCCTTTGCATACTTGGTTTGAGATATGAATATCCCTTCATTGGTTTGTGTATTTTGTAGACCAAGAAAGAATTAAAGTTCTCCTAGCATGGACATTTCAAATTCACTTTGCATTTGTGTGGAAAATTATTTACACATATTATTATTTCCACCTCCAAAGATGATCATCTACATAGACAATAATGATCAACATATGCTTACCTTATGATCTAAAGTACAAATTAATGTCTACACATCATTTAATGAAAACTTATTATTATAGGTATTGATCTAATCTTGAATACCATGCTCTAGGTGCCTATTTCAGACCATATAGTGCCTTTATTAGTCTGCACACATAATTTTCTTCATCCACTAGCTAAAAACCTTTTGTTATTCAATGTAGACTTCATCTTCTAAGTTTTAATTCAAGAAGGCTGAATTTACATCCATTTGATATACTTTGAACTTCTTATGAACATAAAATTCCAAAAACATTCTTATAACTTCTAGTCTAGCCACTAAAGCAAATGTCTCTTCAAAGTCTATGCCATCTACTTGTGCATATCCCTTACACACCAATCTTGCTTTGTTTCTTATAACAATTCCATCTTCATTGAGTTTATTTCTGTAAACCCATTTTGTTCCTATCACATTCTTATTTGAGGGTCTTGGATCTATTTCCCAAGTTTGTTCTCTTTTATTTGACTTAGTTCTTCTTCCATGAATTTTAATTAATTTTCATCCTTACTAGCTTCATTGAAGGTCTTAGGCTCAATTTTCGAAAATAGAGCAAAAATTACTTGATCCTTGTTCATTGTAGCTCTTCTCCTAGTATGAACTCCCTCATTTTTTTTCCAATTATTTTCTCCTTGGGATGGTCCTTTTAAACAAACCTTGGAAGTACCTTTTCACTCTTTTCTTCCTCTTTTTTGCTATCATATTCTTCATTTTGTGTTCCTTCTAAATATTCAATTCTAATCACCTTATTTGGTTCAACATGTTTAAGTCCTTTGACCTTGACATTGATGCTCTCAACTATTTGATGCAGCCTCTTATTTTAACATTATTGGGTGAATATTTTATCGTCAACTAACTGAAGTCAAAATTGTTATATCAGACACAACATGATGAGATAAATCTCTCCTCTCTGTAAGGGGAGGCTCCCTATAAACTATTATAAAATAAATCTATACTAAATACTAACTTGGGGGTAGAATCACACCATCCATTTCTCTTTTTTCAGAAATTATGTTCAAATAATAGAGGACAAAATTCCCAAGTAGTAACTAAATCCACAAAAAACCCATGAAAGCACAAAGTCTTTCATTACTTCTCTTATTGTTTAAGTATGTAGGACACCGTAGGATGAAGTGTAGCCCAAAGTCTCCACCAAAAACTACAACATAACAAGACAACAGAAGATATAGGTAGTTCAAAGCCTTTCCTAATATCCTTTGTTCTAAGGCATGAAAACATAGACAGAAGATAATTATGTAGCACAAAGTCTCCATAATCAGCTTCAGAACATCTCTCAAATTATCTTCACTTGCTTTGCTTATTTGATTAGATAGATAAGATGATATAAGGAAAAAGACATAAGAACAATTTCCTATATAACACAAGCTATTTCAACACAAAGTTTGAAAGGTCACTTGCTTTCTCATTCAACTGGTGAAATTTGATTAACAATCTGAGATTAAAGTCTCAAAAATGCCTTTCAATTTTGGGCAAAGTTTTGCTTCTGATAACTCAGAGATCCTCTTTTATCCAAAATGAAAGATTAAAATATATATTATTTTCTCTAATACTTGGGCACTCCTTTCGACAAGTAGCCCATGCTATGTTTAATGTATCAGAAAGAGAAAGCCCTGTGAAGAGGCCACGCTGGAGGCATTTAAATCATATTCAATGTCCCTTCATAGGCATGGGTTGTCTAGTATTCTAAGAGGTAAGGCCACTCCTCTTTATGATACTTACATGACTATCCACTTGCCTTTACTCAATTAAAGAAAAGTGGATAACACCATTGAATGCTAATGCTCTCTAATATCCACCAGGTGGATTGTTCCACCCACTGAAATAACTCTTCAGCCCACGCTTCTAGATTCTCTATTTGATTCCCTCTCTCCTTGCTATATTTTGTCTCTTCCTAGTGATATGAGCTCTTGGGGCTATCTTCTCACCTTATGCTAGCTTTTTCAGCGCCTTTCTTAGTGGATCACTAAGTTTGTCCTTAGGTCTACATTATTTAAAAATCAATGATTATTTTATTATCCTAAATTTGACATCTACAGGGATGTCACTGGTCACTTGAACCATTTTGAACCTTGAATCATCTTCTTAGAGTTCACTGGTTCAATGGTTCAACGGTTTAATGGTTCAACAGTTTGATGGCTCAATATTTTATGTTTTGCAAAGAGTCACATTCGCTCAGTCTTCTTATGAATTCAATTCAATGTATCATTGAACCAATTGTTTAAACATTTCACTAGAACCTTCCACTCAAACCATTTTGAAGTGGAGTTTAATGGTTTAACGATTCAATGGTTCAATGGTTTAGTGGCATTCATTTCAAATCATTAAACCCCACTGTTGAACCATATATCATTGAACCTTAGCGTTGAACCATCCTTATCAATTTTAAGAAATGCCTTCAAGTGTTTTTTAATTTCTTCTTACAAAAATCCACCTTTTGAATTTGTGATTTCCTTAGCTAAAAAGGATTGTACAATTGAATAACTTGACTGATCAGAACATTTTTGAGAAAGAAGGAGACCATTTTTGGCATGCAGGACCAAAATGGTCAACATGTTGTCCACAAAAATAAGTGACTGGTTTTAGGAATAATAACTAGCTCTAGTTGGGGAACTTCTATCGATTTATTTTAAAATGATTGAAGGGAGTACAATACAGACTCTAAGTGCCTTCATCCATGCCGTTGGGCCACAGATTCAAGCCACCCAAAAAGAGAAAGATGCCAAAAAACTAAATGAATAACACAAAAAAAATAAAGACTATACAAATGTACAACTAGACTTATCTGATACTTCAAGGATTGAAGTGCTTCAGATGTTACCCATTATGAGGAAGTGAAAATGTCATTTCATCTTGATATATCAGCAAGAGACTATTTTTACCCTAGAATCAATGATTGGTGAATGGACCTCTCCACTAGGAATCAAATTTTATGTGCATTCCTCTTGGTTCTCTCTTCTTGCCCCACAACAAGACTTGATCTCTAATCTAAAAACCATGAATCCTTGCTCTCTTGTTAAAGAGTTTCTTGACCTAATTTCAATGTGCAACAACATGGTCCACTACCATGGTTCATTGCTCTTCTAGTCTAGTCAAGCACATGATTTGATGGTCCCCATTAAACACTTGCCAATGGTTGGCATTATCAAGTACACTTGTTAAAAAGACCAGCTCAATAGTGTACTTGGTCCATTTGAAATCTTTGTGAGGAACATGAGGATTACAAAGATAGCCAATGAATTTGCATGATCATTAAACTCTCTGGGCACCATAGAAATATTGAAAGCATAAAAAATTTAATGTAATCCCACACAAGGTTGTGATAATGTCATAGTATTTCATTCTTGGTCTGGTACAGGCTCCTCACTTGGTAGACCACCAATTCAGCATCTCCCTGAGCATGAAGAATTCTAACACCTTTAGCCTGAGAAGCTTGTAAACCAAACAATAATGATTTGTACTCGGTGGTGTTGTTGGTATTGCTGAATTATAACTTGTATGAATAAGGGAAAATATCTTCCTATGTGGATATCAACATAATTCTGGCTCCTGAACTGGTAGAAGAGCAGTTGCCATCAAATTCTAAGATCCAAAGATCATTAGGATTTGATCTTCTTAAAAAAAATTCTTCGCTAGAAAGGGAATATCCTTTTTCACCTAAACTTTACTCAACCAATTCTTCTAATTTTCTATCTGAATTCTTTGAATTGTCACCCAATGAACTTTCATCTGATGAAATAGAAACATCTTCAATGGACAAAAAGTAATTACCCATTCCTAAGGATTTAAACAAAATTTGAGCTTTAAGGTTTGACATTTGGATGACGATATATTTTGAATCCTTCTTAGGAAGCAACTTTTGCATGATGCCCTTAATAGGTATCCTTGCTTCAGACAGGTCCATATTCAACTCTCCACCTACATCCTTACAAAAATTATGTCTGAATAGAATGCCATAGGAAGCTGGAACATCAGCCACTAAGACTGTCATCTTAATCCTCTTATCTGTAAAAGCTAAAAATGCAAATTGGGCATCTTTGATTTGATCCAAAAGTGGCACTTGCTCATTTTCCATGGAGAAACATCACCCAAAAGTTTTAGTTCAGGTAAGACTGAGAGATTTTACTACCTTGGTGGGCATAACATTGTTAGAGGCTCCAGAGTCTATTATACAGTTGCTCAAATTATGACCATTAATCAAAAGGGAAACATAGAAAGGTTCTATTTTCCTAGGGGCAACATGAGGAGTAATGACAATATTATTTTGGGTGGATTTGTTCTTTGGGGGATCATGAGTCTCTTTTGAAAAATATTATCCTGTAGGGATGGTTTTGCTTTTGATGCATTCAGTCAACCTATCCAATTGCTTAGGGTTGGCTTGTAAGTATTCAAACTCAGACATTTGGATCTTGGTCTTCCTAGTATGATCAATTATGTCAAATAATTGAAATGAACTAGAAACAGAGGAAGGAAGTCCATCATTTTAGGTTTTATTGGGTGTGGGGCTGGTATGAGAAATGGAAGCAGAAGGTACAGGGTTGTTTGAGGTACTTATTTTCTTATTGATCACCAGGTCCTTTGATTAGAAAGGCAGTGAAGTCCTCTGTTTAGCAATTGAAATTATTGGCTAAGATTCTTCTCCTACTTTTCCCTTGTCAGCTTGTTGAGTTTATTGGTTTTGGGACCTAGTAAAAATAGTGTATGATCTATCAAACACTTCTCCCTTTCTTCTAGCTTCATCTTGGTAATTTAGAAAACCAATGTTGGATTCACCAGCTAATTCTTATTCTCTTTCTACAAAGAGATTAGCATCATCTTCTTAGTTTAACTCAGGTTGGAAAGATAAATCATGTTTAGCTTCATGATAATCAACTACTAAGTTAGCCGGTGCTGCTTCAATGGGAATCTTCCCCTATGCGGGAGGAAGGTGATTGGGTTGGCCTTGATTCTTGGCAGCATTGCTTTGATATGAATGGTTAGGGAATCTCTTCCTTGGTATATCCCAATAAGGAGGAGTACACATTCCTTGGGCCATTTTCCTTTTCAGAGCTAACAACTCATTTGCTAACTTTTGCACCATAGGATCAGTGGTGCTTGTAGAATAATTTTCATTAGGTGAAGAAAATTTATTTTTGTTAGGATCTCTTCTTATCTTACCTACAAGGATAAGATCATCTTCAACCTCAATAGCCAAAATCTAAGTTGTAGAAAGATCTATATGGCCAGCCCACCTCAACATAAAACTCACTTTGGGAAGTTGAGAATTGATGAAGAAGCACTTAAGATTTTTTGGTGTTGGCTAAGCAATTGTAGGAATCTTGTTCCTTAGCTTATCAAATTTAGCAATGAAGTCTCACATAAGCTCATGAGGCTCCTTATTAATTTGTGTAAGCTGAGCTAACAAGGCATGTGCATCTTCTACAGTTTGAACCTAGCCTCAAACTTGGCCTTGAGAGTGTTCCAGTCAGTTATAGTCTGAGCTTGAAGATGATAAAACCAATCTATGATAGTGCCTTGTAATGTTTCTACAAATAATCTTGCTTCTATATCTTCATATGCAATGCCTATCACACCACAGGTTATGCAAAAATCTGCAATATGCTCATCAGGATGAACTTTCCCATCACCATAGAACTTGGGAAAATTCTTTCTTTAACTACAATGTAGTTCATGTAAAGGTGGGGTTAGATTTAGGGGGCCAAAGGTGTTACACCAAGGGCCTTGGGTTACCATGATATGACGATTGAAAGGAGGGATAACAAACCTTTATGGAGTATATATAGACAAGGCTCTACTAACAAAGGAAAGAGAAGCTTCACCTAGTATTAGAGACCTGACATTGGTAGGAGAAAAACTCTTGGTTTACTAGAGGTGAGCTTGTGGAGGAGAAAGATCAGAATGATTTTTTTTGCACAAACTTGAATATAGGATCAACAATACCTTGAGCTCTTTGGCTTCACGTATATGGTGGATCTACCAGAGTATATAATGGAAAAGAACTGGAACTGCTTCAACTTAAAATGTGAGGCTTCAACTTGAGTGTTCTTCCCTAGTGGAGTTGCCAAAAAGTTGTTGGGTGAATATTTTGTCTTCAACTAACTGAAGACAAAATTGTTATATCAGACACATCATGATGAGATAAATCTCTCCTCTCAGCAAGAGGAGGCTCCATACAAACTATTATATACTAAACCTATACTAAATACTAACTTGGGGGTAAAATCACACCATCCATTTCTCTTTTTCCATAAATGATATTCACAAAATAGAGGACAAACTTCTTGGGTAGTAACTGAATCCACAAGAAATCCACAAAATCACAAAGTCTTTCATTTCTTCTCTTACTGATTAAGTATGTAGGACACTGTAGGATGAAGTGTAGCCCAAATTCTCCACCATAAACTACAATAGAATAAGACAACAAAAGATATAGGTAGTTCAAAGCCTTTCCCAATATCCTCTATTCTAAGGCACAAAAACATAGACTGAAGATAATTATGTAGCATAAAGTCTCCACAATCAGCTTTGAAACATCTCCTAGATTATCTTCACTTGCTCTACTTATTTGATCAGACATATAAGATGATATAAGGAAAAAGATATAAGAACAAATTCCTATATAACACGAGTTATTTCAACACAAAGTTTGAAAGGTCACTTGATTTCTCATTCAATTGGTGAAATTTGATTAACAATCTAAGCTCAAAGTCTCAAAAATGCCTTTCAATTTTGGGTAGAGTTTTGCTTTTGATAACTCAGATATCCCCTTCTATCCAAAATGAAAGATTACAACATATAGTATTTCCTCTAATACTTGGGCACTCCTTTCCATAAGTAGCCCATGTTAAATTTAATGTATCAGAAAGAGAAAGTCCTATAACGAGGCCATGCTGGAGGCGTTTAAATCATATTCAATGTCCCTTCATAATCATGGGTTTTCTGGTCTTTTGAGAGGCAAGGCCACTCCTCTTTATGATACTTACATGACTGTTCACTCACCTTCACTCAATTGAAGAAAAGTGGGTCGTGCCATTGAATGCTAATGCTCTCTGATATCCACCAGGTGGATTTTTCCACCCACTAAAATAACTCTTTAGTCAATCCTTCTGGATTCTCTATTTGATTCCCTCTTTCCTTGCTATATTTTGTCTCTTCTTGGTGATCCAAGCTCTCAAGGCTATCTTCTCACCTTCTGCTGGCTTCTTTGGCTCCTTTCTCAGCAGATCACTGAGTTTGTCCTAAGGTTTGTGTTATTTAAAAATTAACGATTATTCCATTATCATAAATTTGACGTTGATGAGGATGTCATCAGTTGTTTGAACCATTTTGAACCTTGAACCATTTTTTAATAGTTCATTAGTTCAATGGTTCAATAGTTTAATGGTTCAACGGTTTGATGGCTTAATATTTTATGTTTTGTAAAGATTTGCATTCGCTTAATCTTCTTATGAATTAAATTCAATGTATCATTGAACCAACTATTTGAACCTTTCACTATAACTTTCCACTCAAACCATTTTGAACCTTTGAACTAGTTTTAAGCAGAGTTCAATGGTTCGGTGGCATTCATTTCAAATCATTGAACCCCACCATTGAACCATATATCATTGAACCTCAAATTTAAACCATTCTTATCAATTTTAGGAAATGTCTTCAAGTGTTTTGTAATTTCTTCTTGTGAAAATCCACCTTTTGAACCTATGATTTCCTTAGCCAAAAAGGCTTATGCAATTGAATAACTTGACTACTCAAAATATATTTGAGAAAGAAGAAGACCATTTTTGGCCTGCAGGACCAAAATGGTCAACAAGTTGTCCACAAAAATAAGTGACTAGTTTTGGGAACAACAAATAGACATAGGCTTTGCTATGAGTGTAGTAACTAAGAAAAATTCCCTCATCACATCTTGATTCAAAGCTACCTAGTTTGTCCTCTTTTCTTCTAATGTAGCATTTGCTTCCAAACACTCTGAAGTACTTAACTAATGTATGCTTTCCATAACATAGTTCATATGGAATTTTATCACTTTTCACTCTTAGTTGAACTATATTTAGGATGTATACTTCTATTTGGACTGCTTCTCTCCAATATCCATTAGATAATTTGGCTTTTTTCAACATTGTTCTGGCCATTCCTTAACAGTCATGTTCTTTCTTTCAACAAATCCATTTTGATGTGGAGTTCTTGTAGCATAGTAGTGCCTTTTGATCCCATACTTCTCACAATATTCTATGAACTCATTGGAGGTGAACTCTCCACCTTTATCAAATTTCAAACATTTGATAATCCTTCCTAATTCATTTTCAACCATGGATCTAAAGATCTTAAATCTCTCAAAGGCTTAAGGTTTATCCTTAAGAAATATTACCCATATCATCCTTGAATAATCATATATGAAAAACATGAAGTAATAAACACCTTTTGATCCTCTTGTCTAGTTAGGGCCACAAAGAACAGTATGGACTAATTACAGAGGCTTTGTAGTTGTATATTCTTTTGTTTGAAACTTGACCCTTGTTTGCTTGCCTAATTGACATTATCTACATGTAGTATCTAAAGGTTTGGTTATCTTAGGCATATGTATTACACAATTATTTGAACTTACTTTGACCAAATTATCAAAAATGACATGTCCCATTCTCTTATGCCACAACTAGCTTTTATCAACCTTTATTATGAGGCAACTATTACTATTTACCTCAACAAGATTATAGCTATTATTCTTGGTCCTTTTCCTTTATACAAATATTTTTAAAGATCTCTTTAGCTTGAAGCCTTTGGCATCAAATATGACCTTATATCCATTATCACACATTTGTCTAACACTTAGTAGATTATGCTTCAGTCCTTTGACATAAAGAACATCATGTGTAGGAAGCTTACCATTTATGTGAAAGGTTCCTTTGCCTTTGATTTTAACTGTTGTGTTGTCTCTCAAGATGACAGTGCCTTCCTTGCACTTGATCAACTTGGTGAACTTGTTCTTGTCACTAGTCATGTGCTTTGTGCACCCACTATCTATCACCCACAAGTTTTGTTCTTTGGTGTGGAGTGCCATTTGAGGAATCAAGGATTGATTTTTCACTTTCCACATTTTCTTGGGTCTCTCATATGTCCTTTTATTTTCTTTATCAATGAATTATGAACCCTTGTTCTTATTAAGAGACTTGCCTTTATTTACATTGTATCCTTTTGATGTTGTAAAGTTGGTCCTACAATTCTTAGCTATATGACCAAAATTATTACAATTATAGCACGTTATACTTGAATCTAGCAAAGGAGTAAATGAGTTTCTATTTACAAAATTAATTATTCTATTAGGAATAACTCTACATTTAATAGCCCTATGACCAAACTGATTACATCTATAAAAATAACCATAAAATGATGAATACATAATGTTCTTTAGTACAATATAATTAAATTTCATGCACCTTTGTTTTTTCAAGTCTATCACTTGAGTATATCCTTCTGCATCTTTAATTTTAGACCTTTTCCCATAATTTATTCTCCTCACTTTATCTTTGTTTAGATCATTCACAGTGTCCTTGATGACCTTCTCTTTCTTTACTTCTGCTCCTCCTATCTTGAAACTATCATAGAGGCTGGTCAACATACTAGTTGATGAACCATTTCCTTTCTCATATCTAAGACTAGATTTTTCATTTGCAAGCTTTTGACTAATGATTAATTCATTAAGAATGTCTGATCCTTTTTTCAACTTTAGACTTTTGTCTAGTTGAATTTTTGCCTTCTCAAGTTCTGATCCAAAACTCAAAAGTTTTGGTTGATAAATATTTTAATAGTATAGAAATAACATAGTAATAATGAATTCTCTGAGAAGAGATGTAGTATTACTCAAAATCACAATACAAATATATGCTTATCTCTAGGAAGAGATGTCTGTCTTCAAATTTTGGGTTACCTCTTAATTTATACACATTTTGAAAGCATGGGGAGGATGTGGAAGATCACTAATCTCAAGGGAGATTAAGTGGTTTGACTTTTAAGATTTAAAATAATACAGAATTTGAGGAATTTCTATTTTTAGACTGCACTACTAAAATTGAAATTTAGGACACTTATATTGGGTTTTCAAGGGTAAAAATTCATCTATCAAATATTTATTCCATCTCATGATGTTCTCCTCGTTATTATATTTCCAATGGTTCAAACGGTGAGTCAATTGGAGCTACGGTGCAAAAGTTAATGCTCTTGGGAGTTCTGTCATCAATTGGGGTGGAACTGTCACCCGAATTGTCACCTAAATTGTTTCCCAGATCATTCCTCCCTCCTTGAAAATCAATGGTCCCCATTGTGTCAATGTTCCCCATGAAGTGTGGTAGTTGTGTCTTGATTTGATTCTTTGGAATCCACTCACCTTGGTGGCTAAGCTGGCCCCTTTTGACCACTTGATAAAGTAGAATAGAGCATCCTCTTGTTGTCTTCATCTAGGTACCCATAATCTGATCCTCTTCCACTAGAGAAAAACTCTATCGATCAAGCTCATCAATGTCTAGTTGTTCTGCTATAACTAAAGTGTCCAATAGAGGTGGGTGATATGGTTTGAGGAGCTCCACATTGAATATTGGATGCAGACCAAGGTAGGCTAGTAGGTTCAACTCCAAAGCATTTTCTCCAACTTTTTTGGTGATGGTATAGGGACCATATCGTAGAAGCTGAATCTTTTTGTGTGGGCCTACAAGCCATTCCTTATTAAGCTACAAACAAACCTTATCACCCATAGAAAAATGGTGTGTAATCCTATGTTTGTCATGTCATTGCTTATACTTCTGATTCATCTTCTCTAGGATGTCATGAACTTATTTCTGGATGTGTTACATTTGTTCAATAAAATTTGTTGCTTTGGCTTCCTCAGATCTTTCATGAGGTGTGTATTCCATGGTGGAAAATGGAACAGCTATATCAATTGGTGCCATGGGTTAGAACCCAAAACATACTTGGAATGGACTATGCTTGGTCGAGCTGTGCAATGCCTGATTGTATCCATGTTGTATGAAAAGAAGTCCCTCATCCCATGTGTGTGGATGTTTGGAGTGACACATCCAAATCATGTAAACAATCAATTGGTATACCACCTCTGTTTGACCATCAGTTTGTGGATGGAAGGCTATGGACTTCATCAACTTAGTATCCATCATCTTCCATAGAGTGGACCAGAAGATGCTTAGGAACCTGCTATCTCTATATGAGATAATGGACTTGGGGAGACCAAAATGGAGCCATACATGACTAGAATATAGTTGAGTAGTTTCCTCAGTAATATATTTTTCTTACAAGCAATCATGATATCCATTTTTGAAAAATGATCAACTACCACAAAAAATAGTCCTTACCATGTTTTGAAGTGGGAAAACTTGAGAGAAAATCCATTGAGACAGATTCCTAAGGCCTGGTTGGTTCTGGCAATGGTATGTACAATCCTTGCCTCTTATTTTTTAGCTTAGCTATCACACATGGGGTGAAATATTTAAGATATCTTTCCACATCCTTTCACATATGGGGCTAGTAAAAGTGTTTTTGAAGAACTGCCAATGTCTTTTTGATACCAAAGTGTCCAGCTGTCCTACTGAAGTATGCTTCCCATATCATATTTTTTTGCTCTGCAAATGGAACACAGATGTGCCCCATATGATAAAGGACATTATCTTGCAAATAGAAATTAGAAACATGTTTACCTTTTTGAATTGCTTGATATGTATTAGCAAAGTTAGGATCTGCTTCATATAAAGCACCCCAAGTGGCAGTCTCATGTCTACACAGGTCTAGAACTATTATGAGTGCAATAATTGGTGGGTGGCTCAGAAAAGCTACAGCTATATTTGAGCTCCCCTTTTTGTGTTTGATTATTAGGTGGAATTGCTAAAGATATGTGGCCCACTTTTGGTGCCTCTGATTTCATATTTTACTTTGTGTTTGGATGAATTCCAATGGTCTATGGTCAGTGTGGATGACCGTCTCTTTCCCTAAGATGTAGTGTTTCCATTGTTTGCAGGATTGCACAATGGCATAGAGCTCCTTATCATATGTTGGATATTTCTTGATTGTATCAGTGAAAGTTTCACTGTGATCTACAACAGGATGGCCATGTTGCATGATGATATCTCCCATGGCATATTCAGATGCATCTGTCATCAACTCAAACAGTTGATGCAAATTTGGCAAGGCAAGAATATGAGCTAAGTAGAATCTATTTTTAAAATTCTCAAATGCCCTTTGTTTTATTTCACCCCACTAAAATGTAGTTTTAGCTCCTCCTTTAGTCACTTGGGTTAGTGACCAAGCAACATGTGAATATCCAAGAACAAACTGGCGGTAGAAATTTGCAAGACCCAAAAAGATGCGAAGCTCTGTGAGGGTCCTTGGTGTGGGCCATTCTCAAATAACCTGAATATTTTTTAGATCAACATGGACTTCTTCCTCATTCACAACGTACTTGAGGTATTGAATTGTTGTCATCCAAAATGTGCATTTGTCAAGATTTACATACAACTTGTGCTCCCGAAGAGTTTGAAGCACCTTACGAACATGTTGTAAATGTATTTCCCATGTTCTACTATAAATGAGTATGTCATCTAAGTAGACAACCACAAATGAGTTGGTGAAGGGTCATAGGATGCCATACATCATCCTCATGAAGGTTAAATGTGCATTAATTAAGCCAAAAGGCATAACCAACCATTTAAACAACCCCTCCTTAGATTTGAATGTAGTCTTCCAGACATAAGTGAGATCAATGGGAATTTAGTGCTAACCAGATTTGAGATCAATTTTGGTGAAGAACTTCACATCATGGAGTTGGTCTAGCAGGTCATCAATCCTAGGGAGAGGGTAGCGATTCTTCACAGAGATTTTATTCAGGGCTCGATAGTTAATGCAAAGCCTCCATGTTCCATATTTCTTTGGCACCAAGATAATTAGGCTACCACAAGGTGAAGAGCTAGGCCTGATGTGACCCTTTTAGATCAATTCTTGAATCTATCTTTTTATCTCATCATTCTCCAAAATTGATATACGATACACATGACTGTTAGGTAAAGGTGATCTTGGGAGCAAATCAATAGAATCTTTTACCTGGAAATGCAGTGGAACTCCTGTGGGTGACTTAAATAAGTCATCATATTCTCCTATGATTCATTGATACTACCTAATTTTGTTGTCGTGTTGATTGTGTAGTCAGGACTGCAACATTGGCCTTCTTAGATTTTTGTGGTTTGACCACCATGAGAACTAATTGCTTTGTCTTCTCCACCAATCTCTTGCATTGCTTAGCACTGATCATGAAGATAGATGTGGGAGGTGGTACCTATGGTACCCTATAGCACCATGTTCCAAGAGTGAGGGTGATCCTTCAAGTTCATGATTCATAGATGCCATGTCACTCATACATGAATGGTTGACCAAGGAACACATCACAAACATCTAGATTGACCACATCACACAAGACTTTATCTTGGAATGGTTTTATAGCATATGAAAGAAGACACTAATGGGTGACACGAAGGTCTCTCTCTAGGCTCAACCATCCAATACTGTAGGGCTTTGGATGAGGCTTCATGGATAGATTTAGACTTTTCACAACTTTAGCAGAAATTAAATTTTTTTGAATCCCACTATCAAGAATGAAATGTAGAGGCTTACCTTTTACCCATAATTTGGAGTGAAACAATCTTTATTTGTCATCTGGTCTTTCCTCATGGGTCTGTGATGAAGTGATGATGGTTTCAGGCTCAACATCTACAATTTCTTCTTCATCCTCTTCGACTATGGGTTGTGTATGAGGCAGAGTAATAGATGTCAAGTATTTTGACTTAGAGAGTAGTGACTTGATGGCTCAACAATCTTCTTTGGAGTGAGTTCCAATTTTATGGTAATCACACCATTTTTCAGCCTTCCCCTTCTAGGATTTCTTATCCTAAAACTCCTTATGCTTCTAATTTTGGCCTCATGTTTGACGTTCCTTGGCACTTTTCCATTTTGAGGGTTGACTCTTCGTATTCTTTCTGACATGCTTCTATTCAATCTTCACTATGAATTTATATGCCTCATCGAGGGTTTCCAAATTGAAGAGTTCCATTTCCCCCTATATGTACTATTGTAATCCACCACAATATTTGACAGTCTTATGTTTCTCACTTTCTTGAATGCCCAATCTTGCAGACAATGACTGAAAAGTGTCTGTGTAATCTTGAACAAATTGGTCCTTACCTTGGTGAAGTTGTTGCCATTGTATGTATAGATCATCATATGCTCTAATGGGATAGTATTATTCTTTCACTGCTTCCAAAAAATCATCCTAGGTAGGTTCCACCTCAAGGCCAATGTCATCTATACTGAACCTCTTTTTGTACACTTCCCACCAGTTTTCACGGGCAATGATGATTTCAAAAGAGCAAAAGTGATCTTTTCTCCATCAATGAACTTATTTATAGAGAAGTAGGAAGACAGTTGATCCAACTAATTTTCTACTACATCAACATTGATTTTGACTTCAAATTTAGGAATATCAAAATTTACCTAAACCTTGAAGGGTGTTGGGGCACTGAAAGGATGTTCCCTAGATGAGGAGCCATAAAGTGTAGCCACAGAGCTAGGATTTCCCATCAAAAGTGTTTGAATAATTTGGGTAAATTATTATAGCATCTATGCTTATTTCCATTGGAGGGCTTCATTCACCATTTCCTTGAAAGGATCGGATGTCTCGGTGTCATCCATAATTTGAATTCATTTGGAGTGAATAGGTGGAAAGTTTAGAAGCTTTGTTGTTTCCCACCCAAGCTTCTTGTAGCCTAACCTCATCCTCAGGATCATACACTCTCAAGACAAACTGCTCTGATACCATTGATCCAAAATGCATAAGTTCTAGTTGATAAATATTTCAATAGCATAGAAATAACACAGTAACAATGAATTCTCTGAGAAGAGATGTAGTATTTCTCAAGATCACAATACAAATATATGTTTATCTCTGGGAAGAGATGTCTATCTTCACATTTCGGGTTACCTCTTAATTTATAAATATTTTGAAAGTATGGGGAGGATGTGGAAGGTCAACAATCTCAAGGGAGATTAAGTGGTTTAACTTCCAAGATTTAAAACAATATATAATTAGAGGAATTACTACTTTTAGAAACTTACTATTTTTAGATTGCACTACTAAAATTAAAATTTAGGGCACTTCCATTGGGTTTTTAGGGGTCAAAATTCATCTAATAGAGCTTAGTTCCATTTCATGATTTTCTCCTCATTCTTAGCTTTCCAATGGTTTAAATAATGAGTCAATTGGAGTTACAATGCAAAAGTTATGGCTCTCGAGAGTTCCGTCATCAATTGGGATGGAACTATCACCCAAATTGTCACCTAAATTGTTGCCCGGATCAAGTTCTTTCTTTAAAGCTATTATTTATACCTCAAGCTTCATGCATTCTTTGGATTTTGTTTGTAGTTCCATTTTAACTACTTCTTCTATTCTTTTATCCTCTTCAAATTGAGTTTTTAGAGTCACTATCATTTGATTAGATTTGTTAAGTTCCTTTTACCCAAGCTTTTTTTATTTTAAGTTCTCTTTTCTTAGTTTCTCAATCTCTTATAGAGAAAAAACTAGTTCACCTTCTAGATCAATTTCACCTTCCTCTTCTTCATCCCAATCTTCATCTTCATCATATTCTTGATTTATGGGAGTGGATTCTTCTACCATGAATAGGAATTATTTTCCCTTTACTACAAAAGCATAGTCATGATCATCATCCAAACTATCACCATCACTACCCTTCACTGAGTCACTATCTTCTTTTGTATATAAACCTTTCTTACTCTTGAAGAAGTTATTCCTTTTTGCATAGTGAGGTTTCACCTTTTTTATACTCTCTATTTGCTTAAAAGTGTCCTTTTTATTATAAGGACCTTTGGCAGTAAAGTGTCCTACCTTACAATAGTTAAAGCATAAAAATGGAAGCTTGCCTGTCTATTTTTCTAATCCTCTCTTTAATTTTATAAAAAGTTAGCTTCTTCTCCATCAGTCTCCTCAGATTCAGACATGGATATTTCTTTTTTTACCTACTTTGCTACTTTGAATGCAACTTCTCTTTTAAAGGTGTTAGTCTCTCCCATTCTCCTCTCATAGGCTGTGAATGTTCCATGAAACTCATCAATAGTGATTTTATCTAAGTCTCTTGCTTCTACTATTGTAGAGTTTTTTAAATCATATCTTGATGGCAAAGATCTTAATACCTTCTTGACTATGGTTAACTCTTCTATTTCTTCTCCAAGACCTCTGATTGCATTCACTATTTCATCTACCCTGAGGAGGTAGTTGGCAATCTTTTCCTCTTCATTCATTTTAAGAATCTCAAAATACCCTTTGTATGTTTGTAGCTTGGCTTGCTTCACCTTGTCATCTCCTTCATAGATGATCTTTAACTTATTCTAGATGTCTTTTAAATTTTGACAATGCATAAATTTGATGAACTCCAAATTTGATAGTCCATAAATAATAGCATTCTTTGCCTTGGCATTGTTTTCATATATCTTATTAGTAGCTTGATTAGTAGGAGCTATAGTAGGATCTATATATCCAATTACTATAGACATCAATACATCAAATCCTAATAAGGATAGATATGTTTCCATTTGTATACTCCAAAAAGCATAGTTAGATTCATAAAATAGAGGTGTTTTATTTGAGGAGGATCCTTCTTGACTAGTCATTATGTTCACTGACCAAGATCTACCTGAGTTGATTAATCTTCTCCTAAGGAAAATTAGGCTTTGTTACTAGTTTTTGAACATAACTATATATTGAAAGGGGAGGTGAATTAGTAGATGAGCTAAAATTAGTCGATTTAAACTTTTAGAGGAGATATAAATTCATATGCAAATCAAAAAATAGATGCAAGGTTCACACACACACAAACACAAACACATTACACTAGATTTATACATGGAAAACCCAAGGAGATAAACCATGGTGAGAATATATACTAGAAACCACTACTCTAATCCAACCTCATAGTTAAACACCTCATTGGTACAATCTCATAAGTTACATTTAAGGACACCCATCCTAAAGAGACACCAATCCCCTAATTGAGCACCAACTCAATTTTTTTGTTGGCACCAACCAATCAAAACTTATGAAGCTACAACTCCAGTATACAAGATACATTCACAAATGAATCCAATTCAATTTCTTTGTTACAAGTCTAATCTGTAACTGCTCAATCTCTTCTCATTCTCTATGTGCTCTTTCTTCCTCTCTACAAATTCTCTATGTATCCTTTCTTTCTCTCTACTTAGTCTTTGTACATTCTCTATGTACCCTTTATTCCTATCTACTCAATCTTTATCCCGCTAACTTTTACTCTGTGTCTGCATACATTTGCATATATTTTGTTTAGACACATTTCATTTCCTTTTGTTTTTCTCTACCTTTTACTCTATCTACATATGTCTTCAATAGACAACCTTTTAGTCACTCTCAAATTTGAAACAACTTTTACACAATGTTTTAGATGTCATGTATATACAATGAATCTTAGGGTTTCATATCTCCAATTGCATTCACACTTCAACTACACTTATTTTGGACTCTTCTCAATAATGACTTAACCTGTCAATTTCTCATGTCTCAATTCATGATTTTTGATACAATTTTCAGGTCTATTTACTATCTATGGTAACTACTAGATTCAACTCATATATTCCCATCTTCCTTAATCATCAACTGATTAGATTGATCAATCTTGAAATCTATGTAACCATATCGAGTTTATCACTAGATCTTGTTTGTTTCTCCACTTGACTATTAGAATAAATTAAATGCAGGCCTTTGATTTATTTTTTCACACCATCTCTAACCATTGAGTTCCTTTTTGCATCTCTCTATTTCCTATATAATAGGATTTCTTTCACTCCTTTTAATTTATTCAAACATGCTCGATCCATAATCTCCCACTAAATTAGTAACATCGATCACCTTTTCCTACTATGTCCTTTCACTCCATTGGATTTTTCTCATCTAGATTTTTGCATGTCGTTCGATCTATGAAGATGCATGATCTTTATATTAGCTTGGTCATTCAACTTTGGCATGTTGACTTCATCTTATTTTCTTTAGCATTGATGTACTGATTTTTTTCCTTTGATATCTTCAGTATTGCTTGATCTTTATCTTTGTCTATATGCCTTTCATGAGTTAGTCATGGAAGCCTTTCAATTTTTTAGAACTAGCCTTATGTCCTCTGCAATTTTCCTTCAACATTTTCAAGTGTCCTTTCTCTTTAATCAAACTACCCTTCAATATTTTGTAAAATGTCTTTCAGAACATTGCAAGTGTCTTTCAAAAAATATATAAATGTCCTTTCTTCATTCGAACTATCCTTCAAAAAAATTATTGCAGGTTTTTTGTCTAGTGCTCCTCAAGATAATTTTCATGGGATTTTTTTCAAAGTTCCCTTCAAGATAATTTCCCCAAGAAGATGTCTAAGTGCCTTTTGGAAGTTTCAAATTACCCTTCATTTCTTCACTCATATCTTTTGGAACTTCTGTGTAGGACACATACCCTTCAAAACTTTTACAACAGTCCACATACCCTTCAAGTTTTTTTAAAATATCCCTTTGAAATATTTGAACATTCCATTTACCCTTCATCATTTTGAAATGATCCCTTTAGAAATTTTGAATGGTCCACTTACTCTTCAACATTTTGAAAAGATCCCTTTAAAACTTTTTTTTGGGACAATTTTTTTGAAAGACTTCTCCAAGACACTTTCTCTAAAAGAATTCCAAGTGGCACTCATTTCCTTCAAAAACTTCGTTGTGTACAATTTGTCTGATAAAGACTTAGCCAATTTTCTCAAAAAATTGCCTTTAACATTTTCCTAAAAGAATTCCCTTATTTTCTATGGGTTTTTAATCTGAGAGAATTGTCTTTACCAATATTTCTATAAGAATTCCCCTGAAAAATACAAAGGTGTAAAATAAAGTAAGTATGGAAACAACCTTATGAATTTATAACATTTTCTCTATTCATCCTTATGACATAGAATTTAGATCACAAAGAATAGACACAAACCTAATTATCATAGTGTGATCATTTCCTTTGGATGTTGCCATACATGTAAATGTTGATAACATCATCCTATGTGCTTAGCCAAATCTTGTCAAGATAATCATGTGATCAAAGGCATTCAAAGTGTGCACACAAGTATATTCAACTCAACACCTTTGACATTAATATATGATAACACATTTTGATTTTGACATCAATGAAAATTCTTTAGACCTTAATGACTATGTCCAATAGAATCCCCTCTTTATTTGTCTTTTGCTATCCCTAATACCATGGTTCACACCTTCCCACTGACATTGTCATTATGTAAGGGTCAAAGAAATACTCTTTCTTTTCTGGTGTTTTACATACATTATGATATCGAATCTCAGAGGGTCATCTTAACCCCCATACACAGTCACTTTTTGATAATTTTTGGCCCCATGTACCCCATGTTCATATCCCCTAATCATCACTAGACCTATTACCTATCATTACTTTCTAATCACATCATCATCCATTTATATTTCGTTATTTGTGTCTTTAATTTTTGGTTTGTGTTATCTTATGATTGTCTTATGTGATTTTGTGTTTATTTTAAATGAGTGTGGTCATTTAGTTCATCATGCAAATATTAATTACAATATCTTGTTTATTTAATAAGTTTTAATATATTTTTTATTTTGTTAACTTCTTAGGAACAAGTCCCATCTTTTCAACAGAGTTCCCTTACGCACTGAATACTTAAAATGCGTATGACTATCCTCATGTCATATGGGACACATCTACCAGTGAAAAATTAATAAGGATTACAAATATCATTAATGGATTCCAAAACCACCACTCATACCATTTCCTTAATCTTATCCCATACCTTATCACCAGTATCCCTATCTTGTCTAAAACATAACTATACCCCATCCCATCATTTACCTACCTCTTTGGTACAGGAGAATTCATACCAAAACATACATTATGAGACATAATGAATTAAATGGGATTAATATTTTTATTACACACCTTAATTTATATCTTTCAATATTACATACATCCATAATGTCTCATCACACCATACACACTATATCCCATTCCAACATATCATTTTATCATCATCCTATAAGTAATAACATCACATCATTAGAAACATATAAACATAATCCATATTAAAACCTACAACACAATATATATATATATATATATATATATATATATATATATATAAAAGCACAAAAATCATTTCCCATTTATCTAATTCATTATCCATGCATCATCACATAATCATATACAAACTAGTTTTACAAACTCATAAGTATATATATTCATCACATTGTTACATCTATCATCATATACCATAACATCATAAACATAATGAATTTAATATCCTAATCATATACACCATAATTCATCTAATTACATCATCTATAAATTCATCATATAAAGGATAAAACATGTACACCCATCACATTGCATCATAAGCAATTCATCACATCATAAATAAGTGGGTTATGCAAATTCCAAATCACATATCTATCACATCCATCTAATACTATCCAAAAATAATAATGGAAATATAACACATCTCATAATATAATCTAAAATAACATGTCCATAAATCACATCAATATGATCACATCATCATCAATGCATTAAAATATGCAACACATCATCTAAACATATCATCATATATAAATAATATCCATAGTCCACATGGAGTCCATGTCAAAAAAATAGATACAATATGTGGGCCCATGGGGAAAGAATGAGCAGTAATACACAAAATACCATATATAAATATCTCATCTCATGGTTGTGGCCTTAGTGGCCCTAATGGTCTTGGTCATCCTCTAGTTGGCTAGTGCATTGACTATGATGAACTAGCCTAAAAAGAAGGATCACGTTGATCAACTGGCATTACTGCCTCATAGATTTTTTGGTAATATTATGCCTTATAGGCCAATCTCATAATGTTCTTCATCACATCAAACATCCAACACTCATTTATCACCAAATTAACCTCATCCTTAGCCCTCTTAGTCATCTCTCCCTCCCCTTGTTAGGGTATGAATATGTGCCTTCATCTACATAATTTGGCCTTAAAAACCTATAATCTAGGCATCCTTGCCCTAGATCTAGATCTATAACATGGCTATTTATGCCTATGATCTATGCCTGTAATCCTATAATTTGGGTATGAGCCTAGGCCAACTATCCATCTCTTTTGATAGGACCGAAACTCCCCAAAGCTCTGACACAACTTGTCAGATTTAAGAGCACACATGATTACCATTGTATAAGCAATTAAACATGTGAAATAACCAGAAGAACAAATAACTATCAATGAGAAAACACACAGAATATGAGAGGCAACACACAATTGTATTCAACTCATTACAAAGGAAATTACAATAAAGAGATCACACTCTTCTTCCACCTCTGTGAGGCTTCCTCCTCAAGGGCTCCAAGTAATCTTCCCACCTAAGTAATCTTCTCTCATAGGTCACAACACATAGCTAACACAAGCTGTTGTTCACCTCATTGCACATCTGTACAATCGAGTACACAACCGTACTCTAAGTAGATCTCTCCATGATCCTGCTGATGTATTGCTGTCACCTTGGATCTAGCTCCCCCGCTGATCTCCTTTCTGACCCTCGCATTCACACATCCCTGCATATCAAACCTGATCTTACTTATACATACATAGGTAATCCTACTTGATTCCACCATGGGAAGAACTCTCCAAGATTCACATAGCTCTTCTCCAAATTCTCCACTTAACAATACAGCCCATGAATCTATTATATAGATCTCATGCATACACTGATTAAACTTGTGGCTCAAGACTTTGAACAAGCCTTTAACATGCAAACTCAGCGTTCACTTAACTGACTGTTCATCAGCAATAGTTTAGACTGCCACAGGCGACCGACGTTAGTCCCTGCCTTCCTGGAGGTGACCGACGCCGGTCGATCATCTGCCGATGCCGGTTTCCCTTCTGCATCCCCTGACCGTCATCAGTGTGGCCTACCAATGCCAGTGACTACATACGCTAGAAACCCTCCTGTTTGCCTTAAGGTGTAGTTGTAGCTCAACACCCTAACAATCTCCCACTTGGAGATAAAGAGCTGCACCTGTACCCAAAACTAGTACTCTATCCAATCTGCATCCTGGCTTGTATTCCTCTTCAAGCTCCCACTTGAAGACAACCCACCACACTCCTTATGGTGTTAAACCTATGCCTAATTTTCTCCATTCTTCTGCCTTGATATACTCCCACTCAAACAGCAACCCCTGTGAGTAACCTGTAATCAACACACACTTAACAGATCTGGGACATCTGTTAGTCAAACTCGCTCTGAGAACGTCCAACCTCGCTCTGATACCAATTGATAGGACCAAAACTCCCCAAAGCTCTGACACAACTTTTCAGATTTAAGAGCACACATGATTACCATTGGATAAGCAATTAAACATGTGGAATAACCAGAAGAACAAATAACTATCAATGAGAAAACACTTAGAATATGAGAGGCAACACACAATTGTATTCAACTCATTACAAAGGAAATTACAATAAAGAGATCACACTCTTCTTCCACCTCTGTGAGGCTTCCTCCTCAAGGGCTCCAAGTAATCTTCCCACCTGAGTAATCTTCTCTCATAGGTCACAACACACAGCTAACACAAGTTGTTGTTCACCTCATTGCACATCTGTACAATCGAATACACAACCGTACTCCAAGTAGATCTCTCCATGATCCTGCTGATGTATTGTTGTCACCTTGGATCTAGCTCCCCCACTGATCTCCTTTCTGACCCTCGCATTCACACATCCCTGCATATCAAACCTGATCTTACTTATACATACATAGGGAATCCTACTTGATTCCACCATGGGAAGAACTCTCCAAGCTTCACATAGCTCTTCTCCAAATTCTCCACTTAACAATATAGCCCATGAGTCTATTATATAGATCTCATGCATACACTGATTAGACTTGCGGCTCAAGACTTCGAACAAGCCTTTAACATGCAAACTCGGCGTTCACTTAGCTGACTATTCGTCAACAACAGTTCAGACCGCCACAGGTGACCGACGTCGGTCCCTACCTTCCTGGAGGTGACCGATGCCGGCTGCTGATCATCTGCCGATGCTAGTTTCCCTTCTGCATCCCCTGACCGTCGTCGGTGTGGCCTACCGACGCCGGCGACTGCATATGCTAGAAACCCTCCTGTTTGCCTTAAGGTGTAGCTTTTAGCTCCACACCCTAACATCTTTGAGCTATCTAGGCCTATAAAGTTGAAACTAATGTCTATGCCTAGTCCATTTTCCTATCTCAATGTGTTATTGTAGCTTGTAGTTGTGCTTGAAGCTAGTCTCTCTCCTGAGTAATCCCAACAATATCTGATAAGATAGAGTAAATATTAATCTATAATTTGGCCATTAAATACCTCTCACTCTCTAGAAAAGGATATTGTAAGGGACCTACACTAGCTCCATCACCACTATCTCTCAATTATGTAGTAGCTTGTACCTATGAATATACCAGAGGGCCCACCTATACATGTGTTAGAATATAAGGCCTAGTCTATGCTGCTACTGATATTTGAACCCTATCACCCCCATCCACATCCATAACATCTATGTCCCCCTACTTGTCTTGACCATCCTATGTAGGTACCTATCTCATGCATCTTTATAGCCTGGCTCATGCCTGTAGAACTATCCTTATAACCCCTTGCTAAACTGTGACCTCAAGATGGGTCAATCTCACTGGAACCCATAGTCTCCACCATGATATGTATGTTTTAGTAACCCTTGGATATGGAATAGGCATCTATAAATCCCAAAGAGGTAATACCCTTATAATTTATGTGGGCCTAAGACCTATCTACTATCCTACCTCACTAAGGCCTCTCCTACTCATTCTAAGTGAATAAGTGATCCTCTCTAGTCACATCTTATATGAAACCAAACTATCACTGCACATGATCTAGTATGTATTACTCTATCACTAGGTCCTTGTGCCCTATTAGATAACACTCAATCAATATATGATGATCAATGACAGCTTTGTCATCCCATTCAAAATGTAAAACCCTATAAGGCATCCATGTAATATGTTTTGGATAATAACTATGAAATGCATCATGATAAAATATCATCTCTCCTGCATGGCCTCACTATATTCCCAATAAAATGTACCACCCAAAAAACATCATTTAATGCATCTATCATGCTACAAGTGTCCCCAATAAATATTGGATCATGATGTGCTCCTAGTTTTAGACCTATAAAAACATGTATGAACCCAAGCTAGCCACTCCCCTGTAAGTACCTAGGTGAGACTCTATACATATGTGCTAGTACCATGGGCCCCTAGGCAAAAACTCTGAAGTCCTAGACCATGTTTATCACCACATCTCCTAAACCTAGATGGAACCACTACCTATTATTGTCTGGTAAAAGTATGTCAGTGACAAGAGACATAACCACCAATGTCAATCTATCAAAAGAACCCTCATGCAGGCACCTATCAATATCAATGTGTCTATCATGTACACCCACTCACAAAACTCTAACCAATCTTTGAAGTGTCACTTCCAGTGTGTGAGACCTCCAGTATATCCTATCCCTATGCATCAACAAATGAAAGATCATATAGACATCCTCAAGGGTGAATATCATCTCACCTATGACAAAATGGAACATGCTAGTCTCAAAATGATAACACTCCACCAATGTTGTTATAAGGGTCTAATCAATCCATATAACTGGCATCATCACCACATCATGGTGTCCAATCAACTCCAATGTTCCATACTCAGCCTTTGTCAATAGGTGCATCTTTGTAGGACTACCAAATGTCATGATCGAGATGCCATCACTCCTAAGTCCTCCTACACCAATCACAATTGACCTATCACTCCATCTACTACATACCACTTTTCATATCTAGAATAAATCACCTAATTTACTCCAAACCACCTCTTACCCAATCCATCCTAATTGTGTATGCCTAATTTAACTAGTCCTAACACATACCTAATCCTAATTCATCATATACAATCTTAATACCCACCTATCCTAATTTCCTATTCCTTACCTTTGTTACCCCTAACTATTTCCCATCCTATCATATCTAACCCATCAAACCTTCTTTCCCATCACATTAATACCTAGACTACCCTTATCATCCCTTTACCTCACCTCATTAATCGCCTACCTACATTTTACTACACCCTATCCAACTAACCAAAATCAACCTAAAATATCCCCCTAACTATCATCTAACTAACCCCCCTACATAGCCTAAACACCAACTAACTAACCTAAAAACCTATCCCCATCCCATTAACCTCATCTAACTCACTTAATATATTACATATTTCCTTAATCTCATCATTAAAACCCTAATAAACTTATCCCTATCTTTATCAATTCCCCATCCAACTAACCATATCCCTCATCCTCTAACTTATCCACTCTTTCTAGCCTCAATAAAACTACTAATCATGAAAATACCCTAAGTCATGGATTTGAAACGATCACCACTCACATCTTGTAGTTTTGTCTAACCACATAGTTAGGCAAAATTATAAATCCTTCACTCATGGTTTTATAAAACAATAATTATCTAATATGTAGTATTACAAAACTACAACTTCAAAGTTGTAGTATTGCAATATTATATCTTTATGCAGTATTATAATATCATATATTTCCTTACAAGGCCGCATGTTGTGATGACAATGTTGCAATTGAGGGCATAGTTGTTAGTCATGGTATTTTTGTGGCAACTTGGTCGATGTCTATTTCTATAAAAAAATCCCAAAAACTAAAGAAAATTAACAAAATCATAGAGCTAAGGGTTAAACACTCATCGATGGTCCAACCTTTGGTGCCCTCTTGAACTCCCATACTCATTCATTGTAATGGGAAGCTCGGGGAAGTCAATTCATGGTTTTGACTTAGAGCTCAATTTCACTAAATACAAAATAACTCTTTTATCCTATTTGACCCCCCATCTTTTTTCCCCTGTCATCACCTAATAGCTCTTTGCTGATGTAGTTCACATCTAATCCTATCAAAATTATCCAATAATCCTAATTCATCATCTCTACTCATGTCTCTCATCATCTAGGGCATGGAATTTCCATTTCCTCATTGTCCAACATAATCCTATGTCAGAACTACATCAACCTTAAGTCTTTTAAGACTATGTAGGCAACACCTAGTCCCAATTTTGTGCTAGGGATAGCTCTGCCACCATGAATCCCTCATCACTATCCCATCCCCAAACTAGTCACTTGAAAATCACATAAAGTGGATTTATATCATTAATCAAATTCTTTTTATTTATTTTCAAGCCTTCCCTAGCATGTGTCTTAACCATGATACTTATCACCAGCTTGAACCCATCTAATCAATCTCATTTGATCAATATAATCATTTTTCTAGACATTGGTTGTTTGTTTAGAACCCATCACAACTGAGCCATTTTATCCCCTCGACACTTGGGGTACATTCAACCATAGCTATGTCTTGGGGCATCCCAACCCCATTTTTATTATCCTGATCTTGTCCCACCCTAGGAATTCTAATTGAGTGACCATTTAGGTCATTTCTCCCTACATTCTCCCTTGAAGTGGGCATCATACCCTAATAACTTATTCTTGACATCATCGAACATTATGGTTCTCATTTTAAAGACCATTACTCCTTTCCTACTGACTCACAATGCCTTTTCAAAGAGGGGTAACATGTATGCACTAAAATCTGCTCACCCTGATAATTATGCTAATTTTTTCTATTTTAACTTATAACTACATTTAATAGCTAATTTAACTAATACTCTATTACCCCACATCTCATTTCATACATCCTAAAAACCTTACCCCATCCCATAACCAATTAATCCCTTCATTAATCCCCTAACAAGACATATTTACCCACTAATCTACTCCTTAAGCCACTTGCCAGTTTAAAAATACAAAATAATCTACCTACCCAGCCACTCCTAAACCCCCAAACCCTAATAGGATATTTCTCAAATTGGAGGATTATATAAATTTCCTCCATTTTAGCCCCTTCTCTAAAATTTTCTATTCTAAAGATCTCCATGGAAATAAGAATTCCATGGAAAATTCCTAGCCATTGATTTCAATGGCTCAAATTTGAATTTGAGCCATTGATTTCTCCCTTCATTCTTATATAACCAATCTCACTACCTCCCCCAAACTTTACTTGGAAACTTGGAAAATTATCAACTTGTTGTCATTATCTTGCCTTCTTGTATCAATCCATAACCACTATCAAGCTCAAATTGTCCATTAGAAGCCATTAGCAAACACCAAGCAACAATCCAACAATCTTCAATTTGGCATCAAACATCCATTTGATAATCTTGGATAGGAGATATAAAGAGTTAAAGTGATGGTAAGAGTCTCATTATTGAGATGATTATCTATTTTATCCCCTTCTATTTTTGTGTTTAAATTTTAGGTTTTTATTACTAAAATTAGTAGTAAGAGTTGAATCTAAAATTTAGGCTACACTTCTTTTCAACCCTGAATTGAGATGATGTATTTTGAGGCACATCATAGCTAGAAGATGTATATACATGATTGATACTAGAATGACTTGGATCCTTTGTATATGTGTTTTTTTAAAGTGAGATGATCTTTGAATTGAAATACTTATTTTTATTTTTTAAATTTTTATTGATTTTTTCATAATGATGGTTTGATTTTGAAGGGATTCACAAGCACACATCCTAGATAATTTTGATTAAGTATGCATACTAACACCATTAAGAGGATATTTGGAAGGAGGAACACTATGGTTAGTAACATTGTGTTGGGAAGTAAATAAAAATTCATAAGATGTGTTATAAGGAGTATCATTTCTTTTGATTATATAGTTTGATGTGCTAAGGGAGGAGGAACAGGTTCATAATTATTGGTTGACAAGGGAGAAAATCTATGATATTTATGCTCAATATCCATTGTGTTTAAATGAAAAGAGATAGATCATTTGTATTAATATTCAAAATCACTTCAAAGAATGAGAAATAAAATTTTATTCATTAATTTATATACTCATCTCTTTTATCTACTTAGGGTTTTACATTAATTCCCAAAATAATTAAATCATGTGGTGAACCCAACTTACTTTGAATACTGCCCTAACCCTAGTCTATCATTAGTGTTTATGTTTACACCCTCCAAAAAAATGTCGTACTTAGATTTCAAATCCTTATATCTTCTAATTTTTATTTCTCTAAACATGATAATAATGACAGATGATATTTTTTACTTTCTTATGTAAAGTTTCATGATCTCTATAACATGTTATTTTTATCTTATGTGGAATTCAATCAAGCCATATATCATTACATGCATACAAGATATAATGCATAAGATAAAAAACACATCACCTAAAATTAATAAATCTCCTTTAAATGCCTTTTTCTCTTTGGTTCACTTTGATTCCTTACCTATTTCTACTAGACATAAGAGAACATTAGTAGTTTCAATTATCCCTCTTACTTACTGACCCTAATCATCTATCTAATATCCCACTCTTAGTACCAGATTTATGCTCATAATAGATCCTATGGTCTATGCTATGACATCCACAAGGGGTCCCAAAGAATGGTAAGTCAGTAAAACCTATGGTTGTATCCTTCTCAATCAAATATATATCCTTGTAACCATAATTTTCATTTTAGAGATTATGTAACATTCTAACACATACAAAGATGTCTTGCATGTAACATTCTATGACACTAGGGTACCAAACACATCAAAGCCAGCTCATGTTACTTCTATAATCAATATTATGAAATGTACTGAAGAGCATATTTCCATCTAAAAAGGAAATCTTCCACATTAGCACATCATAGATCAATATTTGCCTCTTTACATCCAATTTTTAATTAACGAAGTGGGTGTCAAATGATAGATTAGGGTTAAACACTGTAATATCTATTTTATTTAGCTTTTTAATATACATTCTAAGGACTTAAATCATTATGATATGAAAATCTGAGGTTTTGATAATATTCCACACACAATTTTGGGTTGGATAACACTAAATTTTACATTGGGACCTAGAATAATACTTACAACATGTCAAGTTATACCTAGTGATCTTAATTACAATATTTTTCTTGGGAGGCCTTGGATTCATGATATGTATGCAATCCCCTCAAATTTACATGTATTTTTTCAATTTCATCCATAAAGGGTATATATACACATGTCCTATAGATCATGAAACATTCAAATATTGTCAGAATATAGAGCCTACACACAACTATATTCCTCACATGGATTTTGCTATAACACCTATAGAATATAATATTTAAAGTTGACACATGACTCCCACATACACCTCAAGCATACAAGATAATCAATTTAATTATCTATTTACAATAAAATATTTCAAAAACATGGGCTACATAGGACAAGGCCTTGAAAAATATAAACAAGGAATTCTTAATTTTATTAAAGCATTTGATCAAAAAGGTAGATAGGGACTCAAATATAATGATGAAACATCTAATTATAAGTATTCCAACCCTTTTTATCAGCATATAGTGTTTTTTCTACGTATTCCATGGATAGACAATAAATTAAATCATATCTATGCACTCTCAATTATGTACCCTGACCATAATGATGATATCATTTATATAGATCTGCTCTCTTTTGACAAGTTCACCAGTGATGAAGGTATCCTAAAATTCTTAGATGCATGTGAGTATATTCATTCATTCTATCATAATAATATGTTTCCTCATTCCACAACTACCCAGGCATACTTCACTTAGATCTTTGACATTTTAGATTATATCCCAACTAACACAGATGGCACCCTACCTATATCATCTTATGTTATTATTTGATCTACATTATTAATGAATAAAAAATTGAATTCAATTATGGAATGGAAAATTATTATTTCATAATATTACTATATGCCACCCTACGTAAATAAGATGATACAAATATTCAGTAGAGTTTAAGGGACTTCCTTGAATTTTTTTCTTGGTCCTATTTAGATTGTCAAGCATTGATCCTTTAATTGTAGTAAAAACAATTAAAATCTATCTATATTCAAATATAATTAGACAAAAGATTCAAAAAATGCATCCTAAAGTGGCTCTATTAGTCAAAGATGAGATCCAACATCTCATTAATGTTGGCTTCATTTTACTAGTTGCTCACTGTGAATGGGTATCCAACATTATACCAGTTGCTAAGCCTAATTGACAAATTTGATGTTGTTATAATTCTAGAAATATAAATAAATCATGTCTTAAGGATGAATTTCCCCTACCTAACATCGATATGATAGTATATTCCATAGAAAGATACAAGATGTTATCTTTTATGGATGGTTTCATTGGTTATAATCAAATCAAGATTGGTGAAGAAGATCAAGAAAAAACTTATTTTATCATACCATGGGGCACATTTTGCTATATAGTCATTAATTTTTGATTAAATAATGATGGAGAAACATAATAATGAACTATGACCCATATTTTTCATGATATAATTCATAGAACATTTGAAGACTAAGTTGATAATTTATAAGCTAAATCAAAAGAGTAACATCATGTAGTCAATTTACAAAATATTTTTGAAAGGTTGAGACAATAAAATGTATGACTAAATCCCATTAAATTCATATTTTTTTATGCCCTTAACATTTAACATGTCTAGGGATGTGTGTGGCTGACTTGTGGCTTACATATCTCTTTTATATTATTGTTACATTTCCCTATGTTCTTAGTTAGGTTGGCCTATGGAATAACCATGGATAAGTAGACTATATATAGAAGATATTGGTTAGTCTTTAATCATCATATGAATTATTTTTCTCTTATTTCATTATTGTGGATGTTTCCCCCTCAAAGTGGCTTTGCTACATTATCTAGTATTTTACCCTACTGTCAATTATTTCTATGTGATCTCTTATATTTACTTATTTTATGTGATATATAATCATTTTGTGCGAACATCAAAGTAATTTAATTACGAGTGGTATCAGAGATTTGATTTGGGTAATTTTTTCCCATGATGTTGTTTTTTGGATTTGACAAGGTATGGTTTCTGTGAGAGGAAGGAGCAAAAAAACATAACTTGCAATCTGGGAAGAATTAATTTTTTCTATCAACACAATACTGTTTGAAATAATTTTTTAAAAACAAATATTTAAAGAAAAGTCTAGAAAAAAATTGTTTCCCTTTGCACATTTACAATCATTGGATTCATCTCGATGAGATGATCACAATGGTATATTCTACTAGTACACTTTTTTGGTGTTGAAATTTTTTACCCTAATGCACAAACATAGTTGTTAGATTCATTTTGGAAAGGCGATCACAATGGTACCATCTCTTGGTGCACTTTTTTTGGGGTGAAAACCCTCATAGGATTTTTTTATGGTAGGTCCTGGTACTCAAGGAAAAAAAGGGGGGAAAGCACTCCTAAGACTCCTACAAGTGACATAGAATCTAGAACTTCAAATCCATTGATTTCTAAACTTCATTCTAACATAAAGGGCTTGGTGCAAAATGATGAATTTTTTGTAATTCAAATTGATGTTTTAGGGATGTGTAGAGAGATTAATGGGGTTCACACTCAATTGAATTATATCACTATGTAGTTGGCTACCCTTTCATCTTAGTTACAACAAAATAACCCTCCACTTCATCATTTGAGTACTCCTCTCAATACTAAAAACTTCAATTTTGGTATGAAATTGATGTTGCCAAAATTAGACATGCGTAAGTTTGATGGTAAGAACCCTCTCACTTGGATTACCCAAATTAAAAATTTATTTGATCTACATCAAAGTCCTAGTTTTCAAAAGGTGATAGTGGCATCTCTGTATCTATAACTTGAGTAGTTCATTGGGTATCATTGGTCATGTTGTCAAAAGAAAAATAATGGTTCTCCTATTACATTTTCCATTTTTAGTGATGAGTTGTTGGATAATTATCAAAATAATCTCACTAAGAACTACCTCAACTAGTTAGCCAAACTATGACAAATATGAACTATGAATGATTATATTCATCAATTTTAAAATCTATCCTTTATGGGTGGAAGACATCACTAAGAAAAATTTGACTGATCTTTTTTTGGGTGGCCTCAAAGATAACATCCAATTTGAGGTTAGGATGTTTAACCCAACATTTGTATTATAAGTTATTCCAAGGTCATGCATGGTAGAAGAAAAAGAGATGGTCAAATGGAAAACTTTAACTACTAGTTATGATTTCACCTTCCTAGCCCCATAATTTTCTAAATCCACAGATTGACACCTTGATAAATTGAAGATAAGTGAGTCAAAGGGTTGAATTTTTGTTATGACATCAAATGGGGCAGAGACCATCATTGTGCTAAAAATAAGTTATTTTACATCTAAGGTGCCAATGAGGATGAAGATAATGAAGAGGTAAATGGAGAGGATGAAGAAGCTCCTGAGGAGGAATTTGAAGACTCTCAGCCTACTATTTCTTGTCATGCCCTTTCAGGTATTAGCACTCCCCAAACTCTTAAGGTGGTGGGTTTTATTAAGAAATAGAAGTTCACTATATTTATTAATTCTAGGAGCACACACAACTTAATCAACAATAAACTGGCTGCTCAATTAAACTATTTCATTTATCCCTCTCCAAAATTTTAGGTCATGATTACAGATGGTGGTACTATCCACTCTTAAAAAAAATGCCATGGTATTAATCTTGTGATGGGAGACTACTTGTTGGATTTTTCTATGTTTGTTATTCCTATGGGAGGATCTGGCATTATTTTGGGAGTACAATGACTCACCACTTTAGGCACTATCGAGATGAATTTCTAGGAATTTTTTATGCACTTTCATTCTAAAGGAAGGAAAGTTTAGCTAAGGGGATTAAGGGATAAATATCCACAACTTTTTAGCTCCCATCAAATGACAAATATTATCTATAATGGTGCTAAAGGATTTGTAGATCGCTCATTTTCCAGGGAAGTTCAACCAACTTAGCCATCTACACCTCCTGATTTGTAATAAGTGATTGATGGCCATTCAGTTGTTTTTAGTGACATGTCAAAAGGACTTCCACCTAGCTGCATGCATGATCATGCTATCAATCTTATTATTGGTATTAAACCATCCAACATCAGGCCATACAAGTATACCCATGATTATAAAAGTGTAATTAAAAATATGGTATAGGAGATGTTGGATGCAAGAATCATTCACCATAGCCAAAGTGAATATTATTTGCCAGTTGTCATGGTGAGAAAGAAAGATGACATTTGGAGGATGTGCCCTAACTATAAAGAACTCAAAAATTACACTATCAAAGATAAGTTTCTTATTCCTATCATTGATGATTTTCTAAGTGAATTAAATGGTGCTCTTTATTTTACCAAGTTAGATCTATATTCTGAGTATCATCAAATCCAAATATGTTATGAAGACATACCCAAAATAGCTTAGGACTCATGAGGGCCATTATGTGTTTTTGGTTATTCCTTTTGGTCTGAAAAATGTACCATCCACCTTTTAGAGTTTGATGAATACTATTTTTATTCCATTTTTGAAGATTTTTTTTTAGTATTTTTTGATGATATCCTCATTTTTAGTAAAAATTGGGAAGACCATTTGCACCATGTGAAATAGGTATTCTCAATTCTAGAACAACATTAGTTGTATGCCAAACCTTCCAAATTTAATTTTTAAGCTTGTGAGGTTGATTATTTGGGTCATTTGGTTTCACATGAAGGAATGAAAGTGGATCCTAAAAAATCCAAGAAATGATAGATTGGTCAATTCCTAAGACAAGCAACTATAGGGATTTCTAGCGCTAACTGGTTACTATCATAGGTTTATCAAAAACTATGGTAGAATTTTAGCTCCACTCACCTCATTATTGAATAAATACTCCTTTTAGTGGATTGATATAGCTACCAAGGCATTTCAACAATTGAAATTGGCTATGTGCACCACTCTAGTGTTGGCCACTTTTGATTTTTCCAAGACTTTTATGGTTAAATGTGATGCATCTGGGTATGGTATGGGTGTTGTACTCATGGAAGAAGGTAAGACACTTACATTTTAAATTCACTAATTAAAGGGTAAAAATCATCATAAGCCCATCTATGAGAAGGAAATGATGGTCATTTTGCATGCAGTCAAACAATGGAGACTTTATTTGATGGGTCATCACTTTCAGGTAAAGATTGATTAGATAGTCTCAAATATTTTATAGAACAATGGTTGTCATCTAAAGAACAACAAAAATGGATAACTAAGATGTTAGGATATGATTTTGAAATAGTTTACAAGAAATTCAAGGACAATGTAGTGGTAGATGCATTATACAGGAAGGATGAATCAATTGAGGCATTGTTATGTGTTATGACCATTTTGTAGGTAGATTGGCTAGAAAAAGCACAATAAGAATGGGAAAATGATCATGTTACCCATGTTTTGATTTATAATCTTCAACAAGGTTTGGGTGGATTTGAAAAATTCACATGGAAGGGTGATGCATTATGGTATAAAGATAGATTATACCTATGTAATAATTCTCTTCTTAAACAAAAAATACTTTAGAAACTTTATGAAACTCAAATTGGGGGTCATTTAGGATTTTTGAAAACCTATCATAGAATCAAGAATGTTTTTTTTTGGAAGGACCCAAGGGGGATGTCCAAAAATATGTGGTTGAATGTATGATCTATTAAAAAAATAAAGGAGAAACCATCAAAACCATAGGTCTATTGCAGCCTTTATCCATCCGTATCCAACATTGGGAAGAGGTGTCTATGGATTTCATTACAGGGTTACTGATATTTGATGGTCAAAATGTTATCATGGTTATGGTGTATCATCTCAGTAAGTATACTCATTTTTGTTCTTTATCATAGCCATTTGTTGCTAGTATAATAGCTTCTGCTTTTCTCAATACAATTCAAAAATTGCATGGTACCCCAAAAATTATTATCAGTGATAGAGATCCCATTTTCACTATCAATTTTTGGACTAAATTATTTTCATGTATGGGCAACCAATTGGCTCATGTCTCATCTTATCATCCTTAATCAGATGGATAAATTAAGGTATTCAACAAATGTTTGGAAGGATATCTCTATTGTTTTGTTTTTGATAAACATGATAAATGGGTTCATTGGTTACCACTTGCTGAATGGTGGTATAATATTTTTTTTCATATTTCTTCCAAAATGTCTTCTTTTTTGGCCCTATATGGATACCACCCTCCATCTATCAATTCAACCTAGAAGGTTTAGCCTAAGGTTTATGTAGTTAAAGATCATATTCACCATTAACAATAGGTCCTTTCTAGTTTGTGTGAAAATTTAGCCATGGCCCAAAATTACATGAAGTAATAGGTAAATCAAAATAAGAGTGAGAGGCATTTTGACATTGGTGATTGGGTATTTGATTGCTTGCAACCATATAATTAGATATCCTTGAAGCAATAGAAAAAGGATAACAAGTTGTCCCTTAAGTATTATGGGCCTTATCAGATCTTGAAAAAAATTGATACTATGGCCTAAAAGTTAGAATTTCCTTCCTCCACTCACATACATCTAGTATTTCATGTATCATGCCTGAAGAAAGTCATTAGACACATAGTTTTTACTCAAATAGAGTGACCAAAATTGGATGAGGAAGGAAGAGTTATTCTTGATCCTGAGGCATTCTTTTAAATTCACACTAAGCATATACGGTCTAGAATGATTAAGGAGTGCTTGATCAAATTAAATAATATACCTTGTGAAGATGCCACTTGGGAGGATGAATCTTTTATGTAGTAACATCCAAAGTTGACTAAATATTGAGGACAACATTGTTTTGAAGGGGAGAGGCATGCTACACCCTTAGACTTTGGCATGTCTATGGATATGTGTGGCTGACTTGTCACTTACATATCTCTTTTATATTATTGTTACATTTCTCTATGTTCTTAGTTAGATCAGCCTATGGAATAACCATGGTTAAGTAGGTTATATATAGGTGCTAGTGGTTAGTATTTAATCATCATATGAAGTATTATGCTCTTATTGCATTGTTGTGGAGGTTGCCCCCTTAAAGTGGCTTTGCTATATTATCTAGTATTCTGCCTTGCCATCAATTATTTCTATGTGATATCTCATATTTACTTATTATGTGTGATATATAATCATTTTGTACAAACATCTAAGTAATTTCATTACATATTTAGTATCACATCTGATAAATTATCAAGATTTATAATATCTCATTGTAACATTGAGGTAGATCTAAAGAAATTCAAAACTATAATGGATATGTCTCCCCTACAAACTTAAATCAACTTTGATCTTTACAAGGTAAAATTTAGGCAATACATCACTTTGTGGCACAACTAGCATAAAAGAATCAGTCATTCACAATATTACTTAATAAAGATACAACATATTAATGGTATATTTCATGCCAAGAAATATTTAATACAATCAAACAATACTTTCTCAATCCTCTTATCTTGGTACACCTATACCTAGTAGGCCACTTATCCTTTACATTTCTACACAATGAACTTTTGGCACAACATGATGACCAACATAAAGATTAATCTATTTACTACATCATGCACACACTTTTTTATTATGAATGAAATTATTTCTCAATGGAAAAACTCTATTTAACACTCATATTTGCTACACAAAATCTCTAGCACTATATGATCAATAATGAGACATAGGTTATTATAAAAGTGGATCGTTTGAAATTTATTATGTCAAAACCACACCTCTTTAGTCGTATCACCATTTGGATAATGTTACTCATAGAGTTAAATCTAAAAATCAAGTTATAAAAATTGATAAGGGGCCAAATAATTACAAACCAATTGGTAGTAGCACCACTATTAGATACCAATGTTATCAATGATAAATTTTGAGATAATTTCACATCTTAAAACATTACTTCCGATACATGGATGATGTTGTATGATAGTTCAATATGTGCATTAGGCACTGGAGATGGAATTTTCTATATCACTCCACAGGGGAAAATAATGTCACTTGCATATTGATTAAGTTTCTCATGTACAAATAATATTTAAGAATATGAGGCACTTACCCTTGTCCTCTATGTAACTTAGGCTCTCCTAGTAAAATCTATTAAGGTTTATGGGTATTTATAGTGGGTTTTTAATTAATTCATAGATGTCTACCAAACCAAGGAAGAATGATCCGTTCAATAAAAGAATATGGTTCAATGTATATGTGATCAATTAAAATACTTCTCTATTGAAAATATTCTTCAAAAAGACAATAATCACATAGATGCAATAGAAAATGTGGCATCATTGATCCCTATTGACATCAATGATGAGCAAGATATATTCATTATTAAATTAATATAGTTACCATTAGTATCCTATGTTGATCTCATAACACTATTAGTTTTATCCACCATGCACAGTACAAAAGCCTCAGAATGGTTTTCTTATATTTACAATTTTCTACACAAATCTATCATGTCAGATACTTTCACTAGGATTGATGAGTGAACATTATATATAAATTCCCTCCATTACATTATCATAGACATAGAATTATTTAAATTATCTTTTGATGGATACTTACTGTGATGTTTGACATCTGACAAAGTTAACTTGGCCATAATCCAAGTACATGATAGCAAATGTGGTGGCCATTTCAATAGAAAAGCAATGTCACAATAATTATTTTGACAAAGGTATTATTGGCCCACCATAGAACATCAATGTCAAGAATGTGGTAACTTATGTGATAAATGTCAAAAAAATAGTAATCTACACCATGTTTCTTCAAAATAATTACAACCTATTATCTCCCCATCATCATTCATGCAATGGGGGATTTGATCCAAATGGTAAAATCAACTCAAAATTAATAAGGGGTCACAAATTCATCACTATAGTTATAGAATACTTTAATAAGTAGGTAGAATCCATACCATTACAATCCCAAAGAAGAGAATATATATGTTGCTTTCTCATGATGAATATAATTTCCCATTTCAACCTACCAACAACCATCATTAAAGATCATGAAACCTCTTTTAAAAACAAAAAAACAAATGAATTTTGTGTTAAATATAATATCTAACACACATTTTCTACTCCATACTACCCAAAAATTAATGGTTAAGTTGAAGCTAAAATAAGATAATTAATAGTATCCTGAGTAAAATGGTCACCAAATTTGGTGATGATTACCATAATCATCTCATCTATGCACTATGGGTTTACCACACTAGTATTCACATACCAATAAGAGCTACTCCTTATTCACTAGTGTATGGAACTGAAGTAGTTTCCCACTAGAATTAGAAATCCTATCCTTTCAAGTATCCCTCAAAGGGATTATCACAAAATACCAATACATAGAAAAACATCTTCATGACTTAGAACAATTGGATCACACACACATACAATCTACAGAGCACCTCAGATCATACTAGAAATGAATCCAACATGCACACAATATCCATGTTCGTAGCATAAAATTTGAAGTCAATGATATCATTCTAAAATAAAACCTTAGAAACATCAATACCAAACAAGAGGTAAAAAGAAAGTTTAAACAAAATTGGATTGGCTCATTCTTAATTTTAGAAAATATTATCTCCAAGTTATATCATCTAGATTTACTCAATGGTAAGGCAATGAATAATCCATTGAACACAATGTGTCTATGGAGATTCTATATCTAAATAGCTCACAATTTACCCATACATAATTTCATTATTTCAATTTACTTGTACATAGTTTCTCTTATCTTGATCCTTGTATATAGTTTCATTTTCATGTTACTTGTACATAACTTATACTCAAAAAGAGCAAAAATAATATAATATGTTCAAAAATTAAAAAAACATTCAAATGTTTGCTCATAAAATAAAAATTTTAGATTGTATGTATTTATGTGTTTACATTCCTTGTATTCACTAGGTACTACATATGTTATTTATGTTGGTGTAGTTAGTTTTATCATACATACATGCTTCACTTGTTATTTTTGAGTGTTTGTATATTACTACAGGACTCATGTCCTCCTCCTAGATCTAGATTTGCTACTACTCACCCATTGGGGGCACATACACATATACAGATTCAACATTGACATATCAACCCATTGGGGGAATCATAAGCATAGTTTTTGATTTCCCAGGTTATATCTTTCTATACTCCACATCAGATATTTAACATTGATTATATCTTAATGTTGATCATCTTATACTACATTGATATTTTTTTGACTACTACTATAAACTAAGCTTATGTACATATTTTCTCTTATACAAATTTGTACTACATTCTTACACATACATTATTTTATAGCTTTACTTGTTTAGATTTGATTATGTCTCTTTGATTTTCCATCTACTCGAGGGCATTTGAATATGCCATTATTATATGGATCTAAGCCAATTCCTTTCATTGTTTGTATACTTTATACATATGCCCATGTCCTTATGTGTGCTTATTGATTGTGTATGTAAACTTTTGAAGATTTCCTTCCATGTGGCTTTAAGCCAAACCTTGCTTGATTTATGTGTATGTAGAAATTTAAACATTCCCTTGTATGTGTGCCTTTCTCAGACTTAATGACATGTGCCCATGTCCCTTATATTGTGCCTCCTTGGCCTACATTTCATGCCTCGTTATTTGTATGTGTGTTTTTATGTATGCATCATGGCCATGACACTTCTCTCTTTTTCATTGCTTTCACATCCAATTTATGATGCCATGATGTACCTCATGCATCTCCCCTTCATGATTACATTATTATGTTTATCTTGACAAACCTTGTGAATGCTAGATCTACCATACATCATACATTACCAACTTATGCTTAAATTATTTCACATTCTGAAGTCATGTATACACATTATATTGATTTATCACTTATATACCATATATTTTTAGCTTAACACACATGATGCATAGTTATTTTTTAGGACAGTAATTTTAGAGGTTCAATAACTCCCCTAAAAAGATGAGGTATTCATAAGGGTTTGTCACAGAGATCAAGCCATCCTAGTGCACTCAAAACACAATTTTCACCATGCAGACACATATTACAGATCTCAGCCTCAAGAACATATAGTGAAACATTGTCACGATAGATTAGTCTAAGTTTCTCTCAAAAACAACACTTTTGGACAATAGTGAAGTATACTTCCATAAGGGTAGTATGCTATAGTCCACCCATCATGATATTGACTAGTAGCACTAAAAATAGAAGATCTAGAATTCTCAAAATGGTAAAATAGTTATAGTTTAGGTTTGCACAATCTTAGTCACAAATTATCATATATGTTTAGTATATATTTAGTCTTTACATAGAATTACATAGGAGCATATTAGGGGCATCGTGCATGGCATGATCACTCCCATTTCAGTCTCAGATATGCACAAACACATATTATTATGACTCAAGTCTTAGTCCATAATATATATGCACACATATTAGAATTAGGGGTGTGCATGGCATATTATTTTCATATGGTCAATTTTGCACTAGTTCTTCAAATGGAATGACAATTCCATGTCATTATCCACTTTATATACTCCAAAAACTATATGAACCAATTTTTACTAGGATCACACTAGATTGATTCCTCATTCCATCTATAGTGATTGGCATTCCTAAGTGGCCCAAAGTCATTTTACATTCATGAGTGGCCCTTGATCAATTTTTACATTTCATAATTTATGAGTGGCCTAGAGCCATTTTATATAGTTTCATGACATCATTCAGTTTCACTCTCAATGCATCTAATACACATTGGTAGGCAAGGATGGGGTCATATCCTACTTGAGTTCTTTAGCCACCTACATAATAGTGTTAGACAAATCATCAATACAATCCAAGTTATTCATATATTATGATTGACTGAATAGGGGTGGGTAATGATGGAATCAAGGAAAACTTGAATTATTGAGCCACCTACACTTGGGGATAGGGCAAGCCATCAACCCAGTCTAAGATATTCATAATTTGATCACCATATATACACACACAAGATGTCACCAAATTTTTTCATTAGTTCATGTACCCACTGAGTTGTATTTTTTCCTTTCCTCTTTCTTACATCTCTTTACTTAGTTTTGCCTTTGATTCTGATATTTATTAATTTAGGACTAACTCATACATGTTTCATTTATAGGACACATAATAGAGCATAGTTCATAGATTCAGACCCACATTCATGGGCTTCACCTCTTAGTTAAGTCTAGGTATATTTCTCTTTCCTTTATCCTAGTCATTTCACTTTTTGTATTTATATAATACAGGTGGGGGGGTGGTAAATGTAGTCATCTAAAATGTTATTTAAATTAATGAGTGTCACTTGAGACCACCCTATCCTTAGCTTAGCCTTAGACCTATCTTAGGGCCTCTTTTGATCCTTTTTTAGATTTTATGCACTTCTATCCCCTGCCTAGATATACTAAAAGCATCATTAATCCATCACCTAGGAATCCCAAATCATTTGTCACACATGCCAACCACCTAAATAATAGTGTGACCCCTTTGGTATGCAATATTATAAAAGGGGGAAAAACTATTGACCCTTAGCTTATTTTACTCGAAACAAATATATTTCCACTCCTTGAAACATATTAGGGTCAGTTGAGACTCATTTCTAGTCTCAACTTGAATCAAAACACTATATAAAGACCACTCTCATTCATTTTATCCCTTAGATGGAAATTCTCATAAGCAAGCTAAAAAATAGTTATGAGAATTAAGGTCATTAATCCCTATTTACCCCTATTTATCTATACATCCATATACAACAACCTAGAGCTCAATTTTACTCAAATTATAGTTTCAAGTCACACTCAAAGCATTCAAATTAGCATTCATACTTAGTCATAATAACATCACTCTCATTTGCACCAACACACAGACTGGGAGAACTAAATTGGGATTTATCCCCTTTTAAGGTATTGGTATGTAGGCAACATTTAAGACATGGGCTGTTAAGGTAACGTCTAGCCTACCCTACTAATGCCACTCTTCTTACACTTGTGTTCATCAAAACCCTAGAAATCATGGAGGTTTAGGTTTTCATAGTGAAATTAGTTAAAATGAAGCATAGATGATGATCTATGTCTCCACCATGTACACACATGTTTCCCAAAATAGAGCAAAGGTTTTCCCCAAATTTCATTATTTTATCTACATAGGTTCAATAGCATAACACAAAAGTTTAGTAGCATAGTGTGTTATTGGCAAAGAGGGTCATATTACTATCTAAAGAAGGTTTTAACACTTGTTTTCTACTAATAACACTCTTCCCTACTCCTACATCATTTTATAACCTATCACTTGTTTATTTAAGTCATATTTTCTAGAGATGTATGGGTAAGTGCACCAACTTGCGGGAAAAAAAGGGGCCTACCCATGGACATGATTTTTTTGAAAGTTCAAAAATGTGAAATTGTATAGATAATTAGAGATGAATATACTCAAAATTTGAAGATGGTATAACAATATGAATTGTTGCATTTTGAGTCTAGTTTCCAAAAAACTATTTTTTTTGAAAAATGGTCAAGTTTAAATAGTTCAAACATCTAAAATTTGAAGAGGACCTCTTTTTTTAAGAAAATTTGAATTGTACCATTCTGTGTGACCCACATTTCTTGAGCATCATTTAATATTATTACAAACCCTTTGGTGAATATTTAGATTAACTCTTCTAGTGTGTTACAAAAATCTTAAATATTTTTTGATGAATTTTTTTTCAATTAAGTATATCCTGAAAACTGACAAAAAAATGGATAGCCGTTTGTGTGACCCACCCTACCTACCTCAAAAAAAATGAAAAATAATTTTTTTAAATGTGTGTAGAATTAGGCCTAGTTTGTTGCCATATTTTTTTTTTGAATTTAAATCAATGAATTTTTTTTTTAGATAAACATGAATAGGCATGTATGGGTGAGGCATGTAGTGGCCTAAAAAAGGTGTTATTAGAAATAAATATAATTTGAACCCTTGAAATAGCCTAAAAATTATAAAAATCATACATTTAGAAAGAGGACAACGTGATCGTCATAACAGTAATAAGTTTTCAAATTTTGATGTTGAAATCCATAGCATATTTAATGATTAAAGTTAAAATTTGTTGGTTTTTCCTAAAACTCTTGGTCTTAGTTGTAGATGCACAGTCCCAAACCTTTGGCTCAGAAATCTAAGCCATTTTCAAGCCTAAAGTCTTGGTTTTAAATTTAAATTTAAATAACATGTACACATTATATAATGCATACATGTTATATATTGCATACATGTTATATAACACAATAAATAATGTGTACACATTATATAACACATACGCATTCCTTTGTCATAAAATGAGACAAGAAAATTTCATGTTTTTTGTGGGGGAAAGGTTCCATTAGCCATGCATCCTTATAGGGTAAATGTCCCATTAGCTTTAGATAGTGAATTAAGGTGCCATAACATTGCATTAGACTTCAAAAATTTTACCCATTTCAATATGTCATCATAACTACTTATAACTAGGGTTTCAAGGTCTAACACATTATACATTTGACAATATAACTAATTTTATTATGAGAGGTCATAAATTGTATTTTTTAAACCTATGATCAAACTTAACCTTTAGTGTACTAATCATTGTGAATTAGAGTATCAATACTTGACTCTTACTTGGCAAGATGTGATTGGTTACTTTTAATTTTATAAAATAAATGTTGAACAAGTAGTAGATATTACATGTTCAGCATCTGGTGCACTTTAATGTTTATATACACCAATATGTTTCATCAATAGAACACATGTTAACAAAATCCTTGTTTGACAATTGAAACATGCATAACTATTGGGATCTTTACCTAGTAGGGCAAGGATATAGCTTACCACCTTACTTGCTAAAATCCTACTTGACCTTAAATTTTGTGTTTCTTATTGATATTATCCTACTTACTTAAAATCCTATCTTACTCTTTTGTTGTTTCATTGATATCTTTGACTAGACCCCTTTATTTATAGATTTTAAACTAATTTCTTTAAGTGGAAAACCTGTTGAATTGGACTATGTAGTATAGATAATCTTGTGTAAGTAGAAATAAGAATTGAGCACTTGGTGTAATAATTCATCTCTTTGATATCTATTTCAAGAATGCTATCTAATGGAGCCCAATACCTATGAGTCATGCCTTGGATTGTCCCAAAAACATTCCTAAAATGTGTCAAATAAAATCCCTTAAGTTTCCTCCAAGGTCACTTAATGCATCTAATTTAATAGGTGCATTTTGATGTCCCAATTGAAAGTCTAACAAGAGTCTTATATTATTACAATTATTCGAGTTTGATTCCCCTAATGTATTCAAATACATTATTTAAATTTTGCCTAAAATTAAGATCTCTTGTGAAAATATGGTCAATCCTCCATTCCATACACCTCCTTCAATTCTAATGCTCCATCACACATGGGACAACCATCAACCACTCCATCCATTCCCACATCATCTAAAAAGTGTGTCTTGGACATGGGACTCATCCTAACTACACCATGGATTCAATAATTTCAAGCTCAAAAACAAGCTAGACAATACTTAATGCTTATCAATACTATAGATTTTTATACCTTACTATGTAATTAGGATGGTAAGATACGAAAGTAGGATGATGGACCTACAATGTATTTACATGTTAAATTATTAAATATTTTGGTCCAGTTGGGTATGCAATTTATTTTGTATAAGATGTAGTTTTGAGCTCAATAAAATTTAAATGGTCACATGTATCTATTAGTGATGATGTGGATTTAAGATGTTATTTTAAGATGTCATGTCTATAGTGATGAATGTATAGCTTAGAAAATATCTAAATGTGTTACCTAGGGACTTTGTTCAAAACCATTAAGGGATGGCGTAGACCTAGCATTGACCAAGTATGACATGTATATAAGTTACCCCAACTCAAAATCTATTGAACTTATTTAAGATACATTAAAACTATGACAATATCCCCTAAATCTGAGACCTACTTCCCCTCAAGGATGATGTTGAGTAGAGAGACCCAATAATTATTCATGTGGATGATGAACTGCTCACCTCATATAGATGGTTGATCAAAATTGAATACCAATGTGCACCCCCTCACTAAAGGTTTCAAGATTATATATATATTTTACCTATATCTTCAATCATCTTGTTTATTTTTCATTGTAATGATCTTAAACCTTATGATGTGAATTAAAAGAAAGTAGTGCATGTATCATAATTCTTTTTCTGGCTTGGGATTTGAGGTTGAGGCTTGTCCATTACTGAATTATTTTCTCTCCTACATGTAGGACTTAATATGAATGTAAGTTTTGGGATCTCTAGAGGTAATTCAAGGTAGAGGGATATAAATAATTTGAATACCTACATGTAGAAAAATGATAACATTTAGTGCTCACTCAATTCAGATGGGACCTTAAGGGCTCTACATGACAATTTTTGTATAGTAATGGCAAGTTGGAGGCTCACACCATGTGAATTATTTACTAGACATGAGTTGATTGGATCAATGTCAATAATTAAACATTATTGACTTTTATGTATGTATGATAAATTTGTGAATAGGCCTTAGTTGGATTGGTTGGCTAGGTGATGGAACATGTCTAAGTATCAAAGATGTACATATCTGACAACTCTAACACTTCTCTAGGTGTACTAGACCTACACATTTGGAAATATTTGATTGGATTGGGTGTCTTAAGGATATAAAAAATTTGATGCTTCTAGGACAAGAGACAGTTAGATCTCTAACACAAATATATATGTGTATAAGATACATGTGTGTGTACATATCTAATTATATCGGGACTCATAGGGATCTGATAGCTTGCTCTTTAACACTTCTAAGATTTCACACCTCTAATGATGTTGACACTTCTGAGAATGTACAAGGTACACATGGTGATCTGTAATTGGATTTGGCCTCCTAGGGCATAGTCAACTCTAAAAATTGCAAGACTTGATGCATCTCTGATAGCTTTAACACTTTTGGGTGTATGAGGTACACACGTGGCACAACAAGGTTCAATTATAGGGGTAATTCAATTGATGAGGCATGGGAGGATAATTTTAACCCCTTCTTAACATAACTATAAGATCATGATATATATGATTTAGGACAAAATTAAATATGATTCTATCTATCATGAATTGAACCAATTAGTCAATTGGTTTAATTAGGGATGTGATTTATGAAAAATTGAGCCCCTAAACCAAATTTATGACCCAACTAATTGTATAATATAGATGTAACATGTATGGCTTAACTAACCCTAATTTAATCATAAATATAAATATGAATGCAAATGTGGCCAATTTTAACTCATTGAACCTAAATTAGAGTATACAATGTGATTGAAAGGGCTAAATTAGGTCACATTTCATGACATGTTTTTTTTAAACCCTAATTTCATCACTTGATCATGTATGTAGTTTAACTAAACCCTAATTTCATGACATATACACATGTAAAAAATCTATTACACTAAGCCCCTAACCCTAAATATTAATTCCCTAAGTTCCTTGATTTCATCACAAATGCATAAATTCATGAATGTGATTAGTGCTAATTTGTGAACCTGTTAATCATTTAGTTTTGTAAGGACCTATGATCAGATTTTAGGCAAAATTATCTCATTTTGTCTTACATATTGAGCCTTATTGCATCATTAATTAGTATTATTTCTTAATATTCTTATCAAGAGTCCTATTACACCATGTATTGGAGATTTATGCATCATTTTAGGGATTTATGCATCATATTGAGCCTTATTGCATCATATGATAGCCCAATTACATCATATTGAGCCTTATTGCATCATATGATAGCCTAATTGGATCATATGATATCCTAAATGCATCATATTAGAGATTTATTACATCACATGATAGTCTTACTACATTGCATGATAATCTTCTTGCATCGTATGATAGTCTTATTGCATCATATTGAGTCTTATTACATGATATGATAGCGTTATTTCAAAATTGAATAGTCTTATTACATCATATTATGGATTTATGCATCATATTATAGTCTTATTGAGTGTTATTAAATCATATTATAATATTATAATGGAAAAAAATGTTTGAATATGTGTCTTTTTACTTGATTGTATAGTATACACGTATACTTCAAGGAATGCGTACAAGTTATAGAAACATGTATGCATTCTTATAATGCATACATGTTCCTTGAACTACAAATAAAACCTCATTTTCAATGTCTATTTTTATCCATAATCGATATTATTTTCCCCACAGACATTCCCTGCATACTCTACGTACTTTCTTCATTGCATTTTTTTTGGACCCCATATTTGAAGTACTTTATTGGCTGATTTTGTAAAAATGGGCTCTGGTTCGCATTTAGGGAGGAGGAAGAAGTTGAATAACAAAACATTAGATCAATTAGAAGAGTTTAGATAAAAATAAGGTACAAATGCAAGTAATTCATTCTAGATAAGGTACAAACACTAACCCTGATGAGCCAAATATCTTACATAATGAGGAAATTGACAATAATCAATTAATAATGATGGAATTTTTAATAATAAATTGAATTATGATGAAATTCACAATAATGAATTTAATTATGATAAAATTGACAATAAAATATTAGATAATGTTGGAAATTTACATTCAAATTTTAAAGTTTTTGATTATGTTGATGAAGAACCTATGCATGATACTTTACCCACAAATAATTAAGAAAATTTAATGGAATCAAATAATGATGAAATTAAAAATGAATTAAATTTCATGGAAACACATAATGAAGAAACAAACAATGAAGACAATTTCATGGAAACATATAATGATTTTGAAACACCCTCTAACGGATTCCACCAATAACAACACCTCCAAGAATTATGCATAGAAAAGATAAGTACTTAATTAAAGTTGATGAAAATATTTTGAAACCAATGCATGACAAAATGTCTGACCACCATTCAAGAAGATTGGCTCAATAAATTTGGGATAATTTCTTTCATAGATTGGAGTATGATAGTCAAAGATGTCAATTATTTGTTTCATTAATGAAATTGCTTAAGATGAGACCTATAATGTACACATTAGGACTAAGAACATCTAACATGGATAATGAAAATGATGAAATTATTGAAAATGTAAATGATTCATATCATATTGTATGCCTGAAATCATGTAACAAAGATTGTAATGCTGCCCAACATATAATGACAACTTGTGTAGTAAGTGCTGAAATAAGGAAAAAATGATTGATTTTAGAAACAAGTTGAAAACTTGATATATATAGAAAAACATTAATGAAAGCAATTTCAAGATGGGAAAGACTTAATGAACCTATTACAAAATAGCTCTAGTCATTCTCTGGTAGACTTTCATGAAAGGATAAGGCTATATCTAATGCTTTGAAAGAGTTACTTGCACAATTTTGGAAAGATAATACAAGAGTTTTGCCCAATGCAAGAGATGTAGTGAAAAGAAGAGTTAGTTCTCGTAATTGTGAACCACATCTGAAACATTTCTTGGATATGACTCAAACATAATTGTACTCTAGGTTTTTGGAAAAACATCCATAGATTACTACTAGTCAAAGACTTATTGAGATGGACAAACCTTTTTTATGTAAAAATAAATCACACATGCACCACTTGTTGTTGTAGGCAACATGTTGAATTTTTAATGCACTATGATGTTTTTTGCCATATTCATTGTACTTTGCATACTATTAACATTTTTTAGGAGTATGGCATAGAAGTTCCTCCAAAATCAGCCATGGAATTTATTTCAAATATTTTTTGTGAAAGACCAGATGGACAGTTCTTTTGTAAAAAACATGTTGGATGGAAATTACAACATTTGTAGTGGATTGCTAAAATCAAAAAAATGTATCCATGAGGAGTGTAAAAGTGCAATTGGATAGGAATTAGTTGGTTTGAGAAAATACAAATATGTGACATATCAAGTAAAAGATGGCAAATAATATAAAAGGTGTGAGCTTGTTACGAAAGAGATACCTATTTCAGAATTTATGGTCGAATCCATGGAGAAAATTATTTATGAGTATGCAAGACACACACATAGGACTAAATGGTTGGATCAACATTTCAAGCTAATAAAAGACACATTCCCAATTGATTCTATTATTTCAGTAGTTGAATTTATATAAAATTACACATTCAAACCATAAATGGAAGTTCAATCATAGTATTACAACTCAAAACAAATTACCATATTCATGCATATAACATTTATGCATGCACCTGATAGTACAAATTAAGATAAAAAAATATTAAGAGAGTACTATTTCTATATTAGTGATGATTGATCACATTATATAGAGTATGTGCAGGGTTGTTTTGATAAGTTCTATGGATAATTGACTTTGAGGAACATTAATTTCAAATGACATTACATTTGATCAGATAATTGCACATTACAATTCAAGAATATACAAAAATTTAATTGGTTGAGAAGGATGCACATTACCACTAGCATAGAACATATTTATATTTTCACTAGGGATGGCCATGGAAAAGGGGAACATGATGGTGTTGGAGCATATATAAAAAGAGCCATTGCAAGGGAGGAGTTAAAATATGATAATATTGCTCATTTGATTGATGCAAAAACTATGGTTGACTTGTGTAATGAGAACATATGTCATGGTGGTCAAGAAAATTCTACTATTCATAAACATTTTTGGTTAATGGAATAAAAAGACTTGGAAAACTATGAGGATTGTATGACTCTAACGAGTTCAAGTGAGCTTCACTCATTTTATAGCTCAAATTCAGGTTCTTGGACTATTCATACATGACACTTAGCATGTTTTTGTTTTGCATGCATGAACTTTGTTTGGAATGAGTATGAGTCACAAGAGTGGGTGGATGACTAGAGTTCCAAACCTCTAATTCTAATCAACACATATCATGTTCCACTAGCATTACAACTTACTGACATGACATCCTCACATGACTTTGACCATATATCTGATCTAGTACAACCAGGTAGAAGATTAATCTTTATGTACTATTTATTCTCATAATCTATCTTCATAATGTCATTAAAAATTATTTTTGTGATGCAAGTCATGTTTTTATAATTATTTTAGATGATGACAATGAAGATGGAACAAATTATTACTTATGTCAGTTTGTAGATGGAAAAAAAATTGAATTCCTTGGTTTTAGATGGAGAAAACATTGATTATCCCACTGGGTCTGTGGTAGTCACTGGAACTTGGCTTCGATGATATCTGATAAACAAATCAATTGTATGGTTCTTTAAATACATTGAAACTCATAGGAAGATTCTACGCTATTCAAATTTGGTTATTGTAACTAATATTCAATTGCAAAAATATCATGGGAGGCCAAAAAACAAGAATCTATGGAAAGTTTGTGAGTCAGACCATGAAGCTATTCTTGATACTATCAATATTAGTGTAGATACAAGTGGTTCATTGGATTGAAATGTGTAGGTATGTTGACTTGTAAAATGTATATGTAATCAATTTTACCCAATGTTTTTTGATTTTGTAGGTAGTACGTGCATAAATTTCATCTTTAATTACTTAATAACATTTTTTGTAGGTTAGTGGTGCAAAATCAGCTTCTACCTTCACGTAGTTGGCACTGTTAGTAAATAATTTCATATCCTTGAAGGTAAGAGAAGCTTACTAAAATTACTTGGCATTTTTGCACTCCTAAATAATTGTTCATGACAAGTTTATTACTCATTATAGCCTTCCAAACATATTTGTTGTCAGTGTTTCTGTGCTCTAAAATAATAGCGAAAGTGCACTTGTTGGTGGAAGGGGTTATCATAGTTGTTGAAACATGTGTAATTTTCATATATAGATATGTTCAAAGTGGTGTATTTACACCTACTAGTCCCAGAGGTAAAGTTTCTAGTTTAAGGTCAAGAAGTTGTCTCTTCACTACCAAAAATTTGCATTTTAGGACCCTTTACTACAACTTCTACCATGAATTACTTTTAGATTTGATTCAGATTAGATTCAGAATGTAACTATAGGAATTTCCCATGCACATGAGGGATCTTACGATTCCTCCATATGACTTACAGTTTTAGTTTTATGCATGCCTGAAGTAAGGCTAAAAATCAACATCTTTCTTGTATTGGGAAGGACATTCTTGAGCCTAAAATGGGTGGTGGGTTTATCATTTGGGCCAGATGGGAGGCTAATAACCTGGTCCTATATGTTATTTACCCCCTTGGACATGTTGGAAATGCTAGTTTATATCTAACAAGCACTAAAAAATGAGTTCTTAGATCATAGCTTCAACTTTGACAACATTTGTTGTAAGTGTTTTTGTACTCTGAAATAGTAGTGAAAATGCACTTACGGATGGAAGTGGGTGTCACAGTTGTTATAAAACATGTAATTTGCCTATATATATGTGCTTTAAGTGGTGAATTTGCACTTTCTAGTCCTAAAGGCAAAGTTGTTAGTTAGATGTCAAGAAGTTGTCTTTTCACTGCCAAAAATTTGCATTTTAGGACCCTTTAATGCAACTTTTACCACACATTACTCTTAGAGTTGATTCAAACTAGATTTGAGGTAAAATTAGAGTACTTTCCCATACACATAATGGATCTTATGGTTCCTACATATGACTTACAAATTTGGTTTTATGCATGCCTGAAGTTAGGCTAATAATCAACATCTTTCTTGTATTAGGAAGGGTGTTCTTGAGCTCAAAATGGGTGGTGGGTTTGTCATCTAGGCCAGATAGGAGTCCAAAAACCTGGTCTTAGAAACTATTCACCCCTTTGAACATGTTGGCAATGCCAGTTTTCATCCAATAAGCACCAAAAATTAAGTTCTTGGATTGTAGCTTCAACTTTGACAACATTTATTGTAAGTGTTTTTATACTCTAAAATAGTAGTGAAAATGCACTTGCAGGTGGAAGTGGGTGTCAAAATTTTTGGAACACATTTTATTTTCCTATATAGATGTGTTCAAAGTGGTATATTTCCACCTATTGGTCCCAAAGGCAAAGTTGCTAGTTGGAGGTCAAGAAGTTGTCTCTTCACTACCAAAAAATTGCATTTTAGGACCCTTTACTACAACTTCTACCATACATTGCTCTTAAAAGTGATTTAAAATAAATTTAGGGTGAAATTATATTACTTTCCCATGCACATGAGGTATTTTATGGTTCCTCTATATGACTTATAGTTTTGGTTTTATGAATGTTTGAAGTTAGGCTAAAAATCAACATCTTTCTTGTATTGGGAAGGGCATTCTTGAGCCTAGAATGGGTGGTGGGTTTATCATCTAGGCCAGATGGGAGGTAAATAACCTGGTCCTAGAAGTTATTCACCCCTTTGGACATGTTGATAATGTCAATTTCAGCCAACAGGCGCTGAAAATTGAGTTATTAGATTGTAGCTTTAACTTTGACAACATTTATTATCAATATTTTTGTGCTCTAGAATAGTAGTGAAAATGCACTTGCGGGTGGAAGTGGGTGTCATGGTTGTTATAATGCATGTAATCTACTTATATAGACACGTTTGAAGTGGTGGATTTTCATCTACCAGTCCTGAAGGCAACGTTGCTAGTTGGAGATCAATAAGTTGTCTCTTCATTGACAAAAATTTGCATTTTAGGATCCTTTGATTTTCCACGTATTGATCTTACAAGTGATTTAGAATATATTCATGGATTAATTAGATGACTTTCCCATGCACATGAGGGATCTTATGGTTCCTCCATATGACTTACAATTTTAGTTTTATGCATGCTTGAAGTAAGGCTAAAAATCAACATCTTTCTTGTATTGGGAAGGGTGTTCTTGAGCGTAAAATGGGTGGTGGGCTTGTCATTCAAGCTAGATGGGATGTCTAGAACCTGTTCTTAGATGTTATTCACCCCTTTAGATGTTTTTTTAGTGCCAAGTTTTAGCCAACGAGCATCAAAAATTGAGTTTTTAGACTGTAGCTTCAACTTTGTCAACAATTATTATCAGTGTCTCTGTGCTCTAGAATAATAGTGAAAATGCATTTATGAGTGAAAGTGGATGTCAAGGTTGTTGGAGAACATATAATTTGCCTATATAGATGTGTTTAAAGTGGTGGATTTGCCCCTGCCACTCCTGGAGGCAAAGTTTCTAGTTGGAGGTAGAAGATATTATGACAAAACTTTTGGTGTGGAGTGGAAAGATGGATCAATTATGCCAATCCACCAAACTTGTACCCACAAACCCTCTTTGCACACAAAATATAAATTTAACATAATTAAATTATAATAATGATAACTAAATGTATGACTTCCATACTTCAAGTGTTGAAGGTGGTTTGGAGGTTGGGGCAAGTCTATGGGAGGAGATATGGCCAAAAGTTAGTCTCAAAGAAGCCTAAAAACATAGTGGGACAAATTTATAATAGAATGTAGTTGTTAGGCCTAGTATTTGAAGCCAAAAAGGGGAAACAAGTGGATAATTTAGAAGATTGGATGCCTAAACTTGTGAAAATTATTGTTTAATATTGAAATAAGTATTATATGTGTGAGAGTGGGGTCAACAGTGAGCAATAAGGTCACAGGGGAAAAATAATATTTAAGAACATGAATTAGGCCTACTAGTATTTATGGTCGTACTTGGGAAAAATTGGGAATTAGGTACAAGGAAGAATTGGGTCCTTCAATGAAGGTTGGTTGACATGTTTGAGGATACGATAGGAGGTTAGAATCTATTGTATTTGACTCTAATTGTATATAGATAAGCATCAAGTCATCAATTAAAATGACACAAATTGGAATGATGATTTTTATAATTCTCATAAATTCTCTCCATCACAAACCAAGGCAAAATAGGATGATGACTCATTTGTGAAATTTGACTAAGAAGACATGTGTCACTAACTTTTGCCAAATTGGGCTTATAGGCCAAAATATGTTGGATCTAATAAAAAAATTTGGTGAAGAGGATCATTATGACCTAATATACCCATTAAATATATTTTTATGGATTTTTGATAATATCTATTTTAGTATAGTGAACCCTATGTCAAATCACGGTCAATATTGGAGCCTGCCTTACAAAAATTGGTCAGTTTGGGCATCTATAGGTTGAGTCAAAGTACAAAATTTGGTATGAATGGTATAAATGACATAAATAAAATAAAATTATATACTCAATCTCATATAAAGAGTGAAATTTCATTTTGTTTTGACATAGTCCTCTTGCAGTCAAGAAGGCAACCATTGGAGATTTCTAGAAGTTTTCTCAGTTCTGGATGCTAGGAAGTAGTTTAGGCCTTGGAGAGCTAGCAAAACCATACAATATGATGTTGTAAACATATATTATCCTATATAAGTTATCACATTCATGGTTTTCATGCAAATTTTTTTAGAAAGATAGGTTTTGGCATGAAAAATGCATGTAGGTAGCTCAAGCTAAATTGTGGTAAAAAGGGTCTACAGAATAAAGTACATATCCAAATGAATTGAAATTTGGTAAGATTGGTATTATTGACATAATATACCTATATATAATCTTTTAAAGGTAATATTACAAGTGGAATTTATCTCTATTTTGTCACAGTCCCCTCCATGTCTCATAATGGTCATTATTCATGTAGTCATAATTTTTGGATTTTTAAGATGTGTTTGAGGGTTAACATATTTGAGAAGTATGTTAAGATGGTTTTAAACCTATTAAACACATTTTAATTGTTTTCACACTCCAAACTTCATGCAATCCCCATAGGTAGGTTCAAATCCCCATAGGCAGTCTCAAAGGCATAAAGGCAAAGTTGGTTTTTTATCATTGGAAAGGTGTTATGAGATGTTTTAGATGTCATGAGTATGTTTTCAAAAAAATAATATCAGTGATAATTTTAAATTTGTCCTTTGGAGAGTATGTACAGGGCATGGGAAACCTTAGATTAGCAAGCTTCAGGCAGTTTCAAGAGATTTAACCATGGGAATTTAATGAAACTTTGTTATATTGCTCCCCTATGATGTACAAGGTGAATTAAAAGGTTTTAACCTAAGATTTTATGGATGTGTATGGATTATAGGACTGAGGTTTTGGAATAGGGCTAATTAGGCCTAAATGAGGGTAGGCTAATGAAGGAAGTGAGTTAGAGGTGGAGTTGGGATATGAAATTTTACATAAACATGAAAAAGAATAGAGTGTACTTATAAATACCATTATAATCTCTTGATCAATCATAATGTTTTCATAAAAGATAAAATAAGTAAAAAAAGGATACAAGCCTTAAGAGAGCATTGTGTCCATAAGGCGTGGAATGAGAGTATGCTATTGTTTGAGTACTTGAAGGGGGTTATATAATGTATGTTATGATCATCTAAGACCATATGTGATAACAAGTTGAGCTCTTGAAACATAGACCAAGATTTGGTCCTTGAGACCCAAATAAGGTGCCTAGGAAGAAACCAGAAAGAGATTGAGAGGAAATTTATAAATGAGACATGAATTACATGAGGTAAAATATGTATGGATAGAGGTCAATGACATCAAGGAGGTGCTACTAAGAGTATAAGGAATAAGTACTAGGTGTAAGAATCTAAATTAAGTACTAGGTCTGGTTTGCAACTTTATCCTAATAAGTTATTCTCAATCTAATAACATTTTTAATCTTTAAGAATACGTCAAAACAAATCATTTATAATAATATAAACACAAGTGATTCAAATAAGATTTACTTCATTAGTTTTCTTAAATATTCATATACAAAATAAGAATTCCATGTACGAATGCCATATATAGGCATACAATGTCAATAATACATGCATTGCCATATAGGCATACAAAAAATTGCATCATGTATAACAGCATAGTATCTAATGTTAGGTGAATATATCATATACGTATGTATAATGCCAAAAATGTATATATTACCATATAGTCATACAAAAAATTACATCATCTATAACATCCTAATCATCAAATAGTCTCCCTCTCTTTGCCTTCTTCAAAGAATAATCTCCTTGGGGTGCCTTACTTGTAGATGGAGATATCTCAAATGCCTTAGATTTCTCTAAGGCTTGATTTTAGGTACTACGCTCATAGCTCGCTTGCAATTGAACTTGTTCAAATATAAAAATTATTATAAAATTAACAAGTATACATGAAACCAAGTTAAGAAACTCATGTTTTAAACTATAATAAAAAAATCATTTAAACATGCACTTACCACAATCTCATAGTCCTCAATTTCTTGTTGATGCTCAACTGGGTTAGCACTAGGTTTAACTACATGAATAGGCATGTCAAATGATGAAGAAAAATGAGGAGTTATTGTAGTAGTCATCTGAATCAGACTATAAAATATCATATGATAGCCTTGCATACATAATACATTCATGCATATAAGTTATATTTGACAAAGTGTATTATAAAATTACTAAACCAAAAGTACTAAATTACATTTTAAAATTACAAGTGAATATACATACATCAGTGAGTGCCTATGTAGATGACATTACAGTAGCAATGCCTGAGTCTATCTCGACTTGTAATAATGGAGGAGTGTCCACCCTATTCATCATCTGAATAAACAACCTAATAATAAATAACTTGGGTAATTCATTGATTAAACAAGTTATTAACAGATTCAACTATAGTTTGAGCATTTGATTCTTTCGGTATAGATTTTTGTGGAAGGTTAACTAAGGAAAACATAAGAGTGTTGACAATATTCTTTTTAGGAATCTGATTGGTTAAGAAGTGGTAAAATCTTATTTGTCCATAGTCCTTGTTCTTGGAAAACATATAGTTTATAAACTAAGAAATTATGTGCCTTGTGTTTAGTCTTGTAACTTGTTAATGTGGGAGTTGTATGGGCTAAATGGTTCCTTAAATATGTAATTAGTTTCTAGTGAATTTATGTTAGATGATCCCAACAAGGAGTTTTACCTAAAAATAGGGCTAGTAGAAGGTAAAGCTAGAAAAGTGTATGTGAGGGGTAAGTAGACAGATAGTTTGAATTAATGACATGACCAAAGATGTAGAGAGAGAGAGAGAGTGATAAGAAGATAAAAGGATTGATTTGACTAATATTATCATTGTTATTTGATGACCCAAAGGACTAAGGGATTGAGTTATAAATGGATAAAGGAGAACCTTGAAAGGAAGTGATATAGGGCAATTTTGGTATAGAAGTTGATATAGATCTGCATCAATGGATATAAATATGACCTCTCCCCCAACTAGATATAGTATGTCTTTGGGCCCCTTAAGTAGTTGGTGGTAACAAACTACTCAACCCCTTCTATCTATATGGGGTTGACATCCCCTATTTGTATATGTTTGTAAGGCTTATGCCTTATACATATAGGCTATAGTTCATAGTCGACTCTCTCCTAACAAACCAATGGGATCTAATGGACACTCTCCCAATAAACTAATGGAATTGACCAAATACAATGGGATCTAGAGGCTATGCCATCTAAATTCATAACTCCATAGATAGATATGAAATTATTATGCTAGGATGGAATCAAGATGGGAATTGAATTGCTAACTATGACCATTTTGGATATCAATCATAGAGATTGAACTTCTACATGTGATTATGATAACAAGGAATCAAGGGTCTGGCTATGAGGCCAATATTTAAAAGAAAGGAGTGGTGTGTATATTGATGAAGACATGCTATGCTTGATTGGGAAATTAATAGAAATATATTGTACTAAACAAATTTTATCAAATGAATTGTGCGTGCGTGCGTGCGTGTGTGTGTGTGTGTGTGTGTGTGTGTGTGTGTGTGTGTGTGTGTGTGTGTGTGTGTGTGTGTGTGTGTGTGTGTGTGTGTGTGTGTGTGTGTGTGTGTGTGTGTGTGTGTGTGTGTGTGTGTGTGTGTGTGTGTGTTTGTGTGTGTCTCTGTGTGTGTGTGTGCATCCAATCCTATTGATTGGGATTGACCCACTATGGAAACTACATATCATGGGATATCAAGGAAATGTTCAACTCACTATTTTGGTTAGTGAAAACATAGTTGAGATGGAGGATGAGTTTTTAACAAGTTACACCAATCCGTGTTAATACATCAAACGATAAAAAGTCCAACAAAATTATATTAGGTATTTTATATATTCTTACAAAAAAATATACCAAGGATGAAATTAAGGTGTATTAATGTACATCTACATTATATAAGATTCACTTGAAATTTTACCTCTATAAATGTATATGGTGTCTTACTGACATGAATAGATGTAGTAGCATGGGTTGGCCCACTACCTAGTTGTGATGTTGAAGGCAACATCTCCTCCTAGAACACAAATAAAATACATATATATTATTCAATTTAAATGAGTAAATTAGCTTTTACATTTTTAATTTACAAATATAACTTCAAAATTTAACATTAAATTTATATAAAAGATACCTGCATGTGTGTAGAGACTCCCAATGTATCTAAACCAAATATGTGTGCCAACAACTCATCAGTAAAGACCATATCTTCCAAGCCCCCTAAAGTGCCATTGTCATCATCTGAAGGTCTAGTACATATAGCACCACAACATTTGCATGGGTGGGGTCAGGTATGACCACTAACTAAAGTATTTCAAGCATCTGTCTCTAAAAGTCCATTTGTATGATGAATGAGTGTATCAGTAAGTGCACTAAGCACATGCAAGTGTCTATCTCCATAACCTCTATCACCATAGAAGGAATCTATAGATGAAGTGTCTTTTAGGTAGGGATTCTTGTAGGTTGATTAGGTGTATGATGTGCACGTAGTCGATCTTATGTAGAGCCTTTACCTTGACCCTGAAACTCACCATAGTTAAAGTAGTTTGGAATTTGATTAAGGATAAACTTGTAATATAGTTTCCTCAAAAAGTAAAAAGGGACCTCATAATTATTACAAGGGGGACAGTCTATCCACCATCACTCCCAAAAATTGGCCTTAATAAAATCGTGTTGGCATTGGTGGATTGGGAAATATTTGGTCATTATGGGAAATGGGGCATTGGTGGTTAGGTCAATAAATAAGGCACAAATTTGATCTTTTGTTATATTTTTATTCTTCACCTCAGATGATGATAGTTTGTTAGCATAGTAAGCCCTACAATTATCCCTATATGACCTCTATCTATAAATTTGACTCATTTCAAGTCAACTTGACCTAATATTAGCTCTAGGTTATTGACCAAATAGGTGCAATGGGTATTTGTGGAAGTGGGCTCCCTCATTCTCCTAATTATTTTCTCAATTTCAATTTTGTTCTCCATTATGTGAACAACTATATCCTCTTGGCTGCTTGGGGATCTAGGGGAACTATAGGAGGGTTATGCAAAGGGTTAGGAGGGTTGGGCGAAATGTTAGGCACATGATTAGGTGGAGGGTTAGGTAGAGCATGTTGACTTGTTGGATAAAAATAAAAAAATAAACTAGATCCAAATCACATTCACAAAAAAATTGATTTAATCTACAAAAAATGTACCTCTTCTTTACAGTGGCATCATCAATCTAGAAAATTAAGGAAAAAACACAAATATTTTAGGCTAAAATGAGATCTTGCAGTGTAAAACATGATCTTGTAGGGCAAAACATGAATGGGAATCATCAAAATGCAAATGGAAAGAATGAGGAGGACAAGGGGTATTTTTTGTTTTATAGTTTCAATAATGCGTATGTGTTATGTAAACTTATAGGAATGCATACATGTTTCTATAATGTATACGTGTTCTTATTAGTTTACATAACACATATGCATTTTATTATAATGCGTACGTGTTATGTGTTATGTCCACGAAATTATCCCCTAACTCTGTGCACATACTCGTATCTCCTTTATAATTCATTACTGTTTATAGGCTAAATAATCAAATCAATTATTGTACAAATCAGTGGTTGTTGATACTATAGTATTTTATTCCCTAATTTATATACTTAGTTCTTTTAAGTACTTAGGGTTTTACATTAATTCCCAAATTAGTTAAATTACAACCATAGCTTTTGTAGTATTGACATTATATGTTTCCTTTGTGTATGATGTAGATATAGTACTTGATTCCTTGTCAATCATAGTTGTACCATTATACCTTAAAAAATAAATTTGATTTGAAAAATTTCTTCATGAAAGATGTTTTCACAAGGGTACTTTCTTCTTTATCTAGAATTTGTTCTTGAAATTTCTCTTCTTTCTATTTTTGTAATGTTTATTTTATGATACATTAATTTTGTAATTGATATTTTTCATCTTGTTCATTTTGTAATTTTTATTCATCTAATTATGCATTTTGAATCTTTTCCCAATCTAAATTATCCTTTGGTATCCATAGCTTTTTTTTTCTTTTGCACTAGCTTTAATTTTTTCACTTATTCTACTTGGACTTGTTCCTTAGGAGATGCAATCATAGTGTGAGAGGTTTTCTTGATTTATATAGTTATTATGGGATCACCATTATCAATGGTACTTTGTATTTTGTTCTTAAAAAAAGACAACTATATGTGTGATGTCCATGCATTCTATGATATGCATAATAGTATTTTAATCTTCTTATAGGAGGCATAGACGGTAATGTAATCAAATTATTTTAAAGAATTTATACTATAATTTCACTTGGAATTTTAGTATCCCTTTGCATGCCTTCATAATAATTATGTGTACATGTGTGTTTTTTTCCAACCCTCAGTTGAGATAATATATTATTAGGCACATCATAGTTAGAAGATGTACATACATAATTGATACTAGCATGCTTTGGATCATTTGTCTATTTGTTTCTATTTTAAAGTGAGATGATATTTGAACTAAAATACAGATTTTTATTTTGTAACTCTTATATTGACTATTGCATAGTGATGATTTGATCTTGAAGGGCTTCATAAGCATAAACCTTAGGTAATTTTGATTACGTATGCATACAAACACCATTAAGAGGATGTTTGGAAGGAGTAACACTATGGTTAGTAGCATTGGGTCGAAGAGTAAAGGAAACTTCATAAGATGTGTTATAAGGAGTGTCATTGCTTTCAATTATGTCTTCTGATGTGCTAAGGGAAGAGGAAGGATATCCATCCTTATTGGTTGACAAAAGTGAAGAGTTATTACATGTATGCTCAATATCTGCTATGTTTAAAGGAAAAGAGAGAACATCATTATTATTAGTATTCATAAACACTTCAAAGGAATGAGAAAAGGATTTTGTTCATGATTAATATCATCCTTATTTTTATTTTAAGTGTATTTGCTTTATAAGAAATAAAGCGATAAAACAAATTAGTGAGGAGCAAAGTGAAGTTAATTATGCAAGGATAGGGTTCATACTCTTTGATGGTAGCAAATTTAAGAGAGAGAAGATATTCATTTTTAGAATGTTATGTGTTGGTTATATAATTGACTTCAGTATTTAGGTAGTTATGCCTATTAGATGTGGTCTGTTGATTGTCTACATGTGTTGATTTGTTGTGGTCTAGTTCCACTTTGCCGTTGGGTTTGAAAAATAAAATAAAATTTGGAAATAATAACTCCAAACCGACAATGTATATAAAATATTACAATTTTTTTTTACTGGATGAAGTCAACCAAAAAGAAAAAATCTACTCCATATAGTCAACTGGACAATCAAAATTAAAGTCGACCATTCCACCGCCATATGAAAAGCAACTTTGACAATAATTAACTTATATTTTATCTCTTTTTAAAATCGTATGGTATAAATCACGGAGCGGAGGGTAAACGCTCCTCAGCGGTAATTAATTAAAAAATATAAATATAAAACTCGGGGCATTTCAAAAGTTACAATTTATGCGATTTGCGAATCCGCGAAAATGGGCTAAGGCGGGGTTAAAATGCACCTCCGTGGAACCTGCGGTTAGTTAGCCTGCTGACAAAGAAACTCCATACTGGAACCGACGCAGACGCCTCCTTGACGGGGACGGTATTCTCACCATTAAAATAAGGGAAACCCTGCCCTGCAAATTATCAAGCATTTGGAGTTTTCTTGACCTTTGTTGAAGATGGCAACTCCCTTACTGGGCTATGAAGATGAGGACGGGATGTCTGCTGGTTTTTTCTATCTTGCCATCGCGGTAAGCTTTGTGGGTTTGTCATTTGGTTGTGCAGTTGCGATTCTATTTGTGGGAGCGGACGCGTGGAGGGCATTCAAACAGAAGAAACACTGGATTCCTGGCGACTCTCTCGTTCTTGGGGCTCTTGCTCTGCAACTCCTCATGCTTATCAACAAGCCCTCCCTCGACTATTCCATCACTGACAAGGTACATGATAACCCATTTCAGAACGTTTGTATGTATTTAAATGAGTTATACCGCAAATGGATATTGATTCTCACTGGGAGGGTTTCCACCTGCGTCTTGATGGGTTGTTTGTTGCCTGGAGTAGCGCGTCCTCTCTCCTCCAATTTGAGAACTGACATGGCAGCGCTCTTCATTAGTTTTGCACTGCTTGTTCTCCATACGATTTCTTACGAGATTTTCATACTTCCTACAGCTTATCAAACATCCGGGTATATATTTAATGGAAACCAGTATGTTCATGAATGCCCAATCAATTTGCTGAATTTAAGCTTCGTAGAACTGTCCAGTGTCGTAGTACTAGTATCCATGATAACTTTGGTTCTTCTTCTGGGCTGTGCAGCTTTGGCTAGTATCAGTATTCATGAAATTGTATGTCGTAGAATACCCGTTATTCTCTCCGCTTTAAAGTTTGATCCTCATTTGTATCCCAACAATATTTTGTGGGAGAAAGTGGAAGAACAAGTGGTGAAGTCATGGATTGTCGTCCGCACATCCAATCCTCAATACATAATTGCCCGATCAATTCTCTCCTCGTCAGTCGCACTAGTTGTTACAGTTTGCAATACAGTTTTAGTATTTGAAACAGCTCGCTGCTCATATAAAGAAAAACGCAAGCCCGGCCTTTATGATAATTCTCGTCAGGGTTACTATTCGTGCTACGTGAATTATATTTTAGACGGTGATGATACTTATAATGAAGGGTGTTTACGACCCCACATATCAATTCCCCTCATCCTTCATTACATGGTCATCATGATAGGATCCGCAGTCATATACTACAGATGTATCACCGCAGCAGTATACTATCCCAGATGCACGGAAAGGAAATTGTCCAGCGTCAGGGAATATTTTCAGATAGAAGATTTTTGGGTAAGTCATTTGCTAAAGCTAATAGGTAGCTCCAAAAGACACAGGCAGGGAGTAATTGGAGAAAGTTATCTCAAGAAATTAGTTATCAAATTCTGCAGAAGCATGAGATTTCATAAGTTACTTCCAGTGATTCTCTGCTTACAGATATGTCTCGTTTTCTTCAGCAAAGTATGTTGTCTATTATCACAAATATTGTTCTCTAACCAATTTTTTTCTAAGCTTGTGGTGGGCTCATCATGTGAAGAACTTTCCAATTTATATGGACAGACGACTTCCAGCAATCAAATTCAATTGGAAAGATATTCTGAGTATGATAAGTATAAAAGAGCGTTAGTAAACATACAGAGAGAAAATCCTGCTGGGTTATGGATTGCCAACAAAAAATCCTTCCAGGAAATAAAGAAGCGGTTTGGAAAGGGGGAAGAGGAGGGAGAAAGATATAACGAATTGATAGCATTACTCGTTGAAAAATCTTCTACAGGTTTCTATGGCCAAAGATTTGTGAAGCCAGGTCTTCCTCTCGGATTGGAAGTGGAAAGGGAGTTAAATCTCTGCAAAGGCTCTTTCAAGATGACCGCAATCGCAATACTTACTCTAATATTTAGGCTTTCTCCATTAATGCATAATGAGGCTGGGCTTAATAATGTGGCAGAAAAAGCTATTGAAGCTTGCTCTCAGGCATGGAATATGATGGATGTAGTTGAATATTCTAATAATGAAGCAGTTGTGCTTGTGAAAGCCGCCAACCAACAATTCCACAAGTTGCAAAAGGAGCGCAAATGGCTGGATCTCCATATTTCCTCGAATAGTTGTCTTGACAAATCCCCTGAAGCCGCAAGAGGAGTTGTAGAAGATCTGTTTAAAAAAGGCAAAGAAATAGCCAATAAATACGATTCAAGAGCATGGGATGAGGTAACAGCAGGGTACAACTTGTGCAGGGTATGCCAGGGTCTGATAAATGATTATGACTTCAACAATGTAGAGGGAATAGTGGATGGACTACAGGGGTATTGGCGGATGTGATAGGCTCATGCATTTCCAAGGCACCACAAGTCATAGCAGAGGATTGTAAGAATTGGGCGACCAATTTCGAGGAAGAACGCATTTGGAAAGCTGCAAAGATTCGTGGAAAAGTGAAGATTGTTATGGAAAAAGTTGGATGGACATTGGAATCCAGTTCACACTGCAACATTGGTCAATCTGCCGATGGCGATGGGATTCATTATTTTATAAAGCATGCAACTTTTCCAACTATTGACTAGGTAGAGCGTGGTCTCAAGTCTGGGCTGCGTGAAACAGACATCGCCGACGTGGTGACTTGAGCAGCACACATCAAGTCCTGAATATGAGCCCGGAGCAATGTATGAATAAAAGAAAATTTGTTTTACCATGTTTAAGCCCGGAGCTTATTATGGATGGTTAAGTATAAATGATTAAGTGCAAATTATGAATAACGAGCAGTTTGTTTTACTTAGTTTATGCCTGGAGCTCACGCTCGATACTTCCATTTACTTCATAGATCTCATATTTTCCAGGTTTAGATTGGTAATTAATAACAAACAACAAACCATATCAACTTCAGATTGGTAGGTAACAACAAACCATCCAAGGTTTGAGGATCAACCTTCCAAAATTTCATGGGTAGGAGATTGAATTCTATATATCCAATATAATGGTTTAGACTTTAACTTTGTAGGATTTTATTAGAACTAAGTATTTATCAAACGTTCTCGTCATCAAAATTATTTAGATATTATGAAAGGAAATTTTTAACTTTCTAAAACATCAATAATAAAATTAAAAATATATATATTACCATTAAATTTTTTATTATAATTTATTAGAATTTTAAATTTTTGAATTAATTTATATAAATTTTTAAATAGAGAAAATTTAATATATATATAAAATTTAAACTTTTAAAATATTAATTTATATAAAAATAAATATTTAAAAATAAAATAAAATTAATTAATTTAAAAAATATATTTAATTTCATATTTTTATTAAGTAAAAAATGTTAATGTGAATTTTTTCATTGATTTACTATAATTTAATTAATAAAATTTATTATTAAAATAAATTAAAAAATAATTATTAATATGAATGTGAGATTATAAAATAGAAATTGAAATATGAAATAACCTATACATATTCAAATTCCACACCAACCTAACTCCAAATGTACTTAAATGTTTGTCATATAATTTTAGTATTTTTAATTATAAAGAAGACATAGGGCAAGATATTGTTTGGAAAGCCAAAAATAATCATGCATTTGTAAAATATACAAAATTTAATATAAAATATATGCCACACATTATGGTAAGGAAAGAAGGATAAATTATAAAAAGAGGTTTAAGAGTGTAAGGGAGTGTGAGTGCGAGAAAAGAATACTTCTTAAAAAAATATGATATAAAAATACATAACAAGTGATATTATTTCACAAATTAGTCAATAAAATAAGTCCATAATTTGAAACACTTTTAATTTAAAATATTTCAATAAAGAACATATAAATATAATATATACATGAGGCTACAAAGGTTGCAAAAGGCTTTGAAGTGATTTGGACACCTTGGTATCAAATTTAGTTGAATTAGTATTAATTATAAATAATTCATTAAAACTACTATGAAGTTTTATTTACTTCTTATTAGAGATAATAAAGACAATGAAGTAGTTGAATCATGGGGAAGGTAGAGTGGGAGAAGTAAAATAAATCCAGTTGTTAAAACATGTTTTAGCATATGTTAATAAATAAATATAAAATGTGCATATTTAGGGCACTATTTGGAGATGTGAATATTTTATCTTAGTAGATGTATTATGCAACGTTGGTATAGAGTCACACACAACCTTTTTTCTAGATCAGTTATTTGAGCCACTTTAATGTTCACGTAAGAATAGAAAATGAGATATGCACATCTAAGGCCCAAATCAATAGTGTATAAATTTAATTCCTATATGATTGAGATTTTGTTTTGTACACCAAACTTTGATGTTGACTCCTTAGCATACCATCATTTTATCTTCCTAATTTTGGTTTTTAAAACAACCTTTGAATTGTTAGAAGTCATTCATAATCACTTCAAAGCATATAAAATCTAGCGTCAAATCTTGATTGAGACCCAAGAGCCAAATGAATTATTCATACTAAACATTCCATCATTCTATGACCCCAACTCATCACATCAAATATCATGGAAAATGAAAGGAAACAAGCAATGTTGGAATAGGTTCCACTCACAGCATTGGTAATAATATATGCAAGTAAATTATTTGCAAAGTCCTAAACAACATTGTGGTTTCTTATTCAAAAATATGTGTTGATTGAGAGATAGAGGTGGGGATGTTTGTGTACTTGAGAGGATCCTTCCTGAACAAGTTAGCAGATAATTGCAAATATATGAAATAAATTACAAAAATCATCAATATATTAACTTGAATAAGTAGAACTGAATTATAATGGTAGAATTGCATAATCGTTGGCCTCTTCGAGGGGCAACCTACTTTGAGCAAGCTCAATTCAATACAGTTCATGGATGTCTTTATTGACCTCAACACTTATATATTAAGTTTAATCTAAGCAACTACTACTTCTCATGAATGTGGGATAAAACAAAATGCTCATGGAACAACTTACAAAGAATATGCATCCATAGCAACTAATGTATTAACAAAGCAAAGAGAAGGGGTATTATGGGTTCCTAACATCCCCTCTCTTTTATAAAACACTTTGTCCTCAAAACTTTAGATGTGGAAATTAGTGCTAAATCTGAAATAGTGGTTCCCATGTTGTATCCTCTGGTTGCATTTCGTGCCACTGAATTAATACCTCTATGATGGATCGGGAGTGAACATGGTGAGTGTGCCTATTTAGGATTGTCTCCATCTCAAGAAGGATGGATCCTTCATTATCAAGTTCTAGTAAATTTTTTTACACTTTAATGTTTGTGTTAAGAACTTTATTCAGAAAAGAAACATGAAATACTCGGTGAACTTAGGAAGAAGGTGGGAGATCCAACTTATAATCAACCAAACCAATCTTATGGAGAACCTTATATGGCCCATAGAACTTGGGAGCCAAATTATGATGGCCTTTGAGTTTTAGGTAGGATTACTTATATGGATGCAGGGAGAGAAAAACCATATCACCTACTTGAAAAGTGCACTCATAATGGTGCTGATTAGCATGTTATTTCATTCTATTTTATGTCATATGAAGATTGTCTCATAGGGTGCTGAGGATCTGATCCTAGGTTCAAATAATTATGTCGATCGCTTGAACTAGTGAATTACTGGGGGTGTATGGAAGGAACGCTAGTGGTGCTTGATATAGAATACTTCATATAGAGTCATTTTAGTTGAAGTGTGATAAGAAGTATTAAATCACTATTTGATGAGAGGGAGCCACTTTGCCAAATGATGTAGTTGTTCTAAGGTGAATCAACAAAAGAAAGTTTTTAAACATTTGTTAACAATTTCAGTCTAGCCATTTGTTTGTGGATGAAACCTGGAACTCGTCTTCATTTGGGTGCCAGTGCATCAAAATAGTTCTATCCAAAAATAACTGGTGAATTTTGCATCACAATCTGAGACAATAGAAGAAAAAATTCCATGAAGATGGAAAATCTGGTTCAAAAAAGTTATGTGAATATGGAGGTGGTATAGGGATGGCTGAGGGAACAAAAATGACTATATTTGGAGAGGCAATTAATCACAACTAGGATCACTATTTTCCCTCTATATTTATGGAGCGCTTCAATGAAATACATAGAAATATCTATCCAAATATTGATAGGGATGGGCAAGGGTTCGAGTAACCCAGGAATGATTGTTGTTTCACCCTTGTTGCATTGGCATGCATCACATTCAACCACCATTTATTGAATTGTATTTTTCATTCCCTTTTTAAAAAAATTACATCATGCCCTCTCATAAGTTTTAATAAACCTTGAGTGCCTTGTGGATAGAGAAACATGAAGTTTATAGAATACAACCTGCTAAAGATCTATGCTCTGGGGAATTACCAAATAGCCCTTATATCATAGAGAAGCACCATCCCAAGAATAATGTGATACGATAGAGGGGTTAGTGGCAAACTGTTGAATGATTTGACATAATGAGGAGTCATTGACATACCCCTAATATATAACATCCAACCAATTAAGAATAAGCATGGAAATAGTTGAAAGGGAAGCTTGGTTTATAAATGTGCAAGATAGAGCATCAACCATAATATTATCCTTACCCTTTTTGTAAGTGATCTCATAGTCATAACCCATGAGTTTGATAATCCATTTTTGTTGTGATGGGGTGAAGACTCGTTGTTCTAGGAAATATTTCAAACTCTGATGATTGGTTCAGATGCAAAAATGATTCCCCAGTAGGTATGGCCACCACTTGTGTACTGCATACAAAATGGCCATCATTTCCTTCTCATAATTAGAGAGTACTAAATTATTGCTAGAAAAGGCTTTGCTGGTGAATGCAATGAGACATCCTTCTTGGAGGAGAAAAGCACTAAGTCCATTACCATAAGCATCACACTCGATAGTGAAGGTTTTGGCAAAATCACACATAGCTAAAATATGTGTAGTAAAGATAGCTTATTTCAATTCTTTAAATGCACACTTAGCAGCTTTTGTCCATGTAAAAGCATCATTTTTCAACATAGGTGTTAGTAGAAATGTAATCTTCCCATAATCCTTGACAAACTTATGATACTATCTATTTAGCCCCAAAAAACCATAGAGGCTCTTGAGTGTTTGAGGATGAGGCCAATTTGTCATGGTAGTTATTTTATTGGGATCCACCTAAACCCTTTGGGTTGAAAAAATAAGTCTAAGATACTCTACTTCATCCTAGCCAAAAGCAAATTTGGACTATTTTGTATAGAGATGATGATCAAAGAAAAGTTACAATGTGAGTTCTAGATGTTAGAGATGCTCAGACCATGTCTTACTATAGATGAGGATATCATCAAAAAAGACTAGAATGAATTTTCATAGGTAGGGATGAGATATTTTATTCATCAATACCTAGAATATTGAAGGAGCATTAATGAGGTCAAATGGCATGACTATAAACTCATAGTGGTCATCATACATGTGAAAATTTGTCTTAGAAATATCATCCTCATGAAGTTAGATTTGGTGATATCCAAAGCAGAGATCCAACTTGGAGAAAAAATGAGCACCATGAAGCTCATCAATAAAAGGGATCGAGAACTTATCCTTGATTGTGATGTGATTAAGTGATCGAAAGTTAATGCAGAGGCACCATGACCCATCTTTTTTCCAAATAAGTAGAATTAGGGAAGAATATGGCCTGGTACTAGGATGAATAATGCCTTGCTTCAATAAGTCTCAAATGAGCATCTCAATCTCAGTATTTTGTTGAAATGGGTAGTGCTAGGGCCTGATGTTAGAAGGAATGCTTCAAGAAGGATCTGAATATAATGGTACTTTGGTCATGAAGGTGGTAATCCCACTGGTTCAGCAAAGATACCTGCATAACTATGTAGAACGATTTGTAAATTAGAAAGAGTAATGGAGAATGTTGATGGTTGCATTTGAATAGAATGGAGCTGGGAAATAATGCCATGTGAATTTTTATTAAGAAGTTTTTTCATGCGATGTGAACTTATGATGCTGAGAGACCCCAATTGTAAGCCTTCTTAATGTGTGTTTTTACCCATTGTCTAAAAATTGCATCTAAAGTTTAGAGAAATCCCATAAGATGGGTCCAAGTGTGCATAACCATTGGGCTCCCAAAACAACATCACATATGTCTAAGGGTAAAGAAAACATGTCAAAATGCAAGTTATAATTTCTAATTGAGATATACACATTGAGACACTTCCCTTTGCAAGGTAATATTCCCCCTGGTAATCAAGACTTCAAAGTTAGATCAAGGATGAACAAAATAATTAGCTTGTTTGGTGATCTAAGGGTCAATAAAGTTATTAGTGCTACCAAAATCAATGAGTATTATGAGAGGGATGTTCTTGAAGTAATCACTGAGCCACATGATTTATGGGGTGGTGACTCCTACTAAGACATAGAGAGAGATATTTGGTTGGTCTTCTTGAGAAGTAGGTTCCACGATCTGTTGAGTTTCTTCCAGATCATCTGTTGTATTTTGAGCATCTTCCCAATCTTTAGTTTCAGGTAGAGACTCCAAACCTAGTAGGTAGAGCTTTTGCTCGACACATCGATGTCATTGAGTGAATTTATCATCATAATTATAAGATAATAATTTTTCTATGCATGCTTGCATCTTTGCTTCAGTTAAATGCTTGATAGGAGTGGTTCAAGGGGTTGGTATTATGTGAGTTCATTATGGAGTTGTATTTATAAATGGAGAAAAAATAGATTTGAATCGTTACTAAGCTGTGATCTTGTCCTCTACCAACTTAGCCAACCCTAAGGTTTCCATCATCATGTTGGGCCAGAATATTTTGACCTCAGATCAAATTGCATGCTTCAGTGCACTGACAAAGCAACTCTTGAAGAATTCATCGAATAATCCCTTTGTGTGATTGGCCAATTTTTCAAATTTTATTTGAAATTCTCTCATGGTTCCTATTTGGCAAAGTTTAGTGAGTGCTCTAGTGAAGTTATCAAAAGCACTACGGCCAACCGGTTGCAAAATGAGTGTGTAAAAACTAGTTCATATTGGCTCATCATGAGCCTTGATATACCAATGATACCATTGAAGGGTTTCATGTTCCAAGTGAAAAGATGCAAGTGGAAATTTGTTGGCATCAAAAGTATTATGTAGACTAAAATATCATTTTGCCTGATAGATCCATCCAATCAAATCTGCATCATTGAATCTAGAAAAATCAAGCTTTGATCCATGAAAATTACTAGAAGAAGAAAATCTAGTGTCTGAAGAGGACTCTAGATGCCATCTGTTGTTCAAGGTGATATGTTGAAGATTGAGGTCGAGAATTTTTTCGTCAAGATTTTTGATTTGGGTTTTGAGGGCGGCAATTTCATCCTCTATATTTTTGGCTCCTATTCGGATTACTACCATGACCAGAATAAGATATTTTTTTAAATGGGTAGGAAAACTAGAGTTAAGACACATTTAGTATGGAATATTTTAATTTAGATGAAATCAGAAGGGGTAAAGGTAATTTTACTAAATTTTATGCATAGTGGGAGTATGATTGATGAAGTTGAGGGTGATTTCGGAAGTGAAAATGGGAAAACTAAAAAATTTATCAAAGAAGGACAAAGACGCAGAAAAGGGAGATGAACACTGTCAATTTTTTTTGAGGCAAATGGACAAAAATAAAAAAAGTTGTGACAAAATCCAAAAAAGAGAAAATTGAAATTTGTAGAAATTAAGAGTACTACTCTATAAAAAAATTTTGGCCATGGATTTACTCCTAAACGATAACTCTTGGTTTTTCTCATGGGTGGGAACTACTCAATCAGAAAGGGGCAGTTGCCCATTTTGCTGACAGGTCCTCTCAATGGGCCATCTTCTTTGAGGCTCCTATGGTACTCTTTACAATGAGTTTTAAAGCTTTCATCCCAGCACTTCCCACAGTTATGTGGACATCTTTTTACCCTGATCCAAAATATATTATTGTAATACATAAAAATACTTAAATGAATTGTGCAGTCGAATAGAGTTGACATTTTGAAAAAAAATTGGCCCTAGAAAGCGCTCTAATACTAGATGAGAGGATCATTTTTGAACAAGTTAGTAGATAATTGCAAATATATGAAATAAACTATGAAAACCAACAATATATTAACTCAAATAAGCAAAATTGCATAACAATGGCAGAATTGCATAATCACTAGTTTCTTTGAGGGGACAACCTCCTTTGAGCAAGATCAATTCAATTGAATTTGTGGATGTCTTTATTGGCCTCAACACTTACTTATATACGAAGTCTAATTTAAGCAACTTCTACTTCTCACGAATGTGAGATAAAACAAAATACTTATGGGATGACTTACAAAACATATGCATCCATAACAACTAATATACTAACAAAGTTAAAAAAAAGGGATAACACGAATTCCTAACAATATTTTATGTGATTTAAGGGATAACAAATGACACTTGATTTGGAAAAATTAAATACTTGGTTGTTGTGGTGGATGCTATTAGGAATGGGAAATCAAATTCCATCACTCTAATTAAAGTATGCATTTGGTAATATTTTATTACTCTAATTTACAACACATCTTGTTAAAGGGAATATCAAAATTAATTAAATTTAAATAATTATAAAATTTATGTTAAAAATCATGATCATGACATCAATGAAAACCTTTAAAATTTGATTGAAACTCGAGAGCCAAATGACTCATTTAAACTCAATACACCATCTTTCTATGAAAACTACTTATCATGAAAAATCTCATGAAAAAGTCAAAAAAACTTTATCTTTAAATTATATATTATTAAAAGCACTATATCTTTTAAGAAGAATAATGAATAATTTAAATTAATATAACTCATTCAACTTCGATTCAAATCAGAGAAGAACCTTATAAACTTGATTGAGACTCGAGAATCAAATAACTTGCTCAAACTTAACACTCCATCTTTCTTTAACAACTCGACACGAGAAATCTTATGAAAAGAGAAGAAAACAACTCAATTTTTGAGTTGTGTATCATTGAAAGGATTCTATGGACTCATACTATAGCCACATATAAAGGCCACACTAATGGATGGTTGTGAAAGTGTGTAAGAAAAATAAACTAGTAAAGCATTGTGGATGGTTGGCTCGGCAAAATGATAAAGGCTGGAAGAGGGCAAGAAAAACAGGCGAAATAAAGCGTTTACAAAGTCGTGGAGACGGCTGTAGTTGGCTGGTCAAAAAGATGGATTTGAATTAGAGACTGCATTTCGTGCAATTTTTTTGCTATTAACGGATAACAACCACGCTTTTTCCTTCCTTAGTTATTTTCCTTGGAAAAAATTAAGATGCCTTCCATGTTGACCGCTGAGCGTAACCATGAATTATTACACGAGCAAGCAAACAGGAAATATTTTACTAAGCTGTGGAGACGGCTGTGGTTGGCTGGTCAAAAAGAAGTCTTGATTGAGAGATTGTAGTGGCGACGTTAGCGTATTTCGTGAGAGTTGAAGGATAACAATCACTCAAACAATGACGCACTTGACTTGAAGAAGGGTAAGAATCACTCTGAAACAATTACACTCTTCATTTGAGGAGGATACATCTTTATGTCAAATCCCATCAAGACATTACTCGTGGGAACATTTTATTGATCCAATTCACCATACGGTGTTTTATTAAAGGAACATTCAAATTAATAAAATTTGAATAATTATTTTTCATTTTTTGAATTTTTGTCTAAAAATATAAGTCGATGACATCATTAAGAGTGTGAACATATTATCTAAACTTTTTAAGTTTTATTAAACATTCTATTTGAATATATTATAAGTTTAAATTCATTAAATTATGGTGATTATGAGTATAGTTAACTTTTTATAAAAAATATATCGTAACATTTATTAATTAAAAAATATAGAAATAAAAGTATATAATAAAAAAATGTGACTATGATGTTCAAAGTTGTTATTAAAGTTTTTAGACATATTGGTGGTCGTTCGACGGTAAGTTTTGTAGGCTTATAAATGATCAAGGACAAAGTTGGGGGCAATGTCTTTGATCATAATGCTGGTGCTTTCAAAGATTATCGCAAACTTGCTTCCTCACTCCCAGGGAAATGGAAGTCTCTAGAGGCAAAGCCCCGTGAGGCACCTCCAGGGTCTTGCAAGTCAGGTGGCTTAGATTTGGCTACCTAGGGTTTACTTCCATGTGTTATATGCCTTTTGAGTCCACAAGTCAATTCTTTCATTGTCATTATATCTCAAGGAGCTGTGAATCCTATGGTAAAGCCCTTAAACCCAATGTTGTCTTCACTTTCCATTTCTTTTAGGAATGAGGCGCTCACAGATGTCCTAAAAAGTGAGGATTGGTTTCAATCTAGGCGTGTTATCTACATGTTTGATCGATTGTGGCCCATCCTTTCGGTGTTCCCCGAGTGGATTGTTGATGCTCGGTGGCCTTTGATGGAAGAAAGTGGGGAGATTTATCCCTATACTAAGGGATTCTGCACCATAGTATTCGACCTAATTGAAGACATGAAGAGGATTTTTGTAGACAAGATCTGGAACTAGGATCTGGTCCTTCTCATTATGAAGCCTTTGTCTCCTTTTAACCCTCTCTCTAAATCTCTTAACACTAGGCCTATTTGGGTCCATTTATCAAATCTTCCTCTTTAATTTTGTTCATATGCTTGCTTTTCAACTATTGGAAATGCTTTGGGGAAAATACCTATAGTTGATGTAACTTCTTCTGATTATGCTCATACTACTTTTGCTCGCATCCTCTTAAGCATGGATATCTCTCAGGACCTTCTAGCTATCATTGAGATGAACGTTTTGGATCATTTTTGGGCTCAAACCCTCGATTATAAGGGGTTACCTTTTCACTTGCAAAGGTTTTTTGTGACATCACATATGGCAGGAGAGTGTAAAAGCTCCAGGTAGAAAGTTGATTCCTCATGGTTGAAAGAGGCTCTTCCTTCTTATCTCTTAGTGGACGACATCATTTCCCTAAACCCACCTGTGAGGAAGGGAGTAGAGTCTCCCCTTCATGATTACTATTTGGCTTCCAATCCTAATGAGGAGACTCTTTACCTTATGGACATCCACAAAGCTACTAAGGTGACTAATTTAGATTATTCTAAAGCTTCTATGGGTACACTTGTAGGAGACCCCCTTGGATCATGCTTGAGTGGATTCAAGAGGGAAAATAGATTGGATAGTTGTTCGCCCTTGTATTTAGACAGATTTAGGAGGGAAAGCTTTCCCTCATGTTCAAGCAAATTCAGGAGGGAAAGCTTTTGTGGGTACAGTGAAAAAGGGACAAATCCTTGAGGCACCTAGTTCACCCTCCTCAGCTAGTTGTTCTTAGAGTGATGTTGGCAAAGGGTTTCTATAGGGGTATTTTTCAATGGACTTCGAGTGAACCTATGCATGCTTCTTAGGGTTCCTTGGCCCTAAGTATTGGTGGTTAGGTACTTAGGATGTAGGTCACAAGGTATAGGTTTTCAATTTGAAAACCTTTGGGTGTGTTATTGGGCCGGTATTTCTTATGTTGGGCCTTTGTTGGGTGTGCTTTGTCATAGTGGCTTATTGGGGTTCTATGGGTTATTTGGTATTTTGTTGTTTTGTGGTCTTGTTGTAACCTTGATTTTCTTGAATAAAAGGGTAAAGGACCCATCAACCCTCTCCACTAATACAAATTTTTTTTATACAATTCTATTGGTATTCATGATTTAATAAATAATAATTACATAACAAATTACATTTAAAAAATAAGTTTCAAAACATATATCGAAAAATCAATATGAACAAAAATTTAAATGTTCAAAATAAATGTTTAAAGCTCTCTAGACCATAAAAAATCCCAATGTGATGTAGTCTCTCTCCTAGTAAAAAATCTTTATAAATTAAATACTATAAAAAATAATATTGAATGGTGGAATCATATTAACTATAATCACGAATAAATATTGATAAAAAATCACAAAAATATTACTATTTAATTTAAATATAATAACATATTATTATAAATTTAATTTTTTTAAATATTAAATATTAGATTATGTTCTACCATTATAATTAATACATTTTAATATTTATGAGATATTTAGGCACTTTTTATTTTAAATGAATACATGATTAATTATAAGTCAACTTGAAATAAAACCTTTAGTTTTATTTTCAATGATTTTAGTGTGCTGAATTTTCTAAGATGTAATCATAGTTCAACTATATTAATAATACTTATACATTACTATCTGATTAAGATGCATCCCTATACATTTCAAAGGTAAAAGTATGTCTTTCTTTTTTAATGGGGGAGTTATGTTCTATTTTATTAGGTATATTTGTTAACAATACTATCATAAAATAATAATTTTATGATAGGGCACCAACTATATGTTAATGTATTAATACCTATTATAAAATGTGTAAAAAAATGGAAAACTACCTTTGGTACACCTTTTGTTGTTATTTCAACATCACAATATTGTATCGATGTTTCCAAGAAAAATACGGTGTGCTAGAAAACTTTCATCTTCCATTTTTTTTGTTAATATGTGGTAGTGTTAAGTTAGAGAGACACACCAATACACATGAATAAAATCCATGAATACATCACTTTTCTTATGAGACATAGTTTTCTCTAGCACGAAAAATATACATGGGGTGGTATGTGTGACATAAGGCACATCAATAAATTTTTTTATTATGCGTTTCATTCGAAGGGCCATTATTGATATTTATTGTGGTATATTTTGATGCCAATTCTTAGTGGTTGATAGTTAGAAGATATTAGAATCTTTGACATAAATTTTGTTTATTTATAGAGAATTTGAATGTGTAAATAATAATTCTAGAAATGTTAAATTTAATATCAAAGAGGGTTTATCGAAGGTCATCGGCATTATTAATGTTCATCTCACATTTAAGAGAAGGATTGAATCTTATTATATTTAAATGATTAGTCAATTCCGCCATTTTTACCTCATACCTTGATGTATTTTTGTGCCCAACAGCTGGGTCCCTCATTTTTTCCATGGGGATCCATACATATAATGCTTAGATTTATTATTTTAAGCAAAAATCATGGTATTATTAGAAACTGTTAATAGATCTCAAAAAATTTATGGGGTTGATAGGTTGTGTGTGTATTACACTATTAAGTTGTTGAATCATAAATCATAAAATTTTATGCTTCCTCTATGGTATCTGCTCATTTTTTCACCCTCTATATTAGCATTCATTTTTGTTGTTCTATGTTGAGGATATTGAATAATGGAAATAAAAAAGTGATGCACATGAGACCACTCTTGGATCTCTTTCGACATGTAAGAGATGATTTATTATGTTATTTAGTTCAAATCATTCCCTAACTTAATACAAGTATGGTTTAGTATCTACTGTGTCTAACATTATTTCCATCATTCAAATTGGTTCCTTGTTTTATTAATTTAAGTTGTGATGTACTTACTTTAATTTAAAAGATCTAGTAGAAATAATTGATTTCTTTCCAATCCTAGCCATGGAATTTGATGTGTTTCAGTCAATGCTTAGATTTGAAAGTGGGTGACCCATTTAACTCTCCTTTAGGTAATTTTGATTGTGGATAATTCACTGCTAGCTGAGAATGTATTACAAAAACTTATCAATGAAGAAATAAATTATATAATCATATGTAATCAAATTTTTTTTGAGACACTAATAGCTTAAAACTTATATTACATTGGTTTATTAGTTCTATTTAATTTTTTGTTTTTTCCTCAATGTGAAAAGAAAGAAACTATGTTATAGGTTTGTAGAAGAATACCTGTTGAATGTGTACGCATTGAATCCAGGTGATTGTGGAGGACTCTTCTTTGGCTAGTGAAGAATACCTGAAAATAAGAAAACACTACCACAAAACTTATTTGTTAGAAAATTAGATGGGTGGATTGCCTAGCGTGAGCTAGATCCTAGAAGCGAAAGCTATCTAGGAGGTTGTCAATTAACCTACTTTAAACACTTAAGTTTGATAAATAGAAATGATATAATTTGCATAAAATGATAGCAACCTAAAACTAAAAATAACAAATAACTAAAATTAAAACAAAGAATTTAAATGCTTTGCTAAGACAATGACTAGATAAATCAACTAGTGCTGAAAATTGGTTAAGGCAAAATGGTGGTTTTTGTTTTGGTAATTTGGTAAGGGTAAAAAGATGGTTAGGTTGGGGGTTTGGTAAATGGTTAAGATTGTAAAATAATGAAGATGGTCAAAATAAAAATAGAGGTAAATGAGTTAAATGGAACAGAGAGGAAATGAGGTAAAAGGATGAATGGGATAAAGAGCTAAAATGGGATAAAAGGGACGAATGGGATGACAATGGAAAAGGATAAATGGAATGAATGGGATAAATATGGAAAGGGGGTATATGGTTTTAAGGTTAATAAAAGAAAAGGCCAAAGGGAAAATATAGAAGTAAATGCAAGAAATAAATAAAGATTACCTTGCCTTCTTGAAGATGGTTGTAGATGATGATGTTGATGTAGATGTTGTTGAAGAATCCTGTAGCAATGTTGGCAGAGCTTCATTGCTTTGATTTATTCTAACCTACAAGATGATAACTTCCTTCTCAAGTGGATGACCTCCTTCAAAAGTAGAAAACCCACGACAATAATTCTCTAACCAAGAACAACTTAACCATGGGTGAAGGGGGAGGGTCATATTTATAGCATTTGTTGTCCAGAAACATGCCAAAGAAGTAAAATAGTGAAGTATGGCACCATTTTTCAAGTGGGCTCATAAATGACAAAGTTGATAATTATGGTGGGATTCTTTCCTTATTGGTTTGTCTCCCACCTTGCATATTAATCCTATTTGGAGTGAGAATCATGCACATGGGCTCAAATGAGGCCAAAGGACTTTTCACCAAGCTAATTTGTCTTTTGGCTAAGTGCCCCAAAAATTTTGGTACTATTCTCCATGTGGGTGCATGAGTGGTCATGAAAGACAAGGGGGTGAGATTCTCACTTACCCAATAGGTCTCCCACTTGGTTGGTTTGTCTCCAAACTTGCTAAAGGGTCCAAAATGGAGTGGAACTCATGCACATGGGCTCATATGGGTTCAAAATACTTTCCACCACTCACTTTCATCTTTTGGATAAGTGTCTCATGAATTTTGGCACCATTCTCCATGTATGAGGACAAAATCACATGTTGAATGAAGGTCCCATAGGAAAAATGCACCATATTCCAAAAGAGGGGCCCTTTGGTGCTTAATGATGTCATGAGATACCTTGGAGGTGGGTCCCAGGTGGGGTATGATGTGTCACCTCAAGCCACCTCACTTTCAAGCTATGTCACTTGCCATATCACATTCCATGTCACTTTCCATGTCACTTACCATGTCATCAACCATGTCACCTACCATGTCATCATGAATAGGGATAGTGGGTCCCATAGTGAATAGTACTATGTGAATAGTGATAGGAGAATAGTGATTTGGTTAGGTTAAGAGGGGCTAGTTAAGGGTTAATAAGGTTTAAGGGGTTTTGAGGCATTTAGACATTGAAAAATACAAGTGTGTAGTTTTTTAGTGTCTACATTTTACTCAAATTAATAAGCTACAAAACAAAAATAGATCACTTGGTCAAAGGTTAGGATGCCTTGAGTATAGGAGGAGGTGTTCTCCCTCAAATTGGGAATCAATGAGGTAAAGTAGAATCAGGTGTAGGTTTGATAAGTAGTTGGTGGGGAGGTAGTAGGTAGTGCCACAAGGTAGTTGGGTATTTGAGACGCAAACATGTGCACAAACTATGACTAAGTGCGGTATCCAAGATCACACATGAGCTAAAGTCACCAATGTTGGTTAATTTATGTTTGGATCTAGATGGACATAGGGGTAATTGGTCCATAACATTAGTCATAGCTGATCAGGTCATGCCTATCAAGTGATCTAGATAAGGTCAGGGTTGGTTGCAGGTATTCAAGGTAGGGAATGTTCTTATAAAACAACCCAAATGGTCAAGTTGTGAAAAATGCAACATGGTAAGGTTGGTTGGTATGGTCAAAATGGCATAGGTAGAGTTATCACAAAGATATACAGTAGTTTGGGTTTAAATATCCAATGTGGACATGGTTGAATGGTTAATTGGTCATAGAGAGTGGTTGGCAAGGGTTCATGTAGGGGGTGTTTGAGCTAACTCTATATGCACTAGGCAAGTGGATGCTACCTACATAGTTCTATGGATGTGATATCCAACAAAAATTAAGGCCAAATGTAGATCTTTATGGAGTTCAGATGGGCTACCCTAATGTGATATACCACATGGTTAGGTTTGGGTTCATAATTTGGTAATGGTGAGGTGTTATGGTGTAGATTGGTGAATATCACCATAATAATCCCACATGCATTAGGAGGAGAAGACACATATGGGTAAGGTATGATAAATAAGTGGGTAACAAAAGGCTAAGCACCACAAATGTCCTATGATGGATCTAAGCTAAAGAAGAGGTACCTTTGTGAGGAGGTTATGCCATATAAAATTGTGTGAGGGTATAAACATAATGATGGAATCTATCACTATGAGCCAAGTTTTAGGAGATGGGCATCTATCAGAATCTACATAGTCTCTTTGGCAAAGGTTATCATTGCTACGAGCTGAGTTTTAGAAGATGGGCATCTATCAAGATCTGCATAGTCTCTTTGGCAAAGGTTCATCATTGCTACAAGCCAGGTTTTATGGGTAGTAGCGAAGTTATTAGTTGTAAGGAATTTATTTGATGGCTAAGTAGACTCTATGAGTTATAAAATTAGTAGCATGGTGAGTGATAGAGGATGGATCTTGCCTGACCCAAGAGATGCATGGGTAGGCTAGATAAAAGGTGGCCATGTTTTCATCCTCTACCTAATTCCTTGGAACTAATGAATTTGGGAACCACTTAGAAGAGGTCCTACTAGCAGTGATCTATGTGGTCCAGGATATTGGTTATATAGTTGGATAAGATGGGGGAGATTCTACAGTGGCAAGCATTTGGGAGCTACTGCCACCAGCAATAATGACAATTTTAGAGGTGTGACTATTACAGTGGCCCATGGTTAGAAGATAATTTATGTCAACTAGGTTAAAGGTGACAATGATGCAAATGACCAATAGGCCCACATAGATTGTAAGATGACAAAGTAGGTAGAGATATCAGATGTGGATTAGATGATAAGGGCAACAAAAAGACATCATGACAACACATAAGGACTAGATCAAGATGACCAGTTGGATCAAGGGCTACATGGCCACATTAAAAGGTAAGTAGACATAACTGTTTCAAGTGGGAATACTATTCAAGGGCATCGGTGACATCATAAAACCCTCTCCATTAGTGAAATGGATAACCATGTCAGTGAGGAATAATAGTTGGGTATTCTATTTAAAGAATCATGTTATGAATGATATCTCATTGTGAAGTCATTTGGTTTTGTAGGTTTTACAAGGTGAAAATAACTACCAGAGGTTAAATATGATGAAAAATGGGAGAAATGGTGGAGATAATTAGAAACCCCCATGATTTGAAATAATCTACATAGTGAATGTGTGTATCTATCAAATATTGCAACATGTAATTACAATAATGGAAGTGTTGTTAAACCAACAAAAAGAAGAAAGGCATCCACAACTTGAGCTCGAGCCGAAACTCTTACCTGTTTAGCAGTGAAGAAGGTGAGACTTTCATTATGCAAGGTGTAGGGCCGGAGAACATAACCTTTAGCCTGTTCATGGAGGGAACCCTCATGGGCTAAGTGGATGCACACTGAGGCAACAATGGGTGGTTCCTATGCGAGTAGAATAATTGGAGTAGAGGGATGGAATGGTTATGATGGTCAAGTAGGGTGAAAGACCTAGAGTGGAGTATGATTCTCCCCCTATGGGGATGAATGCAAAAGAGGAGAACATAGTACACCCTTTAGTAGTTGATGAGACAAGGAATGTTATGGATGTTAGTTCAAGGAGTAATCAAGTAGAAAGATGACTGAACACAAATCCAGAGTCACCATATAATTATCCTAATGCTTAGGTAAGAAAATAATGTATGTAGGGGCCTTAGGTGAGGTTTGGGTAGTCTGATAACTTTGTATGCATAGTATGACTCCTCACACCCTTAAATAAAATATTACATGGTTTGTTGTAAACATGTACAAAATGTGTTGGATGTCATTGTTTGAATGTTATCATGCTTAGGGTAATGATGATACTTATGAATGCTATGGTTATGGTTGTTATAATCTCACTTAAGGTAAAGTAAATGAGGTAAGGCAAAAAAAACATTAATAGTAAAGTGAAGAATATAATCAATAGACAAATGTCGTAATGAAAATATCAACCAAGCACATTAGGATAAGAGGGTATGATGTTTCTTGTTGGATAAGGATGAGAAACAAACTCGAAGTGGGAGTGGATTAATTAACATAAACCCTACGAATGCATCATATGAGCGTGATTTGAAGGATAAAAAAAGAAAAAAAGGTGTGTTGATTACACTCTGTCAAGTACTCAAAACGTGTAGAGGGTTTAAAGGGGGAAGAGGTGATGGATAGGGTGAAGGGAGTAGTTGGAGAGGTACAAAAGGAGGACCCATGCCTAACAAAAAAATATATTGAAGGGAGAAATGGATGCCCTAAAGTAATGAACCTGACAAGATTTCATGTGTTAAAGAAAGAGTTTTGAGGATACAAATAAACAAACATGTATATATAAATATAATCAATACGACTTGTGACCACACTCTAATGAGTGAGAAGATAGAGAGTTAATGGGAGAAAATAAAGGAGATCCAACAAGGGATGAGGTGAAGGAGGACCAGGAAATGGATGAAGAGATAGGTATAGAAAATAAAGAGGTCATAGATAAAGATGAAGGTGGAGAAGGATGTAAGGATCCAAACATGGATATAGAGGAGGATAAAAAAGAAGGTCAGGAAGAATAAGGAATGCCATCAAGGGAGACAAAAAAAAATGAAATGAAATGAAGAAAAGAGAAGAAAAATAAAAGTTATAAAATGGGGGTTTGAGGAATGCAGTAAAGAATGACATATTGGAGAATTGAAAAGGATGGGGAAAGAAGTGTAACAATCATCAAGGGTAAGCGGAGGATGAGAAATATGGGAGGACATGAAAGGTTTGAAAATAAGTCTAAAAGATACCAAGGAGAAAAAAGTTTGGTGATGAAAATGAGAAACAAGGAAATATATGAAAGAAAAGAAAATAGGAGGAAAAAAGAGTGAAATGAAGACATAAGAAAGATGACAAGAGAGTTAAGAAGTAGGTGAAGACATTACCAAGTATGGATGATGACATGATATGAGAGGAAAAATAAATCAAATCAGATGGTGGTGTTGGAGATGAGAATGGGATGAAAAATGGGAAAGGGGTTAATAAAAATGATGGGAAGCAAAGGATGGGTGGATAAGATGCTGAAGAGATAAGGTATGTTGAAATCAACTTGTTAGAAGAGATTGACAAGATAAATGGGTGATTAGAAGAGGTTGAAAACTTAAAAAGGTGTTGAGGTGGTGAAGAAATAGGGGAACATAATGAAATGGAATGAGATGAAAATAAGGGATGAAGATCAGGGATGATAAGAAGAAAAAGGGAGAATTGAAGTAGGGATATAAAGCATATACACTCACATAGATGCAAAAGATAAATGAGTACCAAGATGGAAAGAGGAAAAGGGGAATGCAAAGTGCAAAATATGAGAATAGATAAGAAGAAAAGGGTAATTATAGAAGGCATCTCAAAGAATAAAGACCCGGTTAGAAGCTAGTTATGGAGGAAAAAATGGAAAATGTGGGAAGAATGGAAAATTGACAGAGACTGGTAGCACACGTAAGAAAAAAATGAAATGGTAGAAGAAACAAAAGAAATATAAAGCATGCTAGATTGAAAATATGGGAAAGAGGAAAATAAAAATATAGAATTAGAATGAAGGTGGTTTAGAAGCAATGGAAGAGAAGCAATAAGGTGGTAGAAAAGAAGATAAGGAGGTAAAAGTATCCATCAGTGTGTCAGGGAACATGATGATGTGGAATTGGTGAAGAAAAGAGAGTGATAAAGAGGGTACAAAAAATAGACAAGGGTGAGGGGAGATGATGAGGATGGTGAAAGAAGACAAAGGGGATGAAAGACACGGTTGGTAATAAGTGGAGAGAAGGACAAAAAACATGAAAAATGGGTGGGGGAGTGAGCTACGAAGCATGCACAAGGAAAGGTGATGGGGAGGCCACTAAATTAGAGTAAGTGATGGATTTATGTGAGATAAGAGGGGCCAATGAGGAAGGATATCAATCCTTGTGTTAAAATAGATTAAAAAGCTAGAAAATTGGTTAAAAGAGATTGACAAGCTGAAGGGAGGGAGGTGATGAAGAGATAGGTAGAGAAGTGGAGGAAAGATATTAGTTGAGAAGGGCAAAGAAAGGATGTGGCTGAGATGACCTCAGTAACTAAACACTGCCTACATAGTCAAAAAGACCTTAGGCCAATGTAGTTATCCCAATAATAGGGAAAAACAAAGAGGAAACATTAGATGATGTTAAAACACAAGGATGCTAGGAAGAATCTAAAGATTCCTTGACATAGGATGCCCTAAGAAAGAGGGCACTATTATAAATATAAATTAATGAGAAGACAAAGGGGAGGGTAATTAGTGGTTACTGGTTGAGCTGCCCTTAGGTCAAGCAATGCCTACATAGTCTGTGGACATCAGGCCAATGTAGTTTAATAAGGGTTGGAGATTGGTGCTTAAATGGGTTACCTGAATTTGATGGACTACATGGTTTAGTTTTGTTGAAGGTTTTCAAAGAAAGTGTGTGCATCGAAGGCAAGTTGGGGTTGTAGAGAAAAGTGTCCCTAGAAGGTGGGTTAATTGACACTAATGCTATTCTAATTTTGTTTATGGTTTGGATGGATGATAGTGGTGGCACATAAGTAGGTTAGATAACCACTATTAATGAAAAATCATGAGACATGGGTCTAATAGAATACATGAATCAATGATGAGAGAACAAGAGATGAGGCATAAAGCTTGTTTGTTGACAAGGATAAAATAAAACAAAAACCCAAAGTTAGACTCGCTTAAGGAACATAAGCCTTTTGAATGCTTCACATTAGCATACATTGTTTGGTAAAATAAGTTTCTTGATCATAGTGTGCCAAGTAATCTTGAAATCCCTTGATTTATAGATAGTATAAAGGGAATATGGGTGCTAGGTGGTGTGTGGGATATAGGGTAATATGTATGGTAACCTTATGTGGGTATGTTTTTCCCTTCTATAGGTGACATAAGAATGATAATAGACAAGTCTATGTCATATTCTAGTTGTATACTGATCAATGTAGGAAGTTTACATGTGAAAGCTAATTGTGGCTTCCCTCTTATTATGTTGTTTGAGAGCCGATTACGACTTTCAAGATTATTTAGATTTTGTTTTGATTGTGATAGTGGGTCTTTTACTTTATTGATGAATATGGGAAGTTGATCGATGTGGGAAGCTTCCAAGGAATTGCTCTTATTTTGACAAAGTTCACTTAGCCATCTTGCAAGGGAGTATTATTAGTTTATTGGATTTATTTAATGATCTTGATAGCTATCCTTCAAGGGAGTAGTCTAATTTATATTTGGCAATTTTTATTGTCTTTGGGAAACTATCCTTCAAGGGAGTAGTATACAATGCCTATGATATTGACCTAGGTAATACTTCAGTATCCAAATTATCTTTAGATGTGATGTTTTTAGACATGAACAAGTCTAATTAGGTTTATAGGTTGAGCATTATGAGGGTAAAACATTAACATAAGAATTCTAATGGTACGTGAAAGGAAGTGGTTTGAGAGACAATGACCATGGGATTCCATCTTGTTAGAGATGAAAAGTATATATGAGAACCATGCTATGGGTAGATTCATGGTACCCATATTTAGGATTAGGATATGACTATAATCAATTATATTCAAAAGGAGAGGAGGAAGATGGGTGAAAGGGAAAATATTGTTAATCAAGGGATGAGCTTAAGTTAGACAAAAGGTGAGATTAATCTTTCTTTAACAGAAGAATGGATACAAATGAAAAGAATTGAGAGGCTTAGGTTCTAGTTTGCCTTCGAGATAGGACAAACGGTAAACCCTTGATCCATACTTATGGGTTATGATGTAAGATTTGAGCCAATTAAAATCAAACTTACCTCATTTAATTTTATCCATGTTGGTCACATGTTGGTTTTCATTGAGGATGAGGTCTCTGATATTGATGACTCAGACTTTCAGGTGCTTCTTATAGTACACTTGATATGCTATTGATATATATGGAGGTAGGTGAGGGATGTTAAATGAAACTCATCAAGTAGCTCAAGTTGAGATAAATGGTGTTGATGATAATCTTCTTCAAAAATAAGATCTTGAAAATATATGAGAAGAGAGGGGATTTGGACTTCAAGAGGCAAGATTTCCTCTACTCCAAAGACTAGAGTGAAAGAGGTAACACCTATAGAGGTTTGAATGCTAGTGTGAAGCGAATGAGATGTGCAAGTGCCAATCTTGACCTAAATAACTGACAACTTTGGTTAGTATTTTATTAAGAATTTTGTTAGAGGCTTTTGCCTATCTATAATTTCATGGATAATAAGGTGAGGAAAAGCTTAAGTTGATGCCAAATGCATCACATAAACCTTGGACTTGCTTATTTTTGAAATATTTACCATTATTGGTGATGATCTTATGAGGAACACTAAAGTGACAAATGATATGATGGTTGATAAAGTTGATAATGTTCTTTGCTTTGGTCGAGATAAGAGGAATAACTTCCACCCACCCGGTGAAATATCCGGTGGCTGTGATGATGGAGCTATGTTGTTGCAAAGAATGAGGGTTGATTTCCTTGATGAGATTGAGCCCCCATTATGAGAAAGGCTAAAAGTCCTTAGATACTTAGAGGCTATTGGCTAGTGCATGATGTAAGTTAACATGCTATTGACATTTAACACACCTTTTTACATAATTATAATAGTCTTGGTTGAGGGTGGGCCAATAGTATCCAAGGCAAAAGATATGTTTAGTGACAGCTAGATTGCTAAATTATCCCCCATAGATCCCATCATGAATTTATTTGATGGCATGGGAAGCCTCATGGCTATGTAGGTAAAAAATGAGACCATCAAAACCATGTTTGTAAAGGATTCCCCCTAGTATGGTGTAATAAGAAGTTCTCTGAACAAAGTTTCTTTGAGCATTCCTAGAGATGTTGGGAGGAATGATGCCTAGGTTAAGTTAGTTAAAAGTTTGGTCATACTAAATGTTGGATGGGGATTTCTCCACATTACAAATGGTAGGGTATTCAGATTGGTTATAAGAGGGTATGGTAAAATGATGAATGGTGACAAAGATTTTAGAATTGGAAGGTTGAGAAGGGATTTGGGAAGCAATCCAAGCCATTGTATCTGCAAAGTTATTGGTAGATCAGGGGACATATTAGACCAGGTAACATTCAAATGATGCTAAGAGTTTATCAATTGAAAGTTTGTATTTTAGTAAGACATCATTCTTACATTGGTAGGAGCCATTGATTTGGTTGACCATGAGATGGGAATCACTAAAGACATTGATGGTCTTAATTCTCAAGGCTAAAGTGGCTTAGAGACCTATGACTAGGGATTCATACTCATCCATATTATTGGTGCATTCGAAGTCAAGTTTGAAGGAAAGAGGAAGGGATTCACCATCGAGAAGAATGAGGATAACTCTATCACCCCGACCTTGTTGGAACTTTAAACCATCAAAAAACATAGTCATTTGGTAGGTTATGTCCTATTGGGAAAGAGTAACAATGGATTCATCTTAGAATTCTAAAGGAAGTGGTTGGTGATATGTCAGAGGTGATTTAGCCAATTGGTCAATAATGACTTTCCCTTTAATTGAATTTTGTTGAAAGAATTCAAGATCAAATTTTGCTAAGAACATAAGCCACTTGGACATATGCTGGTTTTGGTATGGTTTAAAATGCATGTACTTGAGTGGCTCAGTGTTGGTTATGACATAAGTTTTATGGTTAAGAAGGTAATGGTGGGGTTTGGTGGCCATGAAAGTCATGGATAAGTATATTTTATTGGTATGGGTATACTAAGTCTCATATTCTACAAGCATACAACTAATGTAATATAGGATTTGCTCTCTATGTTGTTCATCTTAGTGAGCCAACATTTCCCTTACATAATGGTTGGTGGTAGAGATATATAGGTGAAAGGGGTGGTCATCCTCAGGAGAGATGAGGATAGGTGGTGATAAAAGGTATTGCTTGAGTGATTCAAAGGCTTTTTGACAATCACTATTTCATTTGAAAGAGACATCCTTCTTTAGAAGGTGATGGAAAGGTTGACACTGGTCTAAAAACTAGGAAATGAAATAATGAATGGATTGAATATTTTCTTACAGGATATGGAGTTGATTAAGGTTGGTATGAGGGGGAATCTACAAGATTTATTTGACCTTAGTACGATCTACTTCAATTCCTTGAAGAGAGATGATAAAGCTAAGAAGTTTTCCTCAAAGGACCCAAAAACACATTTTTAAAGTTGAGTTTGACATGGAAATAGATTAGGCATTGAATATAATGCTAAGAACTCTTAGATTATCTTGTCAAAATTTGTATTTTCCCAAGAGATCATCGACATAGTCCTCTATGATGGTGTGGATGAGGTCATGGAAGATGTAAGTCATGGCTCATCGGTAAGTTGCACCAACATTATTTAACATGAAAGACATAACTCTGTAGCAAAAGGTACCCTAAGGGGTCGTAAAGGTAGTTTTATGTTGATCTTCAAGAGCAATCAAGATCTAATTGTAACCCAAAAACTTGTCTATGAGAGATACCATCTCATGATAGGCTATAATATCAACAAGATGGTTAATACTAGGTAGAGGAAAGTCATCCTTATGGTAGGCAAGGTTAAGGTCACAAAAGTCCACATAAGTGCATAGACCCTCAGTGGATTTGGTGATAAGTAAAATATTCAAGACCAATTGGGGGTAGTCAATGGGTTGAATGAAGTTTATAGATAAGACATGCTGAAGCTCTTATTTAACAAGAAGGGCTATGGAAGAATGTATGCATCAAAGTTTCTGTATAACACGCTTGGCATCATGGTGAGTGAATATGTTATGGGTATCAATAGTGTGGTCAATCCTGGGCATACCATTTTAAGAAAAAGTGAATGCTATGTTACGATCTTGGAGGAAAGAGGAGAAGTCTCAAAGTTCTTCAACATTTAGTGATTGGCCCAATTTGACAATGTGGGGGTTGTTCATAGTGCCTAAGTTGATATCCATGGTGGATTCATTCAACATGTTTGAGGGTTCAGGAGGAAGAGATTTATGGATTGAAGAATTTGGGGTACCAAGGTAGGTGAGAATAGAATCATCGTATTGATGTTGGATGGTATTGATGGTAGGATAATCTTTTTCTATCATTTTAGGATGGATGAGAGGAAGGGTTTGAATTTGGCCATCCTTTTGATAGGTCAGGGGGCCTAAACTAATAGTGTTGATCAAAAACTAAGTTAGGAGGAATGATATCAAAATATTTAAACTTTGAAGGAGGTTGGGTTGGTGAGGAGGGGATGTATTCCTTAATGGTGTCAATAGGTTTGGGTGAATTGGTGGGTTCACAAGGTGGTATAGACCCAAAGCCAAATGACTCATGAGTTTTTTGGGTTTTGATCAAAGGTAACTCATGAGGTCCTTGTTCATATTGACCAAGGTCAAATCCTTTCCAGGCACACCTATGAAGGTATAATTTAATGAATGTTGCTTTGCCAAGGTAGGAGAAGTTGGAGATGAATGGTCAGATGAAAGAGGTGGTGGCGGGAGTAATAAGTGGTTGATCAAGGACCCCATAAATGAAATTCATTTGATGGTTGGGGGGATTGAAAGGGATGATATTTATGATTTTAAGGTTGTAATAAGGGCCATGTTTGAGGTTCCCATATTCTTGAGGAGTAAGAAAAACATCCAACACTAGAAGATACTCCCTTAATAAGAATCATTAAAACATAGATCCCAAGGGATCCTCTATGGGGATCTGTGAAGACGGGATGGTCGAGCTAGTTGACATTTCATTGATGGTTAGTGGTTAGGGTGTAACTACTGAAGGTAAATTAGATGGGTGTATGAGGACATCATTGGGGTGATATCTCATGTTGCATATTGAGAAAGGATTTGGGTTTGCTTGGATATTGATGACCTAGCCTTCATGCTCAAAATTAATGCATTGATGGAGGGTAGAGGGGACACATTTCATGGAGCTAACCTAAGTTTGTCTCAATAAGATGTTGTATTAGAATTATCCTTCCACAACATAAAAGAGTTCAGGGAGTGTGTGGGGTCTTATACAAATATGAAGGATGATGGTTCCCAAGGTAGTGGCCATAGTGTTGTTAAAGGATCAGAGGACCATTGTGTATTTTGACATGATATTGTTTGATAAGTTGAGTTGGTTATAAGCAAGAGAGGGTATGATGTTGATGCTATATCCCCCATAAATCATCACCATTTTGACATGGTTTTGGTTGATGTAAGTAGTAATAAAGAGTGGGGGATCTGGGTGCTCAAAATGGATGAAAGGTATTTTTGAATTCTTAAAGGTGACAAGGTTGGAAGTTTGGAGGGCACCAACAAATGCAGCTAGAGGTTGAGGGTCATTGGGTTAGATATGTATGGATTACAAGGCCTCTATGAGTGCTTGGTGGTGATGGGGAGAAGTAAATATAAACTCATATAAGCTCATTTTTGCTAGGGTTTGGTAAGGCTACTTAATGATAGCTTTCTGGACATATATTGCATATGGATTGCGGTATGAAAGTTTAGATTGGGGGGTACCTAAGATAAACACCTTGGATTTGTTTGAAGATGGAGATGGTTGCATGTGGATTGTTTAGGAATGTGAAGAGAGTTAATTCCATGGAATGGATGCCTTAGCCTTCTCTTTATCCTTTTATTGTGATCTAGTGACCACTTTTATAGTATGGATAGGAGGAGAGGGTGAGGTAGTAGAGTGATCAGACTCGTCTTCATTTTTGGGTGAAGGTGGAGGAGTGGGTAAGCATTGGGTAGGTATGGATATTATTTGGGTTGGTATGGGTAACATAGGAGGTTCATCTGTTAATAGATCATCCTCATTGTAAAGGTGGTGGATGAGAGCTTGGAAAGCTTTGCAATTCTTTGTATCATGGCTGGGTGTCCTATGGTATAAGGAAATCAAATTGTTATTGAACCATGATGGTTTAGGATGTGAAGGGTCAAAGGGTTTGATGGGTGGTAAGATCAAGGAAGAGGTTTGCAATAACCTTTGGAGAATAGTTAGGTAAGACTCAATTAAGGGTGGTAAAGGTTTAGCATTTTTTATTTTAGGCATTGAGGTAGAAAGTTGTTTGGAAGTAGGTTTGGTGATAGGTGTCTTAGGTAATGTGGCATACTTGGTTGATGGTTTTGGTTTGGGAAATATGTTTGTTAAGCTAGAGGTGGAGGATGGCAAGGTAAGTAACTTAGGTATTGTGGGTACAATAAAAAGAGGTATGTTAGGAAGTAAGTGTAAAGGTGTAACCAATAGAGGTGGTGGGGTTTTGGTAAAAATAATGGGATTTGTGCTCAAGGTAGAGGGATGAGGACCCAAAATGGAGAGAAAGGTTAAAGGAGGTAAAATTTGAGGTTTTAGGTGTTTCGGTAGTTTTACCTCTTTGGTTGTTTTGGTTGTTGGTTTTGGAGGGGGTTTGGTTACTTTATTTGTCTTGGTGGGTTTTTGAGGGTTGGTTAATTTGGAGGGGGTTTTGGTTGGTTGGGTGGAGGTTTTAGCTGGTTTAGAAGGACTAGGTTGGTCCATGAAAAAAAGGGTTAGAGGTTCTAGTTTGGTTCCCTTACCGTTGTGTTGGCTTTTGATGGAAGGTTTCAAAATTAGAGGTTTAGTGGGTGAAGTTATCTTTTCTTATGAGATAGCTTCCAAAGGTAGAATAGATGGTTCTATAATAGGGGTGATAGGTGTGGTAACCTTTATAAAAGGTGTGTATATGGTTACTTACTCTATTTGGATGTCCAAAATGGTAGAAGGTAACTCTATTATTTCAATAAGTAAAGAGGGATTAGTATATTGGTGAACGGGTTCTTTAGTCTGAGGAGCATCAGACATTGTTACTATCATTTTTAGTGGGAGCATGGTCTGGAAAAGGTTGCTTAAATATGTTAAGGGCTTTGTTGGGTGGTGCATTGGGGTTGTCCAATCTAAGCTTCCCTTTGTAAATGAGGGATTGGACAAGGTATTTGAAGGTATTGCACCTATTGATATCTTGTCTTATGACTCGGTGAAAGGCACAATGGTCATTTTAATTATAACAACCTGGCATAGGGTGAGAATAATCAAACTATTGGGATGGTTTAATTGGTGGAAGTTGGATGATATTAACTTTTAATAACTTTTCCAAAATAGAATCATAGGGTTCCCCAAGTGGAGTTACTTGCTTCTTATTGTTCCAAGTTTGGTTTCTTTGGTCTTGGTTTGAATAATTAGAGGAGTTGGAGGTTTGGTTCCTTAGGTTTTTTTGGTAGATGGTGGAGGTGAGGCTTTGAGGACAATAACATTGGAAGTTGCCTTGTTTTTAGTGTTGGGATTTGTTTGGTTGTTTAGTTTAGAAGAGGAGGGCTCATTGGGTTTGTAAGTTGAGTTCTTTTTCTTCAATTGTAACCTTATTTCATCAATGGCTCTATTCTCTAGTTTGTGAGCCATGGTAAAAACATCATCAAAGGTCTAGAATCTTTGGACACATAAGGTGGATGAGATATGTTTGGTGCATTCTCAAGAAAAGAGCTCTATAAGTTTGAGTTGAGGGAAGGAAAAGGAAAATTGGCTAATCAGGTTCCTCCAACGAGCCATATAATTGGCAATGGAATCATCCTCAAATTACCAGATGGAATAGAGGTCAATAATGGAAAATTTTTAGATATATTTATCAAAAAGTGATCCAAGAAGTTTTGGGGTAGTTGGTTAAAAGAGAAGATGGAATGTTTGGGTATGGCACTATACCAATCCAATGCTAGTCTAGATAATGACATAGGAAAGGTATGAAGGAGAAGAGCATCATCATGGGAAATCAAGTAGCATGAATGCCCAAATGCTCTTAAATGTTGTTGAGGGTCTTCCTTATTGTTAAAATTGGTAAATTTTATAAGTTTCCACTGCGATAGATAAGGTCTGATAGGGACTGAAGGGTGAATAGGATCATTGAAAATTTTATCATAGGAAAAGAGATTATGGGCTCCAGAGATGGATGTGTAAGATTGGAAAAGAATCTAATAGGTCTAGGAAAGCACTTAGATAGGAAATGAGAATTAATATTGAACTCAAATCAATGCATGAATCATTCATTCAAATGGTGTAATAAAACAAAATTACATAGGGGGTATTTATAATAGATACCTCTCATCAACCCTATATAGGATTGTGACAATTGTCATGATCTTATGAGGTGTGACAAACCTCCCACCAACCCTGCATAGGATTATGACAAGTGTCATAATCCTATGAGGTGAGATAAATATATAAAACACTTAAGTAAACTTAACTAAATAAGGTGTGAATTCAATCAAGTAGTGGAACCGGTTTAGGGAGATATCCCTATTCACACTTGATGGTAGAACTAGATAGGAAATAACTCTGTTCACACCAACACCCTCCTTAAGTGAAACTTAGGGGTTTATTAAATCATGAAGAAAATAAGAAATGGGTCTTGGAAATAAGGATTGATGAGGTACCCACATACACACTAATCCCATCAAAACATAAAAGAAGGAAAAAAACCCATAGGATAAAACTTCCCCTAAGCCACCCCCCCACCCCACCCCCCGCCCCCGCCCCCCCCATGAGAGGATGATGAAGGAAGGTTAAGTGACCCCCCCATAAGTAGTGTCTTGCACCCCTAAGAGAGTTTAGAAATGATAGAACTTAATCTCAGTGAAAGGTTTGGTAAAGATATCTACAACTTGCTTTGCTATAGGACAATGGTGTAGATCAATGACTTGTTCTTGAATTAGCTCCTTGATGTAGTGCATATGGATCTCGATATGTTTAGTTTGTTGATGATGAAATAGGTTTTTTGAGATCTAAATGATACTCTAATTATCACAAAGAGTGATAGATGGATGTGGAATAGTGATGCTAAATTGAGTCAAAATATTCTAAAGCTAAATAGCATCAAGAGTGACATTAACATCCCCCTAATATTCAGCTTCAATTAAAGATAGAGCAATAGCATGTTGCTTCTTACTCTGCCAGCTAATAGGGCTAGAACCAAGGTGAAAACTATAGCTAGAGGTGGACTTGTGATCCTTAGAATTTCCAGCCCAATCAAAATATGTATATTTGACCAAGTCAAGACTAATCCCTACTACATAGTGTATACCATGTCGAGGAGTGTGCTAAATGTAATGTATGATGTGTTTCGCTACTTTCTAATGAAGTTCATGTGGATCTTGCATAAAGAAAGAGACCATGCTAAATACAAAAAAAATGTCAGGGTGAGTGTGAATCAAATGGATGAGACTTTTAACAAGTTGTTGATATAAAGTGACATCAACTAGTGGATTAGAACGCTTCACCTCAAGCTTAACTCTAAATAGGAAAGGAGTCAGTGTAGGCTTACAATTAGTCATATTAAATCAAGTAAGTAGAAAAAGAGCATACTTAGGCTATGCAAGTGTGATCTTAAAAGAAGATTGAGTGATCTCAGTCCTGACAAAGTAGTGTAAAAGACCCAAGTTAGTCATAGCAAAGTGCTCATACAAAGCAAATTTAACTCTATCAATGATGGATGAAGAAATCCTAGTAAGAATTAAGTCATCAATGTAGAGGACCAATAGTAAATGGGAGTCATTCTATCTTAGAATGTAGATAGTGGTATCTGAGTGACAATGTGAGAAGCTAATTGATAGAAGAAATGAGTCCATATTAGCATACCAAGCTCGAGGGGCCTATTTGAGGCCATAGGGATACTTTTTCAAGTGATAGACCAAAGAAGAGTCCTCAACGAACCCTTGTGGCTGCTCCATGTAAATTTATTCTTGAAGATCCCTATGAAGAAATGCACTCTTCACATCCATCTAATGTATAACCCAACCATGAACTATAGTAATAGAAAGATTAAAATTAATGGAGTTCATCTTAGAAATAAGTGTAAAGGTCTTGCTATAGTCAACACCAAGAACTTATAATAAACCTTTGGAAACAAGTCATGCTTTAGACTTATCAACTGTTGCATCTGCTACATATTTGTTTTGGTAGATCCACTTATAATGAACCATCTTCCTTCTATTTGGAAGGTGGACTATATCCCAAGTGTTGTTCCTCATCAAGGAACTGTATTCTTCTTCCATTACTAATTCCCACTCAACATGACCAAATGCTTCAAAAAAAGATTGTGAATTAGAAGTAAGGGCAATGTATACGTGTGGAAGATGACGATGTTGTGATCAAGTCCTCTGAGTGTCTAAAGGATCCATAACAAATGTATCTACTAACTAAAGAGCCTGTTGGACCCATCGAGGTGATGATGAAGATGGGGTTGCATTAGCAGTTGAAGATGGCCCTAGTGGAGATGATGATGAATCATCTGAATCACTATCATTAGATTCTAATTTAGATGGAGGAGATGGAGTGTTAGAGACTAAGGTAGAAACCATATCCTCAAATTTAACAATCCTAGCAATGAAAAGCACCTTTATCTTTGGATATAAAAGTTAATATCCCTTGATACCATCATTATAGCCAATAAAAAGGCAATGCCAACTCTGTTGTTGAATAGTTTTGTGTTACTCTAAAGGAATGCGTGCCAATGTAGGGGAGCCAAAGACTCAAAAATGTTCTACAATAGGTTTTTGACCATACCAAGATTTAAAAGGAGTAACACCTTTCAAGTCTTTATGAGGAATATGGTTTTGAATGTGAGTGGCACAATTAATAGCTTTAGTCTAAAATTTTGGACCAAAAGTGTGAGCATGTATCATGCAAGTTGTCATTTCCTTCAAGGTATGATTCTTTCATTTGGCAACACCATTTTGCTGGGGTGTGTAGGCAACAAAATATTGAAGTTTGATCCCTTCAAGTGTGAAAAATTACTCAAGGTGATGATTCACATATTCTCAACCATTATCTATGTGGAGAATATTGATATATTTTTTAGATTGTTTTTTAGAATGAGCCTTAAACTCTAGAAACCATTTGAAGGCTTCACTCTTTTGATAAAGGAAATAGACCCATGTAAACTATGAATATTTATCAATGAAAGTGAGGACATAATGGGTTTTGCTAAAAGATAATGTGGGAAATAGACCCATAAAATCACTATGAACCAATTGAAGGACTTGTGAAGTGCTCTAAGATGACCCTTTGTCAAACTTCTCCTCTAGATGCTTACCGATTGTATAGCCTAAACATATGCCATTAGAAAATTAAATGGGAGGGAGTCCTTGTACCATATCCTTTGAGTTGAGTTGTTGAAGATAGTAATAGTTGAGATGAACAAACCACTCATGTCAGAGTTTACTCATTGAATTCGTATGAGTGAGCAAAGTAGTAGAAGGGGAATGAGGCACAAAATGGGATAATGCATATAACTGAGACTCATGATCAACTTTTTTGATTACAAATAAGGCATTATCCTTAATATCTTGAATTTATATTGAATTAGGGAAGAACTCAACTTTATTTCCATTCCCAAGATGTGTGATCTGGTAGATTGAGAGAAGGTTGGCACATATATTTGGAACATAAAGTACATACAAAAATGTGCCTTCTTGCATTATAACTAAATTTTTTATAGTAACTTCCACCGATGTATCATCTCCTATGAGAATGTGAGGCAATGAATAAGGTTCCAATTAAGAAAAATGTTCTTGAGTAGAACCCATATGATGTGTGGCCCTAGAGTCAAGTATCTATTATTGAGAAGACTTACCAATTACAACAAGTGCTTGACCTTTCCCTTTCTTGGATTATGAAGAAGTAGGAGAGGACTCCTTTGTATAAGAGGATGGAAAATTGGTATTTTTCTTCTTAAGCAAATGCTTCAATTCATCAACTTGTTTAGCATGACAGTGATGCTCATCATGACCATTTTTCTTGAAGTATGAGCAAGTTGGTCATCCCTTCTTCTGAAAATCCTTTTGCATCTTGTAGGATGTTGATGCTATTGGTGTTGGATGTGAAGACTGTGGAGGTGCTTTTCATGGCTTAAACATTTGTTTTTTCAGTTACTTAGGACCTTTTTAATGTTGAGGAGGCCATGCCATTAATGCATGTGACTTAGAGGGATTGAGAAGACCTATAACAAGAAATTTGGTTTGCTCAAGCATTAGCATTTTAGTAAATGACTCAAATGTGGGTATAACATAGGCCTGGCCCATTGTCAACTGATGAGTATAAAAGCTAGATACAAATGCAACATATTTAGTAGGAATCTTGCTAAATACATTAAAAATTACTTGAACATCCTTTTTATAAGGTCCACATTCCTTGAGTTGTGCACATAGTTTATTTACCTTAGTGACATAGTCCTGAATGTTGTCAAAAGAAGACGGATCAAGATTGGAGAGTTCATTGTCAATTTGATACCCTCTGACCTCATCTATTTTACCATATATTTTCTTAAGGATGTCCCATGCCTCCTTAGGATTTTTACACTGATCAATGTGAAAGAATATATCTGAGGAAATGAATGTGTGTCGATAGCTAAGAGTTTTAGTGTATTCAATTAACCATGTAGTCTTTTCCTTAGGATCAATGGGTTCTAAAAATGTACCCTCAATGTAATGAGTGTATCCTTTCCCCATTAGAGTACTCCATACATGTGATTTTCATGTATTGTAATTATATGGAGTTAGCAAAGGTAAAGTGGGATTACCCATGGTAAAAGAAATGCAAACACACACTCAATGTGGAGATCAAGACACTAACACAACCCCCACAAAAACTACTAAATCAAGAATCCCACCCAAGTAAAAAGAATTTTAGCACTTTATAATTAGTGTGGTTATAAATTCCACTTGCAATAATGGCTAAGTGGTGGTTTACAATTGGTGTATAATTTACCATAAGAAGGTGAGAATGATTAAGTGACAATTTTGTAAGATAATGGTATACACTGATATCATATTTATGAATTACATGAAAAAACATGCACTTTCAAAAAAAATTCACTCAAAACGGGTTCTAGATGAGCCTAAATGGAGTCCTAAGATGTCCAAAATGGATGACACACCTGCAAAGTTTATGACAAAGTACCAAATACTATAAAACCACTAATCAAATGTAAAAACTATCTACACCACCATGTAGAGGGTGGAAAAATAGCCAAAATAAAAAAAATTGCTTAAAAATCAGAGGTCTTGTGATTAAGATATGGTCATTTGCAGTTGAATTACAAATTTAATAATGCTAATGGAGAGGGGGACCATACACCATGTCACCAAATTTAGTGAAATTATCGCTAATTTTATAAATCTACCAACTTTAGGATAATTTCCGTTAGAATTGGTAATCCCCTATATTTAAAGGTCCATCAAGTTTAGAAGTTTGCTAGATTTAGCAGAGGCTACTAGATTTAGTGGAGGTCACCAGATTTGACAAAAAAATATTTAAAAAAAATCATTTCCCATGTTTGAAAAACTAGAAAACTAGTCAATTTGGACTCCCATCCAATTTTGACCAACAATCCAAGCATGGAAAATGTGGATTTTTTTAATTTATTTTGCCTTCAACAATAAAAATTTTACCAAAAAATCTAGAAATTTAAAAGATTTTTTTTACTTCTTCTTCCAACCCAAAAGTTGTAGAATTCTGGAAATTGCCAATCCCAAATTTGTGAAGAACCATCAACCTAAAAGATGCAGCAACTGGCAATGTTGAAAAATTGTGATTACCAGGATGTTTTTTTATTAAAAAAAACTTAAAAAAATATATTTTTTTGTTTTTTTGGTGCCGTTGGGCATGGGAAATGGCCAATGGCCTGGGCAAAGGCCACCTAAGGCCATGACCTCTCTTAGTAGGCTATGGGCCTTACAAAAAAACAAAATTATGATTTTTTTTCTTTGCCCAAAAAATGACATGGCTTTTTTTGGTATGTTTTTGTTTTATTTTTATTTTTTTAATTAATTAATTATTTTTTTTTCAATATCAAAACCTTTTTTTTGAGATTATTTTTTTTTAAGTTTTTTTTTGGCAATCATTTATGTTTTTTTTTTGTCAAAAAAAACTCAAAAATTAAAAAAATTACAATAATCCAAAAAAATTGAAAAAATGACAATTTTGAGAAAAAGATTTAGAGGAGGAAATTTTTGAAAAAAATACAATTTTAAAGAAAAAAACAAATTTTGGAAAAACCTTTAAATCTTGCTCCTTCAATCCATCAAATGTATGCAAAACTGCTACACAAACCACTTAATTATGTAGCCTCCACTACTCAACTAGAATAACTAGGAGTGTTATATGATGTTCTAGACGTAATGGTGAGCTCCAACGTGCTTATTCAAATGGAAAAAAAGAACCTAAACCTAAAACACTCAAAAGGAAGCTCCCCCTAGAATCTAATATTCTGCTCATGTCTTTTTGATTCTCAAGATCACCCTTATGGATGTAAGATAAGAGCATATAGACTATGAGAGAAATTCTTAGATTATAATCCCTACTAGGTTAGACTAGGTACCTTAACCCTCTCTAGTACCATGTAAGATTAGACAAGAATCTAATAGGCTAGGGAAGCACTTAGATAGGGAATGAGAATGAATACTGAACTCAAGGTAATGCATGAATAATTCATTCCAATGGTGTAACAAAACAAGCTTACATAGGGGGTATTTATACTAAATACCTCTCACCACCCTGCACAAGATTGTGACAAGTGTCATGATCTTGTGAGGAAAGAAAAACCTCTCACCAACCCTACACATGATTGTGACAAGTGTCATAATCCTGTGGGGTAAGACAAATATATAAAACGCCTAAGTAAACTTAACTAAATAAGGTGTGAATGCAATCAACCAGTGGAACCCATTCAGAGAGATAACACTGTTCACACCTGATGGTAGAACCAGACATGAAATAACCCTATTCACACCAACATGATGACTCAAAGGTAGTCATCTTGTCCATGATCATCTTCATGAAGTCCATTTGGGGTTGAGCACCCAAAAGGTTGTAGGATGTATATTATAGTGGTGGTGGTTCAGAAACATGTTGATAGTGGGTAGGAGGTTGAGAAGTTAACACATAATGGTATATGGATGCCAATGGTTAAGTGGGAGATACATATTGGTATGTGGGTGTCAATGGTTGGGTGTAGGTAGATGGCTGGGTAGAGGTCATTTTCCCTTGTGGGTTGTGGAGATAATTAAAGGTGGCTTGTTGGGTAGGAGTGGTAATTGGGTTAGTGGTCGATGGAAGGGTGGTGACCCTTGTACTAATTGGTGGCAACATGGAGGGTATAGATGCCACAAGGATTTGTAGCAAAGTAGTGTTTGATGGGTTGGAGGTAACTAGAAGAAGATGGGTAGTGCTAGAGGTAAGCACTCCTATTATGGAGAAGTGATTGGTGAGAGGTATAAGAGTAGTAATAGTTTGGGTTGGTTGGTTTTGAATGGTAGTTCCAAGGGGGTTGTCGATTGATGATAAGGCTTGGGTAACTAAAGGTTGAGTAGTAGCTATGGAAGTGGAGGTACTCCCCATGAGGTGTAGAGGCATGCCATAAGGTAGATCTATAGGCGGGATTGAAATTGGGATTTGGTAAGACATAGTTCTAAGGTAATATTGTAAGGCTACATGATTGTTGTTTAAGAAAGTGGCAAAATCCATTTATCTTGGGACTACTTGAGTATGAATTCATGGAGAGTGAGGGGATTCCATGGGTTCAAAAATGTGTTTCATGGGTAAAGAGATGGGAGAGGTTGGTTGACTTGGTGGTGATTTTTGTTCCTTGAGATATTTTCACTATTGGTGAGTAAGAACCATACGAGAAAATAGGAAAGGAATGATATGTTCTCACACTTCAAAATAAAGATTAATCAAAGAAGATTCAAAGCAAACAATGCATTCAGTAAGAATGCATTAAGTCCTAGGTTTCTTTTTAATCTCTCTTTTGGCTTATGCCTTAGAAAAGTGTGAAAAGGAAATTGGCTTGGATAGGTCCTATAAAGAAATTTATGTTTGGTTTCAGGTTATGTTTAGGTGCAAAAAAAGAAGTCTATATTGGATCGGGTACATATCTTGATACTTGGGGCTTGTTATCCTCATGTCACAATCCTGTAGCCAATGTGGGTGCTTACCCTTTATACCATTTATCCATAGTTTATACTCAATTAGAGGGCTGAGCTAGTTATCCCCTCAATAATTAAATCCAAGTAAGATAACTAGGAAAGGGTAAGGTCATCCACTAAGTGATGAAATCCTAGTTGGGATTTGTCTCAAGTGTCTTTTATGTTTTTTTAGTGAAAGTGGTAGTCCGCTGTTTGGGCACTTAGAAGACACTTTAAAATGTGGATGTTGACATGTGGCGACTTCCACTGAGCTGATAATGGGACGTGGTAGTGTCTGCTTACATTAGAGGGTCTTTTGAGAATTAGGCAAAATTTGACATGTGGCATGCTCTACATAATTCTTAGCAACTCATTCAGGCCCACCATAGTCTTCTTTGAAGCCAACAAGAGAAACCCACGTATGTTAATACTTGTTGGCTTATATCGAGCCCTATAAGGGACACGTGGCATGTTCTGCTACTCTTAAAAAGCATGTTGAAGTCTTCTGTGATTGCCACTTGGTGCCTTCTACACTTTGGCTTTCATGGTGTAAAATTTGATGTTTGTGCACCTGTTGTCACTTGAAAACCCTACGGCTCCCTTTGAAATTATCCTTGCCCTCTGTAAGGGCTTCTTGGATCTTAAACTGCCCTTCAGATTTAGGGCACACCCTTGAACCAAGCCATTGAACCAACAATTAGTTTAACGGTTTAATGGTTCAAGACTACACGCCAAGCCACTTGAACTAAACTGATGATCTGTCTGTTAAACCAAGTGATTGAACCAATTGGTTGAACTAGTTTAATGGTTCAAAGCTGTGCGTCGAGCCCTTTGAACTAAGCTCAATGAACGAAGCAAGTGAACTGAATGATTGAACCATTCAACTGAACCAGTTTAATGGTTCAACGAAGTGTACCGAGCCCGCTGAACCTACCGATGAACCAATGGCATTGAACTTTGTGATTGAACTCACTGATTGAAATAAGTGCTAAACTAGCGCCACTTGAACCCGTGGTTGAACCAAGGCTGAAGTGTTGAACCAAGGCTTGAACCAAGTGCCAATTTGAACCAAAACATTGAAATGGTTCAATGGTTCCACCATGCCAACTTTTCTTGTGATTTTCTTTAGACCAGAGCCTAAAGAAGCCTTGTAAAACTTGGAACTCTCTCTAGAACTGATCCTTCATGCACTAAAAGACTAACCTACTGAGTCTATAGAAATCCAAAACCTGTAAAGTCTGTAGAAATCCAAAACCTATGGAGCATGTAGATTTAGACTTGCAGAGTTCATAGAAATCCTGCAGAGTTCATAAAAATGAACAGACTCATGCAAAATTGAAAAATGAAATGGCCTAGAACAACAGGGATAGAGGGGACCAATTTTTGGCCAGTTGGGCAAAAAATGGTCAATAAATTGGTGACTCCCAGGGGAAGCATGCCTGCTATGCTTAAAGACCAGTTGCCTTATATTCTAGTCCATAGGGCATAGAGTCAGATGCAGCTTGAACAAAGGTTAACAATAACCCCCTAAGATCTAAGAATCAAACATGAAGCTTCTTACCCCACACACAAAGGGAAACACACAAGGCTAAAAAACACTACCCATGCAAACTACACTTAGGGAAAGCAGGAAAGAAACTGAAAGTAAAATACTATATATAGCTAACCAGGAATAATTGCCTCCCTCCTAGATCAAAGGGAAAACTTCTTAAGTCTCCTTCCTGGCAAGGAAACTTATGGTGGCAGACAAGTGGCTGAAATAAAAGGAGATTTGGTGACTTGCTCCTCTTGCATGTCACCTTGCTTGGCTTGTATCTAAGTGGATTAGAATCAAACATGCTTCTGACATATGTGTACTCTGCTTGTCCTTGAAAGCTTGTTGAATGCTGGTCCCTCATACTGGTGCTCTTAACCAATAAATTAGTGGCTTCTAGCTTATCGCCATTATCCCTTTGATGTGAATAATCCCTCTACAATGCATCATGGTCTGACTTATTTCTTTCTACCTCATTGAAGACTCTGTCAGACTCATCCTCTGCTCCCTTTTGGCCTTCTTGAAGAAGGTGATTGTTGTGATGTCTAAAATGGAATCACAAACTGATTGCTCATCCCACAAAACATCACCTCTTTGTTTAAATCTTTCTTCTTCAAGGCTTTTCTCAAGGGAGACCAGCCTCTCCTTTTCCTCCTCAAAGGTATAGATCTATAGATCTTTAAATATATTCTCCTGAGCCTCCTATAAATCAAGCTCCTCAGCATATTCATCCTCATCAAAATAATAGGGAAGTTCATCAAACAAAGGGGAAGAGAACTCACCATGCTTTTGTTCCTCCTCGTATTGCTGGAACATCTGCATGTATGCGTGACCTGAGTCTTCTCCATTGCTGATGATGCCTTCACAAAAAGCCTCAATGATGATTTCTTCTTCACTGTCTCTCATGATAGCCCCTTGAAAAATTGCAGATTGGATCTTCTACTCCTCACTTGCCTCTTGCAAAATAGGTTCTTCCTTGAGAAGGGGTGAAGTGGGAAAACCATGTGGAAGAGGAGGCAGTCCTTGATCTAGAATCAAATGATTCTCCTCTTTCCACTTGGTCAACACTTCATCAATATCAAGGGTGGCCTGATATCTCTCTTGGAAATGTGTAGATGGGGTGTGCTTAGACATGGAATGTGCCATTGGGTCTAAACCATCCATCACACACTGGCTGAAGAATCTCTCTCTAGATTCCAACTCTGTAATTCTCCTAGCTAGATCTTCTTGGAAGAGCCTTCCTTGGAGATCATAGGAACCATGAGCGAGAGCAACTTTATATTTTTTAAGGTTTTGAGCAAAACCTTTGTTCTCCTCTTTCTTACCCCATGATTCCACTATTTCCCCCCAGGTCAAGAGGTTTCCATCAGGGTAAAAGACCTCAGAATTAGAATTTGCCCTTTTGGTTGAAGGGCAACTGGGAGGGCTGCTTGAGGGGATTGCATGAATGTTTTGAGCTTGATCATGGTAATATGAAGGAATACAAGGTCCATGATTTAGTGAAAAGGAATTATACATACAGAAAGTGATTTTTGATGGCACTAGGCTACTTAACCAGCAGATTCAACTCGGAGTCACCATTGGTGTTGATGCAAAAGCCTCCAAAGGCTGGTCGGTTGAAGAACACACAAAAAAATCTTCAACTCTTTGGACACAACTTGTCTTAGTTGATCCCACTGAGTGTGCTAGAAACTGTTGATGCAGAAGATTACACCTGTGGCAAGAGGCCAAGCTCCTGCCTTCTTCACGCAATAATGGAAACTCCCCTCTCGCCTGTGGGACCAACGAAGCTAGAGGGGAGAGTCTCTAGATGAGGGATAGCTCCCTCTGATATATCATTTAGGCCCTGGTTTCTCCTACTGCTAACAAAAAATGTAAAAAAGGGGGGGGGGGATGAAAAGGGAGAGAGAGATGCTAAAAACAAAGCCTAAGCCTAAAAAGTAAAAGGTGATACACTAGAAAATATGACCCACCTAGCCCGAACATACACTTTTCACCAAAAGGAAGCACCTATACACTTCATCTAACATGAGAGAGCCTTTTTCATCAGTGGGTCAGGGGTTCATGGAGATACAGGGAGGAAAATAAAAACTAGAGGCATTCTGAGACACACTGTAGCAGCCTATTCACTTCACCTATGCTCCTCTAGGGACACTTATGACAGACCTGTAAAAGAAAACTCACAAAAATGCACCAAACATGCTGAAATCATTCTAAAAAATCATTAATAAAAGGAATTAACACAAAATTAAATGCATAAACACATACTAAAGATGCAAAACTCAGAATGGAAGTAAAAATGCTAAGTTCTGATTGAAGGTAAAATCTGGCAACTCTACCTTATAAGCCCGAGAGATTTTTGGGCAGAGTTTGCCTTAAGGCTAAGAGTCAATTTTTTTCTCAAATGAAAAGTTTAAAATTTATAGAAAGAGGAAGAGAAACTTGGCACTTCCTGGGAAATATTTTGGTGCCCTTTTCTGTAAGTGGCCCATGTGCGCTGAACACATCGGGAAGAGGAAACCACTGTTACTGATGTCATTCTTTAGAAAAGGCCTATTAGAACCATGTTGTACAATTGCCAAAATTGACTTTGGCATTCAAACATTAATGTAGGAGCATGGCCATGCCTCTTTTCTGCAAATAGACTACAGTTTGTCCCCTCATCAATGCCAACTACAAAAAATAGGCTGCACCACTGGGTCTGACAATAACTCACCTTCCCTTCGCCACTTGAATGCTTTGTCTTTTCTACTCCTTGTCATCTTCCTATTCCTTCAGCCCTTGAGGGTGATCTTTTGGTGGATTGCTACATTCCTTGGGCTCCTTTCATGCTTGGCACTCAAATAGTTCAAAATAAACGGGTATTTCACTGTGTTAAATTTGACGTTCAAGTGGCCGTCACCCAATAGCTGGTTTTTATACTTAAATTTGACAGCTTTCGAGACATCACTGTCCTCAAAAATAGTCATTGGGTATTTTTTGTAGCTTTTCTACTTTGCGGGCTTTTGTTTCAGGCCTTTTCCCACAGACAAAAGTCTGTAGGAATTGGCCGCTCTTTGCCCTTTTCTTCGAGCTCTTTGACCTTTTTTGCACATTCGAGCCCTTTGAAAATCCTTTCCCCAAATTACTTTAGGCCTTTTCAAGCTCTCTTTGCCCTCCATAAGGGCTTTCAGATCTTAATCTACCCTCCGCTATAGGGCACACCCTTAAACCAAGCCGTTGAACCAATCCCTTGAACTTGTTCAACGAAGCGCGCCGAGCCCTTGGACTCTCCTTCGGCTTCCTGCTTTTCCCTTTTTACTGAGAGCGCATCTGCCTTTGACATGTGTCATAGTCCATTGTTTGGGCACTTATAAGACACTTTGAAATGTGGACATTGACATGTGGTAGCTTTTGTTGAGTTGATAATGGGATGTGGCAACGTCTGCTTACATTAGAGGGTCTTTTGAGAATTAAGTAGAATTTGACATGTGGCATGCTCTGCATAATTCTTAGCAACTCATTCAGGCCCACCATAGTCTTCTTTAAAGCTAATAGGAGAAACCCACAAATGTTGACACTTGTCAGCTTCCATCGAGTCCTATAGGGGCCACGTGGCATGTTTCACTGCTCCTAAAAAGCATGTTGAAGTCCTCCACAGTTTCCACTTGGTGCCTTCCATGCTTTGGCTTTCATGGTGTAAAATTTGATGTTTGTGCTCTTGTTGTTGATTGAAAACCCTATGGCTCCCTTTGAAATTCTCCCTACCCTCTACAAGGGCTTCTTGGATCTTGAACTACCCTTTGGCTTTAGGGCACACCCTTGAACCAAGCCATTGAACCAATAATTGGTTCAACGGTTCAATGGTTCAAGACTGCACGCTAAGCAGCTTGAACTAAATCGATGATCCATTCATTAAACCATGTGATTGAACTAATTGGTTAAACTAGTTTAATGGTTCAAAGCTATGCACTAAGCCCTTTAAAATAAGCCCAATGAACCAAGTGAGTGAACTAAATGATTGAACCATCCGACTGAATCGGTTCAATGAATCACACTGAACCCGCTGAACCTGCTGATGAACCAATGGCATTAAACTTTGTGATTGAACTCACCGATTGAACTAAGTACTGAACTAGCACCACTTGAACCCATGGTTGAACCAAGGCTGAAGTGTTGAACCAAGGCTTGAACCAAGTGCCAATTTGAACCAAAGCATTGAACTGGTTTAATGGTTCAACCATGCCAACTTTTCTTGTGATTTTCTTTAGACCAGAGCCTGAAGAAGCCTTATACAACCTAAAACTCTCTCTAGAACTGATCCTTCATGTGCCAAAGGACTAGCTTGCTGAGTCCATTGAAATTCGAAACCTGTAGAGTCCGTAGAAATCCAAAACCTGCAGAGTCCATAGATTTAGACCTGCAGAGTTTGTAGAAATCCTTTAGAGTCCGTAAAAATGAACAGATTCATGAAAAATTGAAAAATGAATTGGCCTAGAATAGCAGGGATAGAAGGGGACCAATTTTTGGCCTATTGGGCAAAAAATTGTCAACAACTACCACAAAAATTATTTATTAGACAAGTAGATGGGTGGATTGCCTAGCGTGAGCTAGATCCTAGAAGCAAAAGCTTTCTAAGAGGCTATCAATCTATCTAATTTAAACAATTAGGTTTGATAAATATAAATGATATAATTTGAATATAATGATATAAAACTAAAAATATAAATAGAAAATAACTAAAATTAAAACAAATAAGTTAAATGCTTTGCTAAGATAATGACTAGATAAATCAACTAGTGCTGAAAATTGGTTAAGGGAAAATGGTGGTTTTTGGTTTGGTAATTTGGTAAAGATAAAAAGATGGTTTGGTTGGGGGGCTTTTAAATGGTTAATATTTTAAAATTAACATGGTTAAAATAAAAATAGAGGTAAATGAGGTAAATGGAACAAAGAGGAAATGAGGTAAAAGGATGAATGGGACAAAGAGCTAAAATGGGATAAAAGGGATGAATGGGATGACAATGGAAAAGGATAAATGGGATGAATGGGATAAATATGGAAAGGGGTAATATGGTTTGAAGGTTAATAAAAGGAAAGGCCAAAGGGAAAATATAGAAATAAATGCAATAAATAAACAAAGATTACCTTACCTTCTTGAAGACGGTTGTAGATGATGATATTGATGTAGATGTTGAAAAATCCTGCAACAATTTTGGCAGAGCTTCATTTCTTTGACTCATTCTAACCTCCAAGATGATATACTCATTGTCAAGTGGATGACCTCCTTCAAAAGTAGAAAACTTGCAACAAGAATGCTCTAACTAAGAACAACTTAACCATGGGTGGAGGGAGAGAGGCATATTTATAGCATTTATTGTCAACACACATAGCAAAGAGGTGGAATAGTGAAGAATAATGCCATTTTTCAAGTGTGATAATAAATGACAAAGGGGATAAGGATGGTGGGATTCTCACCTTGTTGGTTTGTCTCCCACCTTACACATGAATCCAATTTGGAGTGGGAATCATGCACATGGGCTCAAATGAGGCCAAATGACTTTTAACTAAGATAATTTGTCTTTTGGCTAAGTTCCCCATGATATTTAGTACCACTATCCATGTGGGTGTATGAGTGGTCATAAAAGATAAGGGGGTGAGATTCCTACTTAGCCAATAGGTCTCCCACTTGGTTGGTTTGTCTCCCAACTTGCTAAAGAGTCCAAAATGGAGTGGGTGTAGACACCAAAATTGTGTCTACTCCTTGGTCGACTCCCCCTTGGTCCCCTTGGTCCACTTCTAAACATTCCTAACCCACACACTTATTAATTTAAAATAAAATACCTATTTTAAATTAATAACACCACCTTTGACACCTCACCCATGACACACCACCCTTGACATCACCCTTGGATTCCTCACCCTTAGATACCCTCATTCATCACCCTATGACTAATCATTCCAACTCTCCCACTAATCCTCATGCCTATTAAACCTGCCTTCGACTGATTAACCATGACCACTAAACTCGATAGACGAAAGAATAGGCAGAAGGCTAAAAATAGCCTTTTTCCCATCTTCTAGCCACTGACGTCGATTACCCGTCGGCCGACGCCGGCGGCATTGCCGACGTCGGTTGCTTAAAAATAGGTTTGAAGGTGAATTCTTGACTCCCTGGCCCCCTAAAATCATAGAACCAGAATCTGACTTCTCTCTCTCTCTCTCTCGGATGCACACCAAGCATCACAGGCTATAAGAAATCTGTATTAGTCACTTCACCCCTGGTTGAAACATTTCAGGAAGTCTTTTATAGCAGCTGCATCAACAACAAGTCTTCTACACTCCTTCTTCAGCAAGCAAGAGCTAAGTATTCTTCTTTTATTTCATTCCAGTAATGTAGAATGTATTTGTAATCAGTCTCTGTTTGTTACTTCTAAGTACTGTAGACCAGACCTAAATTTCTTCTTGGAGAGGTTGAGAGGCCTTCCCCACATCCCTACTCCTTTTGACAACCTATCCTTCCACCCCTTGTCCCTCTTAAGGCTCTATTGACTTCCTTACAATCTTGCACGGACCTCCAAACTCCTACAGACCTCCCAGACTCCTCTGCCACCCATAAACTCATTCAAAACCTATCCAAGGCCATTGTCCTGACCGACATCGACCATTTCCCCTACTGACGTCGGCAGAATAACCGACATCGATAACTTGACCAACCGACGCCGGTAGAACTACTGACATCGGTGACTGTGGAAGACCGACATCAGAATATAGGTACGCATTATCTCTATTTATTTTGTTTAGTCTTTCACCATTTCTCTTTATTCGATAATATTTTTATCAACTAGTGGACTGTCATCCCTCCAGGAAGTCTTTGCACTTCTAGGACTGAGCTTTTGCTTGGCAGTCCACCATACATCTACCTAACATTTTCCTTGTTTAAGTCTTTCTTATCTACAGGTGTCATCCTCCATAGCAAAAGAGGAGTCCCTACAATGTCTAGATATGGTGCGCAAAATTCATTCGGGTATCATCTAACCCTTGACCATTATCCTAGTTTCTTATTCCTTTTGAATATGAAAAAGCAAAAAATAGTGAGAAAGATTCTGGCATGCCTAGTGGGACCCTGGAGTTTTCCTTGGGTTCATACTTTTTATTCTAAAAGCAAACTTTTCATATAGGTGCATTAGATCTCTTCTTGCATCCTTTTCTTCTATCTCTTTCAAAAAGACACCATTAGCAAGTTAAAAAGAACCCTTCTTTTTCTTTCTTTCCTGCATCTTAGAGTAGTGAAATTCATACTCTTCAACCTTTTCTCCACTTGTCTGCATCTGAACACACAATTTAATTTGGGTTAAAAACATATTGAATTTCATTCCTGCCTGAATGCATTTTTATCTCATCTAGTAATTAAAATCGCATTATGAATAAATCATAGCACACTTATGTTACATGACCAGACCACTATCACAATCAAAAATCTAAACATACCTGAGACAAGGTCCAACTAGGATTTCATCACCTAGCGGATACCTTACCCTTCCTGGTAATCCTACTTGGACTTCACTACCAAGGGGAGAACCCACTTTGTTCCCTAACAGAGTATAAACTCTAGGGGAAGTATATATTGGCTAAGTGACCCAGCTTATCTCTGGGCTCATGAAGTGAGGGGAGCAATCTCCTAGCACCAGGCCATGTACGAAACCTAATACAGACTTTGAGCACCAAAACTAACTTGAAACCAACCTTAGACTGCTTCTTCTAGGACCCGTTCTAAAAGCCAACTTCCCAAACACACTCTTCTAAGGCATAAGCCAACACGACTCTAAAACTTATTCTTAATAATTTAACATTTAGGGTCTGCTTGTCTTCATCTACTTTTCTATTTTTATCTGGTTTTTTGAGCTGGTAAGGATGCTTTCTTCTTCCTTCCAAAAACTTTTAGTTTTATGACTTTTTGGAAATACATAGTAACCAACATTAGTTTTTCCACCAACATCGGCAACTATCGTCACTGACATCGGTTATCTGACCGACATCGGTAACTTTCCTCACCGACATCGGTTTTTCTACTGACACCAGTCACTGTCCAAAAATCTTTTTTCTCAAACAACAAGCCAAAAACCCGACCTTTTTATCAAAAATAAATTCTAGTTTTTTGAGGCTAAAACATACAGTTTTTAGAACCTGAATCTATTCTGCCTTGGATGGTTTTGACACGTAGTCAAACCAAAACTCTTGTTGACCACGCAAGGCAATGACCACTCCCACCTTCACCTTCTATATCAAGTCCCCAAATGGAGTATGTTTCAAAAACTGAGCGTACTCCTATCTAACCAACCCCAACTCATTCTCTAATTGTTCCCAAAGGGGATCAAAACTTTGAGAGATTCCTTGACCTCATTGTCAAGGCTCTTCAGCACTATCTCATGAGAAACCAAATGTGAGACCCTTCAGGTACCCCTGTTTATGGGATGCCAACCTCCTTAGCTAAAGCAGCCACAACATCGATAGTGTCCGCTACCCAACTCATAATCACTCAATCTATTGCCTCAACTAGCAACCCGACCATGACCAATGTCCACGATTTGGCCTCCCCTTCCATTTTTGGACCTACTTCCATTAGGGTTTTCGTACCCCCTCAACCACAAACAATTCAAGCAAGTTCAACACCTTTTCAAAACTTGCTTGTCTCTACCACACCCACTCTTGCACCCATAAATACAAGAGTGACCACCTATCCTTCAACAAGCATTGCCACCACTTAACCACCTTTGGTGGCACCTAGTCAATTTGTGCCCTCTAGCTTTATGACACAACCACCCACGACTTCAACATTAGTCCCCATGATGAACTACCAATACATTGCACCTATACAAACATAACTGAGTACGTCATACACGCCTCACAATTCCTTCCAAGTACCTTACAACTTAGGGGGTGCCCCACCTACCAATCCACCAGCTGATCTAATCAAGATGCTGATGGATAAGATGTCTAACCTTGAGACATCCATTTTTGGTTCAAGCAATGTTCTCTCTTATGAACAAATCTACAATGAACCCATTCACCCTTTGGTGCCTATTATACCATATCCTAGCCAGTGGGAACTCCCCAAATTTACTCGCTTTTAGAGTAAAGAGGACCCACAACAACATTTACGAGCGTTTAGACACACTTGTTACTTTATAGCGCATGATGATGCATTATTATTACGCACATTTCCCATGTCGCTTTTTGGTGCCACCCTTGACTAGTATAGCTCTATTACCAGTCATTCTATCTTTTCTTTCACTCAACTTGCCTAATTATTTCTTGACCACTTTTCAATCAATATCACCAAAAAGGTCTCCATTACAGACCTCTATTTTATCAAACAATTCGACGATGAGTCAATCGCTAACTTCGTTATCTGTTGGAGAAGTTTAATCAACCAACTCTCCTTTTCTTTACCTCAACCTGAGCTCATTGAGATCTTTTCATGAGCATGTGCCAAACACATCTCATCTACTTTATGGGTCCAAACATTCTGCACATTTGATGAAGCTTTCACCATGGCCAGAAAGCTTGAACTCTGAGTTGTCAAAGAGAATAAAGTAAAATTGCAAAGTAAAAACCCCAACGCAAAGTCAAATGACCCTTCCTCCAGATCTCCTTCTTCCAACATCAAGTCTAAAGGATCGACAAATGCTGTGGTCCTTAGACCATCATCATCAACAAAAACTAACCAATATGAACCTTCCACATCTCAAAGCATCACAAAACTATTCCAACAACAGTATATACAATGTCAATATACTCCAATAGGAGAATCATACGCATTCGTGTTGGATAAAATTGTCAAGCAGGGGGTCCTCAATCTCCCTCAAATCTGACCACCTCAATTTGACCTCTCAAAAGCCATCCCTACATAGTATAGGGGAAAATGACTTTTATAATTATCACCATGTCAAAGGCCATGACATAAACAACTGCAAAAACTTCAAAAACATTGTCCAAGACATGATAGACAAGGGGGATCTTGTTTTGGATAACCTAAACACTCCACCTAACCAAAACCTAGACATCTTTAGACAACCTTTTCCTAACCATCCCCCTAGCCAAAACAACATGCAGACCATGGCCGATGACTCCCAAGAGCGTAATATACGCACAGTCAACACGGTCTCTCCTCTTATGCCTGACCAACCTCTCTCATAGTTTGAAGAGGTTAGTCAACCTATTTGTCCATCACAAGTGGAAGAGTCTTCTTCTCCTATTTATCCATCACAGGGGGATGAACCTTCTACTCCTATTAGTTCTCCATCGACCTCTCTTATATTGGAGGATGCTTTGACCATACCGATGCCACTAGCCCCACCTTCATCCTTCTTACTACCAATGGAGGACCCTACCCTTCCTACTCCTCAACCACAAGTAGAAGGCACAATCATCCCTGCCCTCTACCCTCTTGAGGAGTCACAATCTCTAATCCTTTCTCCACTGAGATAAGAACTTATCACCTCACCCAAACCCTCACAAGAGTCCACCACACCAAAATAGAATAAGTCTCTCAGTGTTCACCCCATCTCGAACCTCACTCACCCACAAGTGAAAGTAGACTTGTACCTTGCCTCACCTAATAGTAGTCCTCACACTAAACCAAAGAAGGCTACTAAACAACATCAGAAAACTCCTCTCTCACCATCACCATTGCCCTCTATTTTGGGCCCACATTCATCCACCTTAATAGGAATGCTTCCTACTCCAACACCTCTCAGAGGAAAATCACCTCCATTACTACCTTTACCCATCAAACACATACCTCCACCAAAAAATCCAACACCCCTCACCACAAAAGTGCCATTTACGCATGTGGCTACACCACCAAACAAAAAGATGGAATGAAACACTCTTCCAACAATGCCTAAACAAGAGTTGTCAACTCCCACTACGACAAAATGTGCAGACCCATTAGTGGGGTCTTATGCTTTGTTGTTACAACAATTGTTGCAGTCTTCTCACATTAGTCTCCCACCTCTTAAACCATTCCAACCTCTCAGACCAAAACCAACTTGGTTCGATGACACTAAAATTTGTGCATATCATCGCACACCTGGACATGACACTGAGCATTGTTGCACTCTTAAAACTGTCATTCATCAACACTTAAAAAAGGATACCCTTCTCATTAAGGATCCTTTTGACCATCCTTTAACCAAACCATCGACACCATACCATACATCTCAAACATCCTCACCAAAATCGAGATCCCATCATCAAACCATGGTCTCTCCACCACCTTCGCCCCCTTTGTTCAAAATCAACACCATCAACGTGGCCACTAGGTCACAAACCATGAAGGATAAAGGGAAACTGAAGGTTTCTCTTCCTTGGACATATCCTTCCATTAAGCCCTCTCAACCACCACAACCCAAGATTTCAGCCTTGGACACACCCCAATCAACATCTTCTAAACCACTTCGTGACCCCATGGTGAAACAACTTCACCCAACCCCCATGAAGACATCTTTGTATGACCTCATACAAAACTCTTCACAACATCGTCAAACTTTGATCAAAGCCTTACAAGTAGTGAAGGTCCAACTTGGAGACCCCCAACCACTGGCTGCTTTGGTCAAAACATTACCAACCATCGCCTCCGTCACTGTCCCTAATCCTGAGATTCCAAACTCTAATCTGGAAGATCAAGATCTCACCCTCTTAAACTAAGCCTATCAGGCAAAAGTTTTACAGGATGCATCCTCACGTCACACTCCTTATAAAAGAGGAGCTTCATCATCTTCTCTTCATCTCTTTATCCAACCCATTGATTATCCGCAATGGGTATCAAACATTCTCCCTAGCACAAAAGTGACTGGGGGAATTTGGCTTTATCCTGACTATCATGACCTCAACCAACCTCGACCAAGCATCAACCAACCTTTTAATCATGACATCGACCAACCTCGACCAAGCATTAACCAACCTTTTAATCATGACATCGACCAACATCGACCAAACATCAACCAAATTTTTAATCATGACATCAACCAACCAACCTCGATCGAACATCAACCAACTTGACTATCATGACCTCAACCAACCAACCTCGACCAAACATTAACCAACCTTTTAATCATGACCTCGACCAAACATCAATCAACCAAACCTCGAACAAACATCAACCAACCTTTTAATCATGACCTCAACCAATCATCGACTAAACATCAACCATCCAAGCCTCGACCAAGCCTCGACCAAACATTAACCAACATGGACCAAACATCAACCAACCAAACATGCCAACAACATATCAACCAACTTCATGTCCAACATCAACCAACACATGACCAAAATGGACAGAAGTAAATGAGGCAAGTTTACTCCCAATTGGCTTGGACCTTATATAATAACACACAAGTATGGATCAGGGACTTATCATCTATCTTCTCTTAAAGGCCACCCAAAACCAGAACCCCTTAATGCCTTGCATCTATGACCATTCTACTGTTAATCAAGTACTCATTCACTTGATATTTAACTTGAGCTCATCCCTTGAGCAATCCCTATCATTTTAATCCTCATTCCTTTCAACCCTGTTCCCCTAAACAAACACTATGTAACCCTTTTATAAAGTATGAATGCTTTATCCTAATAAAAGGGAGCCCTTAAACTTCTATAGTCTTGTCCATGACTAAAAATTCTATCAAAAATAAATTGGGATGTCAAACAAAATATCAAAAGGTCATAAACTCCAAATGCAGACTGCTCCCTCAAAGGACAACTGCATCATCATCGTTGTAGCTAATAGACTACTCCCTTGAAGGACAACTATTCAAAGCCCTCAAAAACATATAAAGAAAAATATAGACCACTCCCTCGAAGGATGGATATGCCTAAAAATCTTTCTACAAAAAACACTCTCTTAGAAGCTTCTCGCATTGATTAACTTCACAAATGACCACAAAACAAAATGACATCCCCATGTAGACTTCCCGCATTGATCAGTCTACCAAAAAAAAAAAGTGTCATGGACTTGTCTATAGTCATTCTCAGGGTCTCCTATAAAAAGGGGCAAAGTTATCCCTACTAAAAAGGGTCACCCTATCCTAACATATCACATCACCTATTACCCCAACATACTCAAGGGATTTTGAGCTCATTTAATGTCATAGTGATTTGATTACTTCTCTCACACAACCAATGGTCAATGACGTAATGCATGAATGGGGCTTTTGTTTATAAAAACCCTATGTATGCCATCATTATTGTCCTTGTCAGTGAAATAGCAACATGCCTTTCACTTCATACACTTTGGTCACATACAACCAATTCAAATCCAACCAAACCAAACCAATCCAACCAAACCTTTTTCAGACCACTAACATTCTCATAGCCTATTCACACTAGTTTCTATGGAAAACAATACCTATGGAAGCTATCGACCAAACTCAATTTATGCCAAGCATAAACCATTACTTGCTGAAGGATAAATAATCTCAATTTATTTTTAGCATACACCATTACTAATATGGAAATTTGCTAGGGATGAAAGACCCCATCACCAATGTTACAGAATACACCATCACATAATATGGAAAAGGCTGTAACATCATCATACCTTCATTAACATGACCAAACCAACCTATCAACCAACCTGAACTACATTGGTCTGAGGCCCTTCAAATAGGGGGCTATGTAGGCAACACTCAGATGACATGACGTCTTCTGGGGTTAGCTCGGCCACCTCCGTTTGTTCGTCTACTTGATGGATAAAACATTTTACCTTTGACCATGACTTAACCTAGTCCAAGACCAATCCATAACCGACCCTCCTTCCTCCCTTTTAGGGAGAACTACATTGGCCTAAGGCCCTTCTAACAGGGGCTATGTAGGTAGCACTCAGATGACATGTCATCTTTTGGGGTTAGCTCGGCCACATTCCTTTGTCCATCCATCTCCCTGACCAACATCTGCCCACAACAACTAGCCCTCACAGTAAAAGTCATCTTAGCCTCCTCCTGGGGCACACTTGAGATGCCTTATATCTCAACTTGACTTGACTAATGACCTTGGAGATCACAACTATCTCCTCAGACCACGACCACTTTTGAGACAACTCTTCCTTAGTTATTTTGATTATATATGCTACCTCACAAATAGTTAGCAAAATTGTACGCACATCATATTACGACCCTCACAAGTATTAGATCATGAGCAAGTTGATCCCCACTACTTGTGACATTTTTGTGTTTTCCAGGAGCACTTCCTGAGCCCGGTATACTTGGAACATGACGACCAATTAGAGCTACAGCTTCGATCGTTTAACCCGATCAGCTACGACTAAATGTTGGGGACCGGTTATTTCAATTTTAGCACTCCTCGACCCTTGACTTACGATAATTTGACCTGAACATCACGTGAAGTGGTATACGCACAATCTCAACTTTTACAACATTCACACTCAAACTTCACCATATCCATCCACTATCTATCAAATCGACACCCGATATCAGGTTACCTTTTCTCAACTCCCAATTTGAGGGGGAATACCTCATCCCATACTTGGGGCAACCAACTTCTATTTTTGTCTTGCAGTTCATAACAACCAATAGGACAAAAATGACGTTATCCCATACTTGGGGCAACTTACTCCTATTTTTGTCTTCTAGTTCGTCAAGAATAACCAACAAGACAAAAAGGGGAAAATGTAGACACCAAAATTATGTCTACTCCTTGGTCGACTCTCCCTTGGTCCCCTTGGTCCACTTCTAAACATTCCTAACCCACACACTTATTAATTTAAAATAAAATACCTATTTTAAATTAATAACACCACCCTTGACACCTCACCCATGACACACCACCCTTGACATCACCCTTGGATTCCTCACCCTTGGATACCCTCATTCATCACCCTATGACTAATCATTCCAACTCTCCCACTAATCCTCATGCCTATTAAACCTGCCTTCGATCATTTAACCATGACCACTAAACTTGGCAGACAGAGGAATAGGCAGAAGGCTAAAAATAGCCTTTTTCCCATATTTTAGCCGTCGATGTCAGTTACTCATCGGCTGACACCTCATCGGCTGACACCTCATCGACTGACACCAGCGGCATCACCAACGTTGATTGCTTAAAAATAGGCCCAAAGGCAAATTCTTGACCCCCTGCCCCCTAGAATCACAGACCCAAAATCTAACTTCTCTCTCTCTCTCTCTCTCTATCTCTCTCTCTCTCTCTCTTGAACACACGCCAAGCATCACAGACTATAGGAACTCTGCATCAGTCACTCCACCCTTGATTAAAACATTGTAGGAAGTCTTCTACATCAATCGCATCAGCAACAAGTCTTCTACACTTCTTCTTTAGTAAGCAAGAGCTAAGTATTCTTCTTTTATTTCATTCTAGTAATGTAGAATGTATTTGTAATCAGTCTTTATTTGCTACTTCTAAGTACTATAGACCAGACCTGACTTTCTTCTTGGAGAGGCTGAGAGGCCTTCCCCACATCCCTACTCCTTTTGACAACCTGTCCTTCCACCCCTTGTCCCTCTTAAGACTATATTGACTTCCCTACAATCTTGCATGAACCTCCAAACTCCTGTAGACCTCCCAGACTCCTCTGCCACCCATAAACTTGTTCAAAACCTATCCAAGGCCATTGTCCTGATCGACATTGACCATTGCCCCTACCGACGTCGACAGAATAATCAAAGTTGGCAACTTGACCAACTAACACTGGTAGAACTATCGACGTCGGTGACTATGGAAGACCGGGTAGCAGAATACATGTACGCATTATCTCTATTTCTTTTGTTTAGTATTTCACCATTTCTCTTTATTCGATAATCTTTTTATCAACTAGTGGACTATCATCCCTCCAGGAAGTCTTTGCACTTCTGGGACTGAGCTTTTGCTTGGCAGTCCACCATACATCTATCTAACATTTTCCTTGTTTAAGTCTTTCTTATCTAAAGGTGTCATCCTCCACAGCCAAAGAGGAGTCCCTAAAATGTCTAGATACGGTGCGCAAACTTCATCTGGGTATCATCTAACCCTTGACCATTAACTTAGTTTCTTATTCCTTTTGAATGTGAAAAAGTGAAAAACAGTGAGAAACAGTGGGATAATGCACATGGGCTCATATGGGTCCAAAATACTTTCCACCACTCACTTTCATCTTTTGGATAAGTGCCCCATGAATTTTGGCACCATTTTACATGCATAAGGATAAAAAGACATGTTGAATGAAGGTCCCATAGGAAAAATATGCCATATTCCAAAGGAGAGGCCTTTTGGTGCTTAATGAAGTCATGAGGTAACTTGGAGGTGTGTCCCAGGTAGGGTATGATGTCCAACCTCAAGCCACCTCACTTCCAAGCTATGTCACTTTCCATATCACCTTACATGTCACTTACCATTTCACCTGACATGTCATCATGAATAGTGATATTGGGTCCCATAGTGAATAATGATAGTGAATAGTAATTTTTGAATAGTGATAGTAGAATAGTGACTTGGTTAGGTTAAAATGGGTTCTTTAAGGTTTAAGAAGGTTTAGGAGGTTTTGAATCATTCAGACATCAAAGATTTTAAGTGTATAGTTTTTTAGTGTCTACATTTTGCCTTTTTTTGTTATGCAAATTTGAATTAACAAGTTGCAAAATAAAAATAAATCACTCGATCAAAGGTTAGGATGCCCTAAGTATGGGAGGAGGTGTTCCCCCTAAAACTAAGAATCAATGAAGTAAATGAAAATTAAGTGTGGGTTTGATAAGCGGTTGGTAGGTAGACACTAGGTAGTGCCATAGGTAGTTTAGTATTTGAGACATAAACACGTGCACAAAATGTGACTAAGTATGGTAGCCAAGATCACACACAAGCTATAATTTCCAATATTAGTTAATTTAAGTTTGGGTCTAGAGGGACATATGCCAAGGGCAATTTTTCTATAGCATTAGTCATAGCTGATTTGGTCATGCCTATCAGGTGATCTAGACAGGGTTGAGGTTGGTTATAGGTATCCAAGGTAGGGAGTGTTCCTATAAAACAACCCAAATGGTTAGGTCATGTAAAAATTCAACATAGAAAGGTTGGTTGGTGTGATCAAAATGGCCTAAGTAGGGTCATAGTAAATATATATAGTAGTTTGGGTTTAAACAACTAATGTGGATGTGGTCAAATGGTTAATTGGCTGGAGAGAATGGTTGGCAAGGGTTCAGGTAGGGGGTGGCCGATCTGACTCCATATGCACTAGGCAAGTGGATGTTTCCTACATAATTTCATGGATGTGATATCTAACAAAAATTCAAGCCAAATGTAGTTCTTCATGGAGTTCAGATGGGCTATCCCAATGTGATATACCACATGGTTAGGTTTGAGTTGATAGTTTGGTAATGGTGAGGTATCATGGTGTAGATTGTTGAATAGTCACCATAATAATTCCACATGCATTAGGAGGAGAAGACATGGATGGGTAAGGTAGGATAAATAAGTGGGTAACAAAAGGCTAAGCATCACAAATGTCTTATGATGGAGCTAAGCCAAAGAAGAGATACCTTTATGAGGAGGTTATGCCTTCTAAAATTGTCTTAGGGTATAAGCAGAGTGATAGCATCTATCTTATGAACTGAGTTTTAAGATATGGGCATCTATCAAGATTTGCATAGTATTTTTGGCAAAGGTTAATGATCATTACAAGCTAAGTTTTAGGAGATGGGCATTTATTAGGATCTACATAGTCTTTGTGGTAAAGGTTCATCATCACTATGAGCTAAGTTTTATGGATAGTAGCAAAGTGACTAGTTGCAAAGAATTTATTTGATGGCTAAGTAGACTATACAAGCTATAAAATTGGTAGCATGGTGAGTGATAAAAGATAGACCTTGTCTGACCTAAGAGCTACATGGGTAGGATAGATAAAATGTGGTGATGTCTACATCCTTTGTCCCAATTCCTTAGAACCAATGAATTTAGGCTCCACTTAGAAGAGATGTTACTAGTAGGGAGCTATGTGGTTTAGGATATTAGTTATATGTTTGGATAATAAGAGGGAGATTCTATAGTGGCAAGCATTTGGGAGCTACCACCACCAACAATAATGATAGTTTTGAAGGTGTGACCATTATAATGACCCATAACTGGAAGCCAATTTACATCAACTAGGTTAAAGGTGAAAATGATGCAAATAACCACCAAGTCCACAAGGATCATAAGATGAAAAATCAAGCAGAGATATAAGATGTATATTGAATGGTAAGGGAAACAAAAATACATCATGACATCACATAAGGACTAGATCAAGATGACCAGTTGGATTGAGGCCTACATGGCCACATGAAAAGGCAAGTAGACATGACCATTTTAAGTGGGAATACTATTCAAGGGCATCAATGACATCATAAGACCCTCCTCATTGGTGGAATGGATAATCATGTTGGTGGGGAATAATAGTTGGGTAGTCTATTTAAAGAATCATGTTATGAATGATAAATCATTGTGAAATCATTTGGTTTTGCAATTTTTTTAGGGTGAAGAGAACTACTAGAGGTTGAAGATGGTGAATAATGGGAGCAATGATGAAGATAATTAGCAACCCCCATGATCTAAAATAATCTACATGATTAATTTGCATGTATATCAACTAATGTGACATGTAATGGTAATAATGGAAGTGTTGTTAAACCAACAGAAAGAGAAAAGGCACCCATGGCATGTGTTTGAGCTTGAAATCTTACCTCCCCAGTAATGAAGAAGGTGATACTTTAGTTACAAAAAGTGTAGGACTCAAGAATATGACCTTTATCCTATTCATGGAGGGAACCCTCATGGGCCAAGGGGATGCATGCTGAGGCAACAATGGGTGGTACCTATTCAAGAAAAACAACTAGAGTAGAGGGATAGAATGGCTACAATGGTTGATCAGGGTGAAAGACCTAGAGTGGAGTATGATTCTTTCCCTATGGGGATGAATGCAAAAAAGGAGAACAAAGTACACCCTTTAGTATCTACTAAGATAGGGAATGTTATAGATGTTAGTTTAAGGAGTAATCAAGTAGAAAGATGGCTGAACATAAATCTAGAGTCACCAAATAAATAACTTAATGCTTAGGTAGGAAAATAATGTATGTAGGGGCCTTAGGTGAGGTGTGAATAGTCTAATAACTTTGTATGTGACATACAACTCCTCATACCCTTAAATAAAATATTGCATGATTTGTTGTAAACATGTACAAAATGTGTTGGATCTCATTGTTTGAATGTTATCATGCTTAGGGTGAAGATGATACTTATGAATTTTATGGTTCTAGTTATGGTTGTTGTAATCTCACTTAAGGTAAAGTAGATGAAGGAAGGCAATGAAAAACATTAATATTAAAGCGAAGAATATAATCAATAGATAAATTTCTCAATGAAAATATCAACCAAGCACATTAGGATAAGAGGGTACAATGTTTCTTATTAGATAAGGATGAGAAATAGACCTAAAGTGGGAGTGGATTAATGAAAATAAGCCCTATGAATGCATCACATGAAAATGCTTTGAAGGATAAAAAAAGAAAAAAAAGGTGTATTGATCACACTCTGTCAAGTACTCAAAATGTGTAGAATGTTTAAAGGGGGAAGTGGTGATGGATAGGATGAAGGGAGTAGTTGGAGAGGTACAAAAAGAGGACCCATGCTTAATAGACAAAGATATTGAAGGGAAAAATGGACGCCCTAAAGTAGTGAACCTAAAAATATTTTATTCATTAAAGTAAGAGAGCCAAAGATATGAGGAAACAAACATGTTTATGATGTATAATCAATACAACTAGTGACCACACTCTAATGAGTGAGAAGCTAGAGTGTTAATGGGAGAAAATAAAGGAGATCCAACAAGGGATGAGGTGAAGGAGGACCAGGAGATGGATGAAGAGATAGGTAGAGAAAACAATGAGGTTATAGATAATGATGAAGGTGGAGAAAGATGGAAGGAGCCAAGCATGGATATAGAGGAGGAAAAAAAGAAGGTTAGGAAAAACAAGGAATGCCATTAAGTGAGATGAAAAAAATGAAATGAAACTAATAAAAGAGAATAAAAATAAAAGGTAGAAGATGGGGGGTTGAGGAATGCACTAAAGAATGATAGATTGGAGAATTGAAAAGGATGGGGAAAGAAGAGTAACAATCATGAAGGGTAAGGGGAGGATGAGAAATATGGGAGGCCATGAAAGGTTTGAAAATAAGTCTAAAAAGACAAAGGATAAAATAGTTTGGTGATGAAAATGAGAAACAAGGAAATACATGAAAGAAAAGGAAACATGAGGAAAAAGGAGTGAAATGAGGATAGAAAAAGGATGACAAGAGAGTGAAGAATTAGGTGAAGACATGACCAAGTAAGTATGGATGATGATAGGCAAGGAAAGGAGTAATGAAGCAAATTAGATGGTGGTGTTGGAGATGAAAATGGAATGGAAAATGGGAAAGGGGTTAATAAAAATGATGGGAAGCAAAGCATGGGTGGACAAGAAGCTGAAGAGATAAGGTATGTTGAAATCAACTTATTAGAAGAGATTGACAAGTTGAATGGGTGATTAGAAGAGATTGTCAACCTGAAAAGGTAGTGAGGTGGTGAAGAAATAGGGGAAAAAAATGAAATGGAATGAGATGGAAATGAGGGATGATAAGAAGAAAAAGGAAGAATTGAAGTAGGGATATAAAACATGAACACTCACACAGATGCAAAAGATAAGTGAGTACCAAAATGAAAAGAGGAAAAGGGGAATGTAAAGTGCAAAATATGAGAATATATAAGAAGAAAAGGGAAATTATGAAAGGCTTATCCAAACCCAATTAGAATCTAGTTGTGGAGGAAAAAATGGAAAAGGTGGGAAGAATGACAAATTGACAGAGGGTGATGGCACATGTAAGAAAAAAATGAGATGCTAGAAGAAACAAAAGAAATAAAAAGCATGCCAGATTGAAATATGGGAAAGAGGGAAACAAAATTCAAGAATTGGGATGAAGTTGGTTTAGAAGCAATGGAAGAGAAGTAATAATGTGGTAGCAAAGAAGATAAGGAGGTAAAAGTATCCATCGGTGTGTCAGGGAACAAGATGACGTGGAATTGGTGAGGAAAATAGAGTGATAAAGAGGGTAAAACAAATAGCTAAGGGCAAAGGAAGATGATGAGGATATGGAAAGAAGACAAAGGGGATAAAGGGAAAGGTTGGTAATAAGTGAAGAGAAGGACAAAAAACATGAAAAGTGGGTGGGGGAGTGAGATGTAAAGCATGCACAAGGAAAGGTGATGGGGAGACCGGTTAAGTAGATTAGGTGGTGGATTTGTGGGAGATAAGAGGGGTGAATGAGGAAGGCTATCAATCCTTGTGTTAAAAGAGATTGACAAGCTAGAAAATTGGTTAAAAAAGATTGACAAGTTGAAGGGAGGGAAGTGGTGAAGATATAGGTATAGAAGTGGAGAAAAGATATTAGGTGAGAAGGGAAAAGAAAGGATGTGGTTGAGCTGACCTCAGTAATTGAGTGCTACCTACATAGTCGAAAAGAACTTAGGCCAATGTAGTTCTCATAGTAATTGGGAAAAATAAAGAGGAATTATGAGATGTGTTATATAAGGATGTTACGAAGAATCCAAAGCTTCCCTGACATAGGATGACCTAAGCAAGAGGGAACTATTAGCAATGGAAATTAATGAGAAGAAAAAGGGGAGTGTAATTAGTGGTTAGTGGTTGAGCTACCCTTAAGTCAAGTAGTGCCTACATAGTTTGTGGACATGAAGAAAATGTAGTTGAACAATGGTTGGAGAATGGTGCTTAAATGGGTTCCCCAACTTGATGGACCACATGGTTTAGTTTTGTTTAAGGTTTGCAAAGAAAGTGTGTGCATCGAAGGCAAGTTGGGGTTGCAAAGAAAGATATCCCCATAAGGTGTGTTGATTGACACTAATGCTATTCTAATTTTCTTTATGGTTTAGATGGATGATAGTGGTGGCACATAAGTAGGTTAGATGACCATACTAGATGAAGAATCATGAGACATGGGTCTAATAAGATACATGAATCAATGATGAGAGAACAAGAAATGAGGCATAATACCTATTTGTTAACAAGGACAAAACAAAACAAAAACCCAAAGTTGGATTGTCTTAAGGAACATAATCCTTTTGAATGATTTGTGTTAGGGTTTGTTGGTTGGTAAAGCAAGTTTATTAATCATAGTGTGCCAAGTAAGCTCTAAATCCCTTGATTTATAGATAATATAAATCGAAGATGGGTGGTAGGTGGTGTGTAGGATACATGGTAATATGTATGGTAACCTTATGTGGGTAAGCTTGCCCCTTCTATAGGTGACCTAAGAATGATAATAGATAAGTCCATGTCATATGATAGATGTAGAATGATAAATGTGGGAAGTCTACATGTGAAATCTAATTACGACTTCCCTCTTATTATGTTGTTTGAGAGCTGATTATGGATTTTAAGATTATTTAGAATTTACTTTTATTGTGATAATGGGTATTTTTCTTTATTGATGTATATGGGAAGCTGATCGATGTAGGAAGCTTCCAAGGAATTTATGTTCTTTTGATAAAGTTAACTTAGCCATCCTTCAAGGGTGGGGTCTAAGTTAATTGGATTTATTTAATGCTCTTGATAACTCTCCTTTAAGGGAACAATCTACCTTATATTTGGTAATTTTTATTTTGTCTTTGGGTAGCTATCCTTCAAGGAAGCATTCTATAATGCTTAAGATATTGACCTAGGTAGTACTTTGGTATCCAAATTGTCTTTGGATGTGATGTTTTTAGACATGGACAAGTCTAATTAGGTTCATAGGTTGACCGTTATGAGTGGAAAACTTAACACAAAAAGGTTAATGGTACATGAAAGGAGGTGGTTTGAGAGACAATGACCATGGGATTCCATCTTCTTAGAGAATATCCATGAGAACCATGCTATGGGTAGAGCTATGGTACCCATATTTAGGATTAGGATATAATGGTAAATCACATGGTTCTGTGTTGTAATAAATTGTCCTCAAAAGGAGAGGAGGAAGATGGGTGAAGGTGAAAATATTTTTTAATCAAGGGATGAGCTTAAGTTAGACAAAAGGTGAGCTTGATCCTTCTTTAACAAAAGAACAAACACAAATGCAAGTATCATGAGGCTTAGGTTCTAGTTTGCCTTTGAGAGATGATAAATGGTAAGCTCCTAGTCCATACTTATGAGATATGATATAAGGTCTGAGTCAATTCAAATCAAAATTACCTCATTTACTTTTCTCTATGTTGGTTTTCCTTAAGGATAAGGTCTCCAATATTTAAGTATCACACTTTTAGGTGCTTGTTATAAGCATGCTCAATACACTCTTGATATATATGAAGGTGGGTGAGAGCTTTTAAATGATGCTCATCAAGTAGCTCAAGCTGAGATAAATGGTGTTAAAAATAATATTCTTTAGAAATAATATCTTACAAAGATATGTGAAGAGAGGGGATTTGGACTTCAAGAGGCAAGACTGCCTCTACTCTGAAGATTAGAGAGAAAGGGGTAGCACCCATAGATGTTTGAATGATAGTACGATAGGCTCATTAATTGAATGGGATGTACAAGTGCCAATCCTAACTTGAAGCACTGACAAATTTTTTTAGTATTTTTTTAAGGATTTTGTTAATGGCTTCCACCTATCTATTTTCTTGTGGATGGTAAGGTGAGGAAAAGCTTAAGTTTATACCAAATGCATCTCATAAACCTTGGAGTTTCTTATTTTTTAAAGATTTACCATTATCAGTGATGATTTTATGAGGAATAACAAAGTGACATATGATATGATGGTTGATAAAGTTGATAATATTTTTTGCTTTGGTCAAGATAATAGGAATATCTTCCACCCACTTGGTAAAATATTTGGTGGCTATAATGATGGAGATATACCATTGTGAACAATGAGGTTTGATTTCCCCAATGAGATTAAGCCCCCATTGTGAGAAAGGCGAAAAGTCTTTAGATACTTAGATCCTATTAGATGGTGTGTGATGTAAGTTAACATGATGTTGATAATTAACACAAATTTTTACATAATTATAATAGTTTTAGTTGAGGGTGGGCCAATATTAACCAAGGTGAAGGATACATTTAGTGACTAATAGACCACTAAAGTGTCCCCCATAGATCCAATCATGTGCTTCTATGATGGCATGGGAAGCTTTAGGATACATAGGCAATAAAGAAAGAGACTATCAAAACCAAATTTTTAAAGGATTCCCCCTAGTATGGTGTAATGAGAGGTACTCTAGATAAAGTTTCTTTGGGCATTACTAGAGAGGTTGGGAGGAATGATGCCTAGGTTGAGGTATTTAAAATTTTTGTCATACCAAATTTCAGATGGGGATTTCTCCACATTACAAATGGTAGGCCAGTCAAATTGGTTATAAGAGGGGGTGGTAAAATGATGAATGGTGACAAAGATTTTGGAATTGAAAGGCTAAGAAGGGATCAAGGAATTAAGGGATGCCATTGTATTTGAAAATTCATTGGTAGATTAGGGAATAGATTAGACCAGGTAATGTTTAAATGATGCTAAGAGTTTATTAGCTGAAAGTTTATATTTCTATAAGACATCATTCTTACATTGGTAGGAGCCATTGACTTGGTTAACCATGAGCTGGAAATCACCAAAGACATTGATGGTCTTAATTACCATGGCTAAAGTGATTCAGAGACCTATGACTAGGGATTCATACTCAAACATATTATTGGTGCATTTGAAGTCAAGTTTGAAGGAAAGAGGAAGGGGTTTACCATCAAGAGGAATGAGGATTCATCTGGGAATTCTAGAGGAAGTGGTTGGTGATCTATCAGAGGTGCTTTGACCAATTGGTCAATAATGAATTACCCTTTAATTTAATTTTTTTGAAAGAATTCAAGATCAAATTTTGCTAAGAACATAAGCCACTTAGCCATACATTAGTTTTAGTATGGCTTGGAATGCATGTACTTGAGTGGGTTGATGTTGGTTATGACATAGGTTTTATGGTTAAGAAGGTAGTGGTAGAGTTTAGTGGCCATGAAAGTTAGGGCTGATTAGATTTTCTTGGTATGGGTATAATGAGTCTTATATTATACAAGTGTGTGACTAATGTAATATATGACTTGCTCTCAATGTTGTTCATCTCAGTGAGCCAACATTTCCCATAGGGAATGGTTGGTGGTAGAGATATATAGGTGAAAGGGGTGGTCATCCTTAGGAGGGATGAGGATAGGTGGTGATAAAAGGTATTGTTTGAGAGATTTAAAGGATTTTTCACAAATTCTATTCCATTTGAAAGAGACAACCTTCTTCAAAAGGTGATGGAAAGGTTGGCACTAGTTTGAAAGTTGGGAAATGAAATGATGAATGGATTGAAGCTTTCCTTGTAGTCTAAGGAGTTGCTTAAGGTTAGTAGGATGGGACATCTCAAAGATTTATTTGACCTTGGTAGGATTTACTTTGATTCCTTGAAAAGAGATGATAATGCCAAGAAGTTTTCCTAAAAGGACCCTAAAAACACAATTCTTTGGGTTGAGTCTAGCATGGAAATGGATTAGGTGTTAAAAGATAATGTCGAGAATTCTTAGATGATCTGGTCAAGATTTGGATTTTCTCAAGAGATAAATGACATAGTCCTCTATGATGGTGTGGATAAGCTCATGGAAGATGTAGTTCATGGCTCATTGGTAAGTTACACCAGTGTTCTTTAACCTGAAAGGCATGACTCTACAAAAAAAGGTTCTCCAAGGGGTGGTAAAGGCATTTTTATGTTGATCTTTAGGAGTAATCAAGATCTTATTGTAACCTAAAAACCTATCCATGAGAGATAACATCTTGTGGCCGATTGTAAGATCAATAAGCTAGTCAATACTTGTGTTGATGCTTGAATTTTCACCCTTGAGGAGATGCTTAGCTCTCCTCATCCAAGTGGTAAAATGGAGTCATCTCTCTTGTTGTGGGTGATGTGATAATTCTATTGAGATGAATCTCTAGATTAGGGGTTAGATCCCCTTGATTCACCTTTGAAGCTCTTCTAGAACACACACTATGTATGAAAAGGGAGAAAGAAAACAAGCGGTGATGCACCAATATTTGATATCATCTCACTTGAATGAAAACACTACTTAAAGACTAACAAAGTTTCTTTACACAAAACTCAAAACTTTTTTGCATTATCACATCAGTGTTTCACATGTTAGATTCAAGAAGGTATTTGAAATTCAAAAGAGTAACATACCATTCCAGGAAAGAATATAGTCTTAAACCACTTCTAAAATGTCTATACACTTATGAAAGAATACTAACAAGGACCTAGCACAATACTCTTTCCACACATTTGAAGGCAATCGAGGATAATAGGTTAGGAAAGATAACTTTCACTAAATAAGAACAACACGATTTAGATCAATACACAACAATGTAACATGTGAGTGGAAAATAACTTGTATTATTTCTTCAAGAGTTTTACAAGTAAAAATCTAGCCAAAGTTTCACTATAACCAGTAAAGGCCCCCAAAATGAGCCAAAAGAATACATACATACATACATATATATATGTATATATACGTATATATATATATATATATGTATATATATATATATGTATGTATATATATATATATACGTATATATATATATATGTATATATATATACGTATATATATATACATATACGTATATATATATATATATATATGTATATATATATATGTATATGTATATATATATATGTATATGTATATGTATATATATATATATATATTTATATATATATATATATATATGGATATATATATATATATACATATATATATATATATGTATATATATATGTATATGTATATGTATATGTATACATATACATATACATATACATATATATATACATATATATATATATATACATACATATATATATATATATATACACATACATACATATATATATACACACACACATATTTATATATACATATATATATACATATATATATGTATATATATATATATGTGTATATATACATATATATATATATATATGTATATATACATACATATATATATATATATATATATATATATATATATATATATATATATATATATATATATATATATATATATATATATATATATCCTTTGATAGATAGGTCAAGCCAAGGGAGTTCAAGGGTCACTTGGACATGTGTCACCCTAAGAAAAGAAATAGTTACATTACATTCTATAAGAAGCTCCCTATACAGTTACACTAGTGGAATCAAGATATTCCAAATTGCATTTTTCTATAGATGGTTTCATCTATTGAAATGTTTTTTTGATGTAAGAGATTCTTTATTGGCTTGTTGAGTTGTATAACAATACAACAAGCTTGAACAATCAACCTACCTATTATGCTTGTTATGCATTAGAGCTTAGGATACATGCCATTTGTCATTTCCATATCTATTTTTAGGTTACCATAAAGTCTTTTGAATAGAAATGGATATTCCCTGTAGTTTAAAATTAAATTCCTATGGGCCATCATCTTTTATTTGAATCCCAACGATTAATTTATGTAGTCTAAACTTGATGTTTTATGGGCCGTCACCTTTAGGTATTTCTTTGGACTACTTATCTTTGGCATTATTTCAGAGGAATTTATTTACACTATTTATTTTTGGATTTTCTGCTATCTTTTTTCAAATTCCAACGGCTACTTCCTGCAGGCAAAAATTGATGGCCCGCAAGACGTCACCAAAAACTTCACATATCTTTCAGAAATATTTTCGCAGGCTTATTTATGTCATTTTCCTCTGTCGGCCCTTTACTCTGGGTTTTTCACACAGCTTGTTGCTTAGTTGGCTCTTTACTCTTATTGGTCACTGGCTTTATATCTATCAGGTCATTTGTTCTACAGGCTTCAAATTCCTTCAAAATTTTTACCCGAAGGAATTCCTTCAAACAAAAAGTCTGAAGGATATATCCGTTGCCTTGTCTTTGTCTAAGTGTTTTGTTTTTCTGCAAGCATCTAAATTCCTTCAGACTTTTTATCCAAAGGAATTCCTTTAGACAAAAATTCCAAAGGATATATCCATTGCCTTTGCTCTTTTGAATGCCCTTTGGCAGCCACGTGTCCTTCAACAGTGCCTTCGCCAATCCATGTGTCCTCTACTAGCCTACAGTCCAGGTGTCAGTCAGTCAACAGTCCATGTGGTAGTTACCTGTAGTCCACGTGGTAGTTTAAGTGGCAAGGTGTTAGTCTAGTCAGCAGTCCATGGCTGTCTATGTATCCTTCGACTGTCTTTGCCGACCATTTGATTGAACCACTCATTGAACCAATGCTTTGAACTAAGACATTAAACCAAATTTTGGTTCAACAGTTCAAAGCTAATGAATTAACATGTTGAACTAATTAATTTAACTCCTTTGAACCAAATGCTGAACCATTTGACATTGAACCAAGGCTTTGAACCATGTGTTTGAACTAAACATTGAACCAAGGATTTGAACCATGTTGGTTCAACGGTTCAAACAAAGCCTTGAACTGACTGATGAACTATTTGATTGAACCAAAAAATGAAACAAAAAATGAAATCTACTGATGATTAAAAAAAAGCCTAAACCTTGTGAATTCTAGACAAGAGTCTGAAGAAGCTTTACTAGACACGGCACTCTCTGAACTAGTTTTGAAGCCGTTAAACCTTAAAGCAGTTAAACTTTGAACCTTGACAAATGCACTTAACTCCTATTGATTGCGTTGAACCTTTCAACCCATTGAACCCATTGAACCAAAATGGTTCAAGGTTCAATGGTTCACTTCTTGATTAGAAGCTTGTGGATGGACACTTTGGTTGAACCTTGGCATTGAACCAATCTTGAAAATGATTGAGTGCTTGAAATTGTTCTTTTGAGAGCTTGCCAAAGGAAAATAATGCATTCTTCCTTCCTTGGCTAGAGACAATAACTTTCCAAGTGGTAAAAAATCTGACTCGTGGAAGATTTGTCAACATTCTGGCAACTCAGCTAGGAAGCATGCCTGCTATGTTTGAGGATCTGGGCCATGTATAAATGCTATATGAATCCCAAATGGTGAATCTAACTTTAGATCTACAAAATCTGCTTTGATCATTGTTGTAATAACCTCCTCCTTCAAAGTAAGAAGGAAAACACACAAAAGCAGAAAACTAACTAAAAGAAAATGAGCAAACAAGCACTTATTAAACAAAACTGACGCAAACTACTGTGCTTTTACATCACTTGGAGGAAAGCAAAGACAACTAAAATAACCTAGTTAACCATGATAAGGTACGATTCACCTGGATCAAATGGAAAATTCTTGAACCCGCTCCTTTCGAGAGATGATACAATTTACAGGGATGGATGTATATCAATCATAACCTTTGATGAAGAATTTGCCTTATCGACCAACTGTATTAGCATCTTTTCAAATGGGCCATCAATAGCAAACCAGTCACCAGCAAAGACAAACTCACCAAGTATTTCCTGATTGTTCTCAAATTGCTTGTCATCTATCACCATGTCAAGTGATACCCCATCAATGCATGCCTTTTGAGTGACCACATCCTTCTTATTTACTACTACGAGTTCATCCAGCTCTTCAAGGAGCTTTGAATATGCAACCTGATCTTTACTGGGATCTTGAATAGGTGATTCTTTATCAAGCTTCTTATAAACATGCTCTTCAATAGCCAACACATCTATACAAAGCTCTTTAATCTCTTGTAGAGGATCAAGGTATAGCTTCCAATCATATTTTTGTTCCTTATTTTGGTCTATTTGAACTGAATCCACTGTCACGCTATCTGGATCCTTCTCAATAAGAGATACCTGTAACTCATGTATGACTCCCATTTGTACCAGTGCCTTTTAAAGTTCATCCACATCAAGATCAGTCTTCCCACTCTTAGTTATAACTGGATGCTCAATTACAACCTCAAGAGAAGTATCAATAGGAATTTTATTAAACACTTCTGAAGCATCCTCTACACATTTTATAAGAAACTGACCTATAGCTTCAACCTCTTTCTCAATACTCCAAAGAATAGGGTCTTCTTGAGGAAGGGTGATGGCAGGAGGGTGATGAAATTCACTTGTTTGAGTGGGAAAATGAAGCATGGGAGATTGATCATGATTGGATTTTGGAATCTTAAGAGAAAAGGAATCATCTAGGGAGTTTGGGAAAGGGAAATTCTTAAAAACCTCTGTATTCTATTCTTTCCACTTGGCCATTACCTCATCAAATTCTGGAACCTATTTGTCCTCTTGGACAACCTGAGCTTGAGAGATGATTGGTGAGGTAATGATGGGACTATAAGAAGGTCTAATATCATAAATAGCCACTTGAATAGGCTCTTGAATCCAACTAGGAAGCTCCCTTGGCACATGCTGGGCATGGTGAAGAGCTTCATAAGAATAAGAAGCACCATAGCCTTTTGTAGACAATTCTTTTAACTTGATTCTCTGCCTTTCCCAAGCCTCTATCTTTTCTAATACGAAAATACATAGTCCATTTATCTCTTCTAGATCATTAGACACGTTTTAAAATAGACCATTTATTTCCTCATACTGAGAGTTAAACAAACCTTTCTTGCATATGCCAGTATTCTGAGCTCTATTTCATTCATTTTTTCTTGAAGGTGATACTGCTCATATGTAACATCATAGCCATATGGGGAAGATGAAATCTGATCCTAAGACTGATATGGATTACCAAGAAGGTAAGAGTCATGTTATTGATAATAAGGATCATGAGAAACTTGATAAGGCTTAACATAGCTTTGATAATAACCTTGATTAGGCTTATAGATATCATGACTAGGCTGGTATGATCCATCATTAGGCTAATAAGGAAACATAGCATATGAATTCTCTCCATATATAGCCATCAAAATTCATTCATGATAATAAAAATAGACTTACATGGAAGCTGACCTAAACTATTATAAGCAACTACTTGAGCTTGGATTCATCAAATACTTCTTGAAGAACACTACTGTAACTACAATTTCATAAAAACTAGGAAAAATGGGTCCCATCAGGCATGCCAAAAACTGTTGTCAACTTGGAGTTGCACCCTGATTCAAGGACATGCGGGAAATGGCCAGTCCTCTATCTAGTTGAAATAATGGGATCTCCTCATGAGGGTGGGTGCCTCAATAGTGAGAAGAACCTCCAGAGAAGGCTGGTTCCTGTATGATGTATCAATGAAGATTCCTACTCTATGCTACTGACTACCATGGAAAAGGGAGAAAGAAAACTTAAAGGGGAAATCCTACCTAAAAGAGGGTGGTACACCAGGATTTTGATCCTACTCAGCTTGGAACCTTGAACACTAAATGAACAAGAGAGAAGGAAGACCTTAGACTTCAATTCATCACTTGTGCATAAGTATTTCATGCAGAGGTTCGATCTAATGACTAAAACTTGAGGGAAATGGTGAAGAGAGGTCTGATAAAAGACACTTTACAGCCACCTAACATCCACTTACAATTTCAACAAAATATAATAAAGAACACTTTGACATGACCTGCACAAGGACAATATAGCAACTAGGTATGAACAAAATCTGGGAAGGGAGAAAACTCTACCACTTTGCAAATTTTTTAAGAAATATACACTATGCTAATGTTTGAAATCTGAAAGTACAGTCCTTATTGATCGAAGAGGTTACACAACTCTTAATGGCAGAGTCTGGTCTAACCAAGAGAGATTGGATCCTTTTTTAATCAAGGCTAAAAGCCATTATACAAGAAATTACAAGAAGCCAAAGATAGGTGTATAAACTTGAAGAGAAAGATTCACTTTGGTTAACACAATAAAATATATTTTACCTATTGTCCTTGTGTGAAGCTTCCTCACTTGATGAAGTGAACTCATCCTTGTCATGAACCATCCACCTCTTCTTTTCATGTAAATCTTCTAGTGGATGCGGCATTTGATCAATTAGTTAACTCTAAATATGAATTAGTCAACTCCAAATATGAACTTAGAACTCCTGTTAAAGCCAAATTTAGTCCTTCAAATGCATGCATTGAATGAAACAAATAGGTCTCAATGATTAGTCAACTAAAACTTAGACCATTTATTCAAAAATAGATCCAGCATTTGAAAATAGCTCCAACGTTTGCATGTAAGTCTTCTAATTCTGGTCATGTCTATTTCTGGCAGGATTCCATGTTCAATTCTTCATTAGACCATCTATTTTCCATTCCTTTTGCATAGTTGGCTTCCATTTATTTTTGGATTTTTTGCTATCTTTTTTCAAATTCCAACAGCTACTTCTTCCAGGCAAAAATTGACGGCCTACAGGACGTCACCGAAAACTTCACATATCTTTCAGAAATATTTCTGCAGGCTTATTTCTATCATTTTCCTCTATCAGCCCTTTGCTCTAGCTTTTTCACATAGCCTGTTGCTTAGTTGGATTTTTACTCTTATTGGTTGCTAGCTTTATATCTGTCAGGTCATTTGTTCTGCAGGGTTCGAATTCCTTCAAACTTTTTACCTGAAGGAATTCCTTCAGACAAAAAGTCTGAAGGATATATCCATTGGCTTGTCTTTGTCTAAGTCTTTTGTTTTTCTATAGGCTTCTGAATTCCTTCAAACCTTTTATCTGAAGGAATTCCTTCAGATAAAAAGTCCAAAGGATATATCCATTGCCTTTGCTCTTTTGAATGCCTTTTGGCAGCCACATATCCTTTAGCAGTGACTTCACCAATCCACGTGTCCTCTGCCAGCCTGTAGTCCAAGTGTCAGTCAATCAATAGTCCACGTGGTAGTTACATGCAGTCCATGTGGTAGTCCAAGTGGTAAGGTGTTAGTCTAGTCAGTAGTCCATGACTATCTATGTATCCTTTGACTATCTTTACCGACCATTTGATTGAACTGCTCGTTGAACCAATGCTTTGAACTAAGACGTTGAACCAAATTTTAGTTCAATGGTTCAAAGCCGATGAATTAACACATTGAACTAATTAATTTAACTCCTTTGAACCAAATGTTGAACCATTTGATGTTGAACCATGTTGGTTTAATAGTTCAAACAAAGCCTTGAACCGACTGATGAACCGTTTGATTAAACTAAAAAATGAACCAAAAAATGAAATCTGTTGATGATTCAAAAAAAAGCTAACCTTGTGAATTCTAGACAAGAGTCCGAAGAAGCTTTACTAGACCCTGCACTCTCTGAACTAGTTTTGAAGCTGTTGAACCTTGAAGTGGTTAAACTTTGAACCTTGACAAATGCGCTTAACTCCTGCTGATGACATTGAACCTTTGAACCCATTGAACCTGTTGAACCAAAATGGTTCAAGGTTCAATGATTCAAGGTTCAATGGTTCACTTCTTGCCTAGAAGCTTGCTGATGGATGCTTTGGTTGAACCTTGGCATTGAACCAATCCTGAAAATGACTGAGTGCTGGAAACTTGTTCTTTTGAGAGCTTGCCAAAGGAAAACAATGCATTATTCCTTCCTTGGCTAGAGACAATAACTTTCCAAGTGGCAAAAAATCTGACTCGTGGACGATTTGTCAACAGTTCCCATATTCTGAAGGAGTAAGGAAAGCATCCAATGCTAGAAAATTATATTCCCCTAATGAGATTTATTGGAACATAGATCCCAAGGGCTCTTCTATGGGGATCTATGAAGAAGGGATGGATGATCTAGTTGACATTTCATTGATAGTTGGCAGTTGGGGTGTAGATGATAAAGGTGTATTAAATGGGTGTATGAGGACATCATTGGGGCAATAGGTCATGTTGCATGTTAAAAAAGGATTTATGTCTTCTTGGATATTAATGACTTGACCTTCATACTTAAACTTAATTCATAGATGGAGGGTAGAGGGAACACATTTCATGGAGCAAATCCAAGGTCATCCCAATAAGATGTTGTATTGGAATTCTCCTTCCACAACATAGAAGAGTTCAAAGAGTGTATAGGGTCTTACATGAATGTGAAGGATGATGGTTCCCAAGATAGTGGCCATAGTGTCATTAAAGGATCAAAGGACCACTATGGATTTTGACATGATATTGTCTAGAAAGTCGAGTTGGTTGTAAGCATGAGAGTATATGATGTTGATGATAGATCCCCCATCAATTATCACCATTTTAACATGGGTTTGGTTGATGTAAGTGGTAATAAAGAGTGGGTTATCTAGGTCTTTGGGGTGGACAAAAGGTATTTATGAATTTTAAGAAGTGACAGAGTTGGAAGTTTAGAGGGCACCAACAAATATAGTTAGAGGTTGAGGGTCATTGGGTTGGACCTTGATGAATTCAAAGGCCTTTATGAGTGCTTTACAGTGATGGGGAAAAGTAGAAATAAACTCATATAAGATCATTTTTGTTTGGGTTTGGTGAAGCTACTTAAGGATAACTTTATAGATAGATATTGCATATGGGTTGGGGTATGAAGGTTTAGATTGGAGGGCACCTAAGATAGACACCTTGCATTTGTTTGAAGATGGAGATGGTTAGGTGTGGTTTATTTGGGAATATGGAGAGGGGTAAGTCTAAGGAATGAATGCCTTATCCTTCCCTTTATCCTTTTGTTGTGATCTAGCGACCACTTTGATAGTATGGATAGGAAGAGAGGGTGAGGTAGTAGAGTGGTCAGACTCATCTACATTTTTGGGTGAAAGTGTAGGAGTGGGTAAGTGTTGGGTAGGTATGGATTTTTTTTGGGTTGGTATGGGTAACATAGGAGGTTCATATATTAATAGATCATCCTCATCATAAATGTGGTGGATGAGAGCTTGGAGAGCTTTTCAATTCTCTATATCATGACCAGGTGTCTTGTGGTATAAAGAAATCAAATTGTTATTGAACCATGATGGTTTGGCATGTGAAGGATCAAAGGGTTTGATTGATGGTAAGCTCAAGGAAGAGTTTTGAAATAACCATTGGAGAATGGTTAGGTAAGACTTGCTTAAGGGTGGTAAAGGTTTAGAGGTTTTTGTTTTGGGCATTAAGGTAGAAGGTTGTTTGGAAGTAGGTTTGGTGATAGATATTTTAGGTAAGGTGGTACACTTGGTTGATGGTTTTGGTTTGGGTAAAATTTTTGGTGAGATATAGGTGGAGGATGGAAAGGAAGGTAACTTAGGTACTACTAGTGTATTAAAAAGAGGTGCATTAGGAAGTAAGTTTGAAGGTGTAACCAATAGAGGTGGTGGGGTTTTGGTAAAAATAATGGGCTTCATGCTCAAGGTAGAGGGATGAGGACCCAAAATAGAGGGTAAGGTTGAGGGAGGTAAAATTTGAGGCTTTGGGCCTTTGGTTATTTTTACCTCTTTGGTTGTTTTGGTTGATGGTTTTAGAGGGGGTTTGGTTACTTTAGCTATCTTGGTAGGTTTTTTAGGGTTGATTAATTTGGTGGGGATTTTGGTTTGTTGGGTAGAGGTTTTAGTTGGTTTAGAAGAGCTAGGTTGGTTCACCAAAAAAAGGATTAGAGGTTCTAGTTTTGTTCCCTTACCTTTGTCTTGGCTTTTGATGGAAGGTTCCAAAATTATAGGTTTAGGGGGTGAAGTTATCTTTTGTTGTGAGATAGCTTCCAAAGGTAGAATGGATGGTTTTATAATAGGGGAGATAGGTGTGGTACCCTATGTCAAAGGTGTGGATATGGTTACTTCCTCTATTTGGATGTATAAAAAGGTATAAGGTAACTCTACTATTTCAACAAGCAGAGAGGGATTGGTAGATTTGTGATTGGGTTTTTTATTAGTGAGTGTGTTAAGAACCATGTTAATGGTATGGCTATCTAGGAAGCATTTGACGTTGTTACTCTCATTTTTGATGGGATCATGGTTTGGAAAAGGTTGCCTAAATATGTCAAAGGCTTGTTTGGGTGATGCATTGGGGTTGTATAATCTAAGATCCCCTTGTTAATGATGGATTGGATAAGGTATTTGAAGGTATTGTACCTATTGATATCATGTCCTATGACTCAGTGAAAGGTACAATGGTCATTTTTGTTATACTAAGCTGACACTGGGTTAGAAGCATTAAACTATTGGGGTTGTTTAATTGGTGGAAGCTAGATGATATTAGCTTTTAATAAATTTTCCAAAACAGAAGCATAGGGCTCCCCAAGTGGAGTTAATTGCTTCTAATTATTCCATGTTTGGTTCCTTTGGTTTTGGTTTGAATAATTAGAGGAGTTGGAGGTTTGGTTCCTTGGGTTTTGTTGGCTAGTAGATGGTGGAGGTGTGCCTTTAAGGATAATAACATTGATAGTTGATTTGTTTTTGGTGTTAATATTTTTTTGGTTGTTTAGTTTTGAATAAGAGGGCTCATTAGGTTTGTAAGTTGAGTTCTTATTCATCAACTTTAACCTTCCTTAATCAATGGATCTATTTTCTAGTTTGCAAGCCATGGTAAAAGCTTTATCAAAAGTTTGGAAGCTTTGGACACATAATGTGGATGAGATATGTTTGGCACATGCTTGATCAAAGAGCTCTATAAGTTTAAGTTGAGGAAAATAAAGGAAAGTTGGCTAATCAGGTTCCTCCAATGAACCACAAAATTGACAATAGACTTGTCATCAAGTTTTTGATTGGAATAGAGGTTGGTAATGGAAACTTTCTTAGATATATTGATCAAAAAGTGATCAGAGAAGTTTTGGGCTAGTTGGTTAAAGGAGAAGATGGAATATTTGGGTATGACACTATACCAATCCAATGCTGGTCCAGATATTGACATAGGAAAGATATAGAGAAAAAGAGCATCATCATGGGAAATCAAGTAGCATGAATGCCTAAATGCTCTTAAATGTTGTTGAGGGTCTTCTTTACTATTAAAATTTATAAATTTTGTAAGTCCCCATTGGGCTGGATAAGGTCTGATAAGGACTGAAGGGTGACTAGGCTCATTTCAAATTTGATCATAGGATAAGAGATTATGAGTTTTAGAGATGGATGACTCAAGGGTAGTCATCTTGTCCATGATCATCTTCATGAAGTCTATTTGGGGTTGAGAACCTAAAAGGTTATAAGATGCATATTGTTGTGGTTGAGAAACATCTTGATAGTGGGTAGGAGGTTGAGAAGTTACCACATATTGGTATGTGGATGCCAATGGTTGGGTGAGAGATACATATTAGTATGTGGATATCAATGACTAGGTGTAGGTAGGTGGTTGGGTAATGGTCATAAGCCTTTGTGGGTTGTGGATATAATTAAATGTGGCTTGTTGGGTAAGAGTGGTAGTTAGGTTAGTGGCTGATGGAAGGGTGTTGACTCTTGTACTAATCAGTGGTAACATGGAGGGTATGGATGCCACAAAGATTTGAAGTGAAGTAGTTTTTTATGGATTGTAGGTAACTAGTAGAATATGAGTAGTGATAGAGATAGGCACTTCTATTGTAGAGGAGTGATTGGTGAGAGGTATGAGAGTAGTGGTAGTTTGGGTTGATTGGTTTTGAATGGTAGTTCCAAGGGGGTTATCAGTTGATGATAAGGATTGTGTAATAAAAGGTTGAGTAGTACCTGTGGTAGTGGAGGTACTCCTTATGAGGTGGAGAGGCATGCCATAAGGTGAATCTATAGGTGGAGTTGAAATTGAGATTTATTAAGACATAGTTCTAAGGTAATGTTATAAGGATGTGTGATTGTTGTTTAGGAAAGTGGGAAAATATGTATCTCCTGGGACTACCTAAGTAGGACTTCCCAAAGAGTGAGGGGAGTTCACAGGTTTGGAAACATGTTTCATGGGTGAAGAGGTAGAAGAGGTTGGTTGACTTGGTGGTGAGTTATGTTCCTTGAGGTCTTTTCACTGTTGGCAAGTAATAATCATATGATAAAATAGGAAAGAAATGATACATTCTCACACCTCAAAACAAAGAGAAATCAAATAAGATTCAAGGAAAACAATGCATTCACTAAGAACTTGTTAAGTCCTAGGATTATTTTTATTCTCTCTTTTGGATTATGCCTTAGAAAAGTGTGAGGAGGAAATTGGCTTGAATAGGTCCTAGAAAGCAATTTATGTTTGGTTCCAAGTTGTGTTTAGGTGCTAAAAAAGAAGTCTATAATGGATTGGGTACATGGCTTGATACTTGGAGCTTGTTCCCCTCACATCACTATCCCACAATTAGTGTAGGTGATTAACCTTTATACCATTTATCCAGAGTTTATACTTAGATAGAGAGGTGACTTGGTTATCCCCTTGGTGATTAAATCCAAGAGTGATAATTGGGAAAGGGTAAGGTGATCCATTAGGTGATGAAATCCTAGTTAGGCCTTATCTCAAGAGTGTTTTATGTCTATTTTAGTGAAAGTGGTTTTGTTTTTGTAACATTTGTGCACTATGATTAATTTTCTTTGCTTAAATTAAACTAGATAAGCTAATTAAACAAACAAGAAAACTATGTATGCAAGTTTTTTTTAACCAAAAGGATTTTTTTTTGATTTGTTTTAATGAATAAAAACTAAATGCAACCTAAGTAAATGATGATAATTAAATTCCTAATTCTAGGATGATTGATTTTTGATTTTCCCTTCTATAAATGCAAGAATATAAGATTTAACTATTTTTTTAAAAAATGCAACTAAAAGTGTAACTAAAATGTAAGAAAGAACACTTAATGTGTATAGAATACAACAAAATGAATTTTTTAATAATGAAATTAAATGAAAATTTCACTAATGTAACTCTAAATTTCCTAAAACAACTAATAAACCCAAGAAAACTCAAGGTTCCTACCAGGCGTGCCAAAATGTTTTTATCTAATTTTTTGCATTTTTCTTAGTGTGAAAAGAAAGAAACTATGTTACGGGTTTGTAGAAGAATACATGTTGAATGTGCATGCATTAAATATAAAATGTTTTGGAGGAATATTTTTTATCTAAGGAATAATACCTAAAAATAAGAAAATACTAACCAACAACTTATTTGTTAGACAAGTAGATGGGTGGATTCCCTAGCGTGAGTTAGATCCTAAAAGTAAAAGATTTCTAGGAGATTGTCAATCCACCTACTTTAAACACTTAAGTTTGATAAATAAAAATGATATAATTCACATAAAATGATAGAATAATGAAACTAAAAAGATAAAATAACATAAAATAACTAAAATTGAAACAAATATGTTAAATGCTTTGCTAAGACAATGACTAGATAAATGACCTTGTGATGAAAATTGGTTAAGGCAAAATGGTGGTTTTTGGTTTGGTAATTTGGTAAGGATCAAAATATGGGTTGGTTGTGGGTTTGTTAAATGGTTAATATTTTAAAATAATGAATATGGTCAAAATAAAAATAGAGGTAAATGGAACAAATAGGAAATGAGGTAAAAAGGTGAATGGGATAAAGAGCTAAAATGGGATAAAAGGGATGAATGGGATGAAGATGGAAATGGATAAATGGGATAAATATCAAAAGGGGGTATGTGGTTTTAAGGTTAATTAAAGGAAAGGCCAAAGGAAAATAAATAAATAAATGCAAGAAAATAAACAAATATTACTTTGCCTTCTTGAAGATGGTTGTAGATGATGATGTTGATGTAGATTTTGAAGAATCTTTCAATAATTTTTGTAGAGCTTCATTTAACTGATTTATTCTAACCCCCAAGATGATAACCTAATTATCAAGTAGATGACCTCCTTAAAAATTATAAAACTTACAACAATAATGCTTTAACCAAGAAGAACTTAACCATGGGTGAAGGGGGAGGGTCATATTTATAGCATTTGTTGTCAACAAACATGGCAAAGAAGTGGAATAGTGAAGTATGGTACCATTTTTAAAGTTGGATGATAAATTAAAAAGGGGATAAGGATGGTGGGATTACCACCTTGTTGGTTTGTCTCCCACCTTTCACATGAATCCAATTTGGAGTGGGAATCATACACATGGACTCAAATGAGGCCAAAAGACTTTTCACCAAGCTAATTTGTATTTTGGATAAGTTCCCTAAGAATTTTGGCACCATTATCCATGTGGGTGCATGAGTGGTCATAAAATACAAGGGGGTGATATTCCCACTTAGCCAATAGGTCTTCCAGTTGGTTGGTTTGTCTCCAAACTTGATAAAGAGTCCAAAATGGCATGGAAATCATGCACATGGGCTCATATGGGTCCAAAATACTTTCCACCACTTAATTTCATCTTTTAGCTAAGTGCCCCATGAATTTTGGCACCATTATCCATGCATGAAGACAAAAGCACATGTTTAATGCAGGTCCCATAGGAAAAATGCACCATATTCCAAAAGAGGGGCCCTTTAGTGCTTAATAATGTCATGAGGTACCTTGGAGATCAGTCCCAAGTGGGGTATGATGTCCCACATCAATCCACCTTACTTCCAAGCCAAGTCACTTTCCATATCACCTTCCATGTCACTTTCCATGTCACCTACCATGTTACCTACCATGTCATTTGCCATGTCACCTATCATGTCACCTACCATACCATCATGAATAGTGACAGTGGGTCCCATAGTGAGTAGTGATAGTGAATAATAATATGTGAATAGTGATTTGGTTAGGTTAAAAGGGGTTGGTTAAGGGTTGAGAAGGTTTAGGGGGTTTTGAGGCATTGAGACATTGAAAAATACAAGTGTGTAGTTTTCTAGTGTCTGCATTGATATCAAATAAAAAAGAAATAACATCTAAAATACACTCTTGATTTTCACCCTCTATCCTATTTCATCCATGGTGATGAACAATGTTCACATAGTAGGATTTGTTGCATCTATGCCAAATGCCAAGGAAATTAATAATAACCCTAAGATTTGAGGGCCTTAATAGGACCACACATCACAATTTTAAATTTTAGGGTCTGATGTAATTTCAATTGCATTTTGGATAAATTATATTTTATTGTAGGAGAAGAAAGAAATAATAAGGCATGGTATGATTCTTAGAAAAATTTCAAGACTAAAAAATTTAAACTTGTCATTTCTAAATTTATTCCATAGCATATGCACCCTAAATTGTATAATGTTTGATTAAATGCCTTTTTAGATTCCAAAAATAATAGTTGTATTTAGCATACTTACCATTTTATTTCTAACTATTGGTTTGACATATTATAGTTTTGAAATTTATCAACATAGATCCAAGCACAAATAGAAAATTACTTTAGATAATTTAACCAACCCACCTTTATGGTATCATTATTCTAGATTGAAGACAAGGAATTGGAATTAACTGGTTAAGTGCCTCAGAGAAATTTTTTGTGCTACCACTTAAACACATTATGGGTGAAATTTTGCAACACCTTTTTGATGCATAAGCCAATAAATTGAGCCAATTGCTCAGTGACTTATGCAGGTTGGAGGAAAAATGGATGGAGTGAATTAGATGCCAGTGCCAAATCAATCAATTATTTTCTCTAGTTAGAGTACCATTATAATGGTCAATGCTGGTAAGAGAATGTGTGTGAGATGAAAACAAATAGTAATTTGTGGTAGAGGATAAAATATATGGACATTAATCTATCAAAAAAAGGGAGACATGGCATGCATCTATTTTGGTAGTGTGATAACTATGTGCAGGGTGTTTATTTAGAGGCTAATTATAGGCCTTGTGTCCACATGTCATCATATGTTATTTTCAAAGTGAATGAAATATATTTTCATTTTATTTTAATCTATAAATATATGTATTTATTACTACTAGGTACACTTGTAGGTAGGTCATTTTTTTCTTACAAAAACAAGTTTCTAAATCAATCTATATTTATTTTTTTCATTTGTATGTTGTTATTTTTTTCAGACCTACAATAACACTAAGATTAACAATATCATTATTTATAACTCTTGAAATGTCATTTAATTTTGAGAAGAGAGTATTTGGATAATAAACCATGGAAATGATATTTTTAAGCATAGGTGTTTAAAATATGAAATACGGTTATTTGATGTTTAAAACATATAATAATTTTGAATATGTATAAATAAATCTAGTACCAATGGTTCCTTTAAAATTTATTTTCTTTAAAATATATGTTCATAAAATAAAATAATAATAATAATATCATATTTATGGGTAAGGTGACATTGGTAAATGTGATGACATGTTCCTTCATATAGTTATTATAAATAGGCTATGCAAACAAGTGATGTTCTATTTCCCAATGAGACTTAAATAAGAGAAAGTGGTGGGGAAGGGAATGGCCATAAAAAACATAAAATTGTTGAAAGATTTCAACATGATATGGGAGATTATGGTGGGAGGAAATATCATGTAAAATTAAATAAAAAAAGAAATGTAGGAATATATTCCAATCATACCATAATCATGGATATATGTAAGTAAAAATTTTACAAAGTCCTAGAGACAGCTATGGTTGCCTATTAAAAAATGTCTTGATTGATAGATTGAAGTGGGGGAATTTGTGTATTTAATATGAGTTAAGGGACAACAATCATTCTCAAACAATGATGCTCTTGACATTGTGAAGGTACATACTTGATTATTGTGGTGGATGCCATTAGAAACAAAATATCAAATCCATTTACTCTAATCAAGGCATGCATTTGGTAACATTTTATTATTCCAATTTACAATATGACATCTTATTAAAAGAAATATTAAAATTATTTAAATTTAAATAATTAAACTATTTATGTTAAAAATTGAAAGCCTGAAATCAAGAAGAACCCTAAAAAATTGATTGAGACTCAAGATCCAAATGACTCTTTTAGACTCAACACACCATGTTTCTATGACAACTAATCATCATAGGAAATATTGTGTAAAAGTCAAGTAAATAAATCTATCTTTGATTTATATATTTTTTATAAGTAAAAAGGGTTGGAGGGTCCCTCATCCAATTTACTGAAATAAAAAACATCAACACATAGATTAGAAAATAAGAAAACAAACATAAATAGTCCCACAAAGAGGACAACCCAAAAAAGACATAGTGGACTAGGCCCACCCTAACCTAAAAAACCAAGAGCATCCCAAAGTGACCCACCACCAATATGGATACACAAAAGTGACTTACCTATAAGGGCTTCTCAATATAACATAGCCATTAAGTTCTTTCCTTGCTAACCATACCTCATAAGCGAAGAGTTATTAAAGAGGTTTATCAATATATTTATAGAGGTTTGTGTAGGTCTAAGTTTCTTAATCAGTGTAGGAGGACTTATAGGAATGGGAAAATGTATGGTATCCCTCAAACATCTATTTGAAATAACTCACATAGTATCATAACATGTTATCAAGTGATAAACTAGACCTAATAAAGAGTGTGTCATATTTCTTGCATATAAGACTAAGTTGTTGACACCTTCAAGGTGATTTGAAACATGGAAGCTATAAGGCATCCTTATAAGTATCTCATAGCATCCCTGAGAAGGATCTGTAATTTTTGATTAAGTAATTATAATGACTAAGGATAATCTTGAGGTGTCTAATATACAAGTAGGTGATCAATTGCATGATGTTGTGTACTCTCAAAGAAAGACCAATATTTTATTAACCTTACTAAGCTTGTATCAAGTATTGTCACTATACAAGATCCATTTATAGGTAGTAAGGAGTGGAGAAGATATGGAATACCCATATTTTCCTCCAATAATCATAAAAAGGAGTATTAGGATCTTGTTTTACATTAAGTCTCTCATAGATCTTGGGACAAGTGGAGTATGTTCTTGAAAACTCCTGAAAAACTTGAGAAACCTCTATAAAATTTATTTAAATATTACCAATGTATACAGGTGTTAAGAAGATCTAATGAAAACTTAAAGGTAATTATATGCAAGATGTCCATGTAAATCCTCAAGTGAAAGAAGAAAGGTTAGAGTAATAAAACTACTATGCCACTTGATGAGTCCACAAAATAACTCATTAATGCTATGATTATGACCTTAAAAAAGACAAATGATGAGTAATGTATGAAATATTAGTATTTAGAACTAGCGCAAGGTACTAAATATATGCTTTTATCTACATTGTTGTTCCCAAAATCTATCACTCATTTTGGGACAACATATGGACTATTTTGGTTCAATAGACCAAAATCCTCTCTTCCCTTTTCAAAATTTGTTTTGAGTATTCAAATTCTCCATTATTTAAGATTTTTCAAAAATCTACGAACTTTGCAAGCTTGAAACTAGCAGGTTCAATGGGTTCAACGGCCTCATCAAGCAAATTCTTTCAACGGGGAAAGTTTCCAACACTTAGGCAATTTCAAGATTGGTTCAATGCCTTGGTTCAACCAAAAATGTTCATCAGCAAGCTTCTAAGCAAGGATTGAACCATTGAACCATTGAACTATTGAATCTTAAACCAAACAGGTTCAATGGGTTCAACAAGTTCAAAGGTTCAATAGGTTCAATGGTTCCAAGGTTCAACACATGGGTGGTTTAAGTGGTTAAAAGACATAGCCAAAACAAATAGATTGAACCAATTGAACCATTACATCGTTGAACCAAAGTTGGTTCAATCGATCGGCTTAATCGGTTGGTTCAAAGGACTGCCCTAAAGATGAAGGAATAAGTGCCCTTGTAGAGGACAGTGAATTGAAGGCAAGTTCCCTTGTAGAGGGTAGGGAACATTGGTTCAAGGGTCAAAGAGAAGGCAAAAAAGATGAATTCCTTCAGATTTGTTCAAAGGCCAAAAGGGAAGATTTCATTCAAACTTTTTATCTAAGGATATTATCAGGTAGAAAGTGTGAATTCTTTTAGAAAAGTTCTCGTGACAAAATTGTTAAGGCAAAAGTCCTTCAAACAAAATATCTGAAGGAATTCCTTCAGACTTTTTATCCAAAGGAATTCACTCGGGAAGGAAGCCCGATCAAAAACAAGCAAAAAAATGGCTAAGGAAAGGAACATTTCCTTCAAACAAAATGTTCGAAGGAAAAACATGAAGGAAAAGCCCGAAAGAAAGTGGATGAGCCAAAGAAAGATTTCCTTCGGACAAAATGTTTGAAGGAATTCCTTCAAACATTTTTCCCAAAGGAATTGAAGCTTAAACAACTCCTTGAAGAAATAAAAGCCTGAAGGCCGTTCGAAGGACCCCGACGGGTAGGTACCCTTGTGGGGGGCTCTTGACACAGTGAAAAAAGACCTTTCTCAAAGTCCGAAGGGACACCTTCCCTTTGGGGTGTTCTAATGGCTTGATAAAGATGAAGAAAAAATCTTCAAAGAGACTTAGACAAAAAGGAGACTTCAAAGAACAAGGATTGAACTGTTGAACATTGAACCAAATGGTTCAACAGGTTCAAGAGTTCAAAGGTTCAACATTTTAAGGCTTCAAAGGGAGCATCAATTGAACCAAAGTAGAGAATGAACCAATGAACCAATTGAACCTTGAATTGAAAGAGTTAAAAGTTTAATGGTTCAACAGGTTCAAATGGTTCAAAGACTGATCCAAGCAAAGGAAGAACATGGATATTTCTAGAGACTAGTTCAAAGGATGTTTCAACCACACAAAGCAAAGAAATGAATGAACAAAGGCAGCATTTAAACCATGGGACTGATAAAGACAAAATGAATCGATGAACCAATGAACTTTCAATAGGTTCAAAGGTTCATGGTTCAACATGGTTCAAATAGCCAACAACCATTGATGGCCCTGTAGACGTCAAATTTAAGGTAATGGAATATTTGTTTATTTTTGAATATGGTGCAGAATCTAAAAAATGAACCAAGCGACCAGCTAAAAAGAGATCCCAAGAGCTCAAATTACTATAGGGAAGAGAAAATGATACAAAAAGATTAGAAACATATTCAAGGGAGTTATTTCCAGTAGGTGAAATAGTTCACCAAGTAGCCATCTGAGCATGCCAAATCAAAGATGCGGTCTATTTTTCTTTCATGAAGTAAAGGCAAAGTGGACAGCTATGCAACTAAGGAGGAAAGGACCAGATAGTATATAATCTAGAGGAGACATATTATATGAATTGGCATGCCACAGTTAAGGTGAATGCATTGTTTTAAGCATGGTCCCTTGATAGAATTGAAAATGCATTGAAGGCATTGATTGTAGCATGGGCCATTTCATGGAAAGAAGTGCCAAGCCTTCCTTGATGGCTATATATTGTAATATCTAGTCTTATGGAAAGGGAGACTTTTCCATTATAGAAGTGAAGCTCTACCAAAATTGAGAGGTGATTACTGAGACCTTGAGCTTAGATTGTTGTTCATATTTCTTTGTTTGAATTAGAAAGCAAGTTACTTTCAACTTTGTGCTATTATAGCTTGTATCATTTTAGGAGATTGTTCTTATGCCTATCTTCTAAATGTATTCTTATTTGATTAATGAAATAAGTAGAACTATTAAAAGTAATTAGGAAGGTGTTCTAAAGCCAATTATGAGAAAGAATTTGTGTTGTTTGCAGTTGCCTTTAGTGTTTTTGTCTATTTTCTATTTTTGTGTGAAGGATCTTGGAATGAATTTGTGCCCCCATTATCTTTTTTTTTTCACTCCTTAGGTAGTTGAGGTGTATACTTTGTGTTACACTTCATCCTGTTGGTTACTGCACCCTTGTTTACTTATCACTACCTGAAAGAACTCCTGCTACTTCTTGTAGGATCACTTTTGAAAGAAGAGAAGTGCCTTCAGTTTTATCACCAAGTTTTCTCCTCTATCTATAAACATCATCTCTAAAAAAAGAGAGATGGATGGTGTAGTCTTACCCCTGAGTGTTATTTTTTACTTATAAATATAGTATATAGCCCCTCATATTAACAGGGAACCTCCCCTTGATGAGAGGAGAGATTTGTCCCTTTTTGATGTGGTAAACCTACACATCTGGCTAACCAATCTCCCTTGTTGTGGTTGATAAGACCTATTTTTTGCATCAGTTAGCTGATTGACAAAATATTCACCCAACAACTTTTTGGTGACTCTACTAGGGAAAGAGTGCATAGTTTGAAGCCTCAAGCTTCAAGCTAAAGCAGAGCTAGCTCTTTTCCATTTTTGTTCTACAATCTGACAACTCCATGTTATACAAGGAGCCAGAGAGTTTAAGGTGTTATTGACCTTGTCTTTGAGTTGGTACAACAAGGAAATTTCAATTTATTTCCTCCACAACTTCAAGTTCAATGATCTAGGAGTGTTCTTCCTACCCATACCAGGTCACCAACACAAGGTAGAGCTTCCTTTTCTGCTATTAGCAGAGCTTTGCCTATACATACTCCACCCAGATTTGTTATCCCCCTTTTTCATAATCCAATTATGGCAGCTCAAGGCCTATGGGGTAACTCTTTTGGTCCACTCAATCTTACTCCACCTCTACATGAGCTTCCACATAGTTCAAGGAAGAATTTCCCCAAATTCTTTGGTGATGGGAAGGTTCATCTTGATGAACATATTTCAGACTTTAGCATAGCCTATGGCATGATAGGTTTAGAGTATGAAGACATAACAGTTAGGCTAATCATGAAAACTCTACAAAGCACTGCTGCAAACTGGTTCTACCATCTACAAGCTCGATCAGTGACTGACTGCGACACTCTCAAAGCTAAATTTGAAGCCAAGTTCAAGCCTACAAAAGATGCACATGCCTTATTAGCCTAGCTCACATAGATGAAAAAGGAACCTCATGAACCTATGAGGGATTTCATAGCAAAGTTTTACAAGTTAAGGAATTGGATTCCTATAATTACTCAGCCAACACCTGAAAACCTCAAATGCTTCTTCATCAACTCACAACTGTCGAAAGTGAGTTTCCTGCTAAGACGTGCTAGCCACATAGATCTTGTTACTGCTCAATATTTGGCTACTGAGATAGAAGATGACCTTATCCTGGTAGGAAAATTAAGGAGAGATCCTAATAGAGGTAAATCCTCTTCATCTTTTGAATACTCACCTACAGCCACTACTGATCTAATGGTGCAAAAATTGGTAAATAAATTACTAGCTCTTAGAAAACAAATGGCACAAGGGATGTCATCTGCTCCTTTATATAGAGATATGCCAAGGAGAACATTTTAGAATTAGTCATACCAAGGCAGTGCCACTAGGAATCAAGGGCAAATAAATCATCTTCCTCCTCCATAGAGGAACCTTGCCCTTAAAGCGCCTCTAACCAACTCAATAGTTGGATATCTAGAAACACAACATGATTTCTCTTTCCAACCTGAGTTTGATTAAGAAAATGAAGCTGATCTCTTCATGGAGGACCAAGAAGAATTAGCTGGAAAATCCAACATTAGTTTCTTAAATTACCAGGATGAACCCAAAAGTGAAGGTGGAGCAGTTGAAGGATCATATGCTGTGTTCACCCAGTCCAAAAATTAGTTAGCCCAACAAGCTGATAAGGAAAGAATAGAGGAACAAAATCAACCTAAAATTTCAATTGCTAAGTGGGGAACCACTCTACCTTTCTAGCAAAAGGACTCGATGATTGTAAAAAAGGTAAGTACATCAAATATCCCTACACCTTTTACTTCAAATTCACAGACTAGTCCTCCCCCTTCAAAAAACCAAAAGGATGAACTCCCACCCTTTGTTCCTAGTCCATTTCAAACATTTGATATAATTGACCATATAAAGAAAACTAAAATTCAAATGTCTGAATTTGAATTCTTATAGTCCAACACTGATCAGTTAGACAAGTTGGTTCAATGTGTAAAGAACCAAACCATCCCTACAAGACAAGATGTTAAGAAGATAAATCATGATCCCCCAAGGAACATGTCTATCCCAAACAACCTTGTCATTAATCCTCTTGCTTTCCATAGGAAAATAGAGCCTTTCTATGTTTCCTTGTTGATAAACGATCACAAGCTGAGCAATTGCATCATTGATTCTAGAGCTTCAGATAATGTCATGCCTGCCAAAGTGGCAGCATCCCTTAGTCTCACACTGACCAAGACATTTGGGAGATGTTTCTCTATGGAGAATAAACAAGTGCCACTACTGGGACAAATTAAGGATGCCTAATTTGCATTTGTAGCATTCTTAGACAAAAGAATCAAGATGACTATCTTAGTGGCTGACGTCCCAGCATCATACGGCATCCTTCTTAGCTAAAATTTCTACAAGGATGTTGGTGGTGAGTTAAGCATGGAATTATCTAAGGTGAAAATCCCTGTCAAAGGTGTTATGCAAATATTGATTTTTGAGAAGGAAGCAAAATATGTGGTTACTCAAATATTAGCGCCTGAAGCTCAAATTTTGTTTGAGTCTTCAAGCATGGGTAATTACTTATTGACCATAGAGGAAGTCCATGAGATGCCTAGTGAAGCTCCTGAATGTGATAGCTTGAAGATGGTTTTAATTAGAATAGCAGAAGGATTGATGGAGCACAATGTAAGTGCAAAAGAATCCCCCTCTCCAAACAAAGAAGAATCCAAAGAAAAACTAGTGTCTGATGAGGTATGGATTCTAGAATTCGATGGCAACTGCTCCTCTACCAGTTCAGGATCCAGGATTATGTTGATATATTCTCAAGTAGATATTTTTCGTTCATCATATAAGTTACAGTTTAGCAACACCAACAACATAGCTGAGTACGAATCTCTACTGCTTGGATTGAAGGCTGCTCGAGGCAAAGGCATCATAATCCTTCATGCTAAAGGTGATGCTGAATTGGTGGTTTGTCAAGTAAGGAACCTGTATCAAACCAAAAATGAGAAATTATGCCACTACCACAATCTAGTCTGAGATCAAATTGAAAACTTTGATGCTTTCAACATCTATGCCATACCCAGGGAATTCAATGACAGAGTCGATGCATTGGTAGTTTTAGAAACTCTCTTAATTCCTCACCCAAACTTCAAAGGAGATAAGTACACTATTAAACTGATCTTTTGACTAAGTGTGTCTGATAATGCTAGTCATTGGTTGGTGTTCAATAATGACAATCAAATCATTACCTTCTTGGAGCAAAAAGATAGTTTTACATAGCTGCAATTCAAAGGTAATAAACCTCAAAATCTTGAACTAGTCCCTAAATCAAGTTCAAACGTAGGTGAAGAATTCCTACAACTTAAAGGGAATAAAATTCCCAAAGGATTGGTTTCCCTTGAGAAGCTATTTGACAAGCATGATAGATTCATCAAATAGCAGCAAACAGATTCAAGCTCCTCTTAGGATTTTGATCAAGTAAATTTAGGTACCAAGGAAAATCCCAAAGTGGTGAACATTGGGAAATGTTACACTCAAGAAAAAAAATTCAAGTTCACTGCTCTTTTCTGCTAGTATATTAATGTCCTAGCGTACTCTTATGATGATCTGAAGTCACTCAGGTCTGAAAAAATTTTCCATGACATTTCTCTCAAAATCAATTCAGTGCCTTACAAGCAAAAATATATATAGTACAATCCAAAGATATCAGGTACTATTCTATCTAAAATATAAAAAATGTTGAATGCTAGGATAATTTTTCCAATCCATCATTCCACATGGATTGCCAACATAGTACCTGTGAGGAAGAAAAATAGTGAAATTTGCCTTTGTGTAGATTTCAAAAACTTGAATCGATCATCCTTAAAGGATAACTATCCTTTGCCTATCATGGATCAATTTCTTTAGATGGTGACTATTTCTAAGATGTTATCAATTCTAGATGACTTCTCAAGATACAATCAAGTTGAAGTTGGTGAAGAAGACCAACATAAGACTACTTTCACTACACCTTGGGGCACCTTCGCATATGAGAGAATGCCATTTAGCCTAATTAATGTTGGCACCAATTTTCAAAGAGAAATTTACCTTGCATTCAAAGATGAAATGGGTAAGTTCATTTTATTTTATCTTGATGACTTGACTATCTTTTCTAAGCATCGCCTAGATCATATGCACCACTTGTAAAAAGTGCTAGAACATTGTCGACAAAATGGTATTTCCTTAAACCCCAAGAAGTCTATTTTTGGGTTAATTAAAGGGAAACTTCTCAGACACATTGTATTTAGAGAAGGAATAAATATTGACTCAAAAAGAGTCAAGTCTATTCAGGAGCTTACCTTGCCTACAAGTAAGACTGCAGTTCATTCTTTCTTCAGAAAGGTGAATTTCTTATGAAGGTTCATCCTAGAGTTTGCTGAGAAAACTCACTATATTGTAAACATGATGTAAGGAAAGGCCACCTTCATCTAGACTGAAGAAGGTAAATTAATGTTCTAGGATATTAAGATAGCTATTTCCCACACCCCAATTCTGGTTTGTCTAGATTATGCCAAAGATTTCACTATATATAGTTATGCTTTTGAACACACACTTTCAGCAATTATAGTTCAACAGAACCAAGAAGGTGTGAAATCTCTCATTTATTTCATGAGCTATCCTCTTAAATATCATGAGCTGAAGTATTCAAACATGGAGAAGCATGCTTATGCAGTGGTAAAAGCAATGAAGTATTTTCACTTTTATGTCCTAAATTTACACACTATTGCCTTGGTTCCTGATATCATAGTTAAATCCATATCAACTCACCAGGAGTTTAGAACCAAAAGAGGGAATTGGATTGCTAAAATACAAGAGTATGATCTAGTCATAAAATCAATGAAGCTGGTGTGTGAAAAGGGCCTATGCCAATTGATTGCTGACAATAGACTAAAAGGAACAGAGCATGAATAAGAAGAAATCAAAGACACACTAATAGTCCTCTTTGTCTCCACCATGAATGAGTGGTATTCAGATCTTGCCCATTTCCTTACTTATCATGAGTGTCTTGCTCACTTGTCTCATAAAGAAAGGAGGAATGTTAAATTGAAAGCTACCAATTTTGTCCTATGGGACAATGGCCTGTATAAGAGGAGCCTTGATGGAGTGTTCCTTCGTTGTGTGGATAAAGAGTAGCAAAACCAACTTTTAAAGTCCTTCCACAATCTAGCCTATGGAGGATATTTATCTACCCTTGTGACTGCCCATAAGATTATGCGAGCCAGGTATTACTAGCCAACTCTCTTTCAAGATGCATATAAATGGGTAAGAAGGTGTGAACTATACCAACAGTTCATTGGAAGACCTAAGTTGGTTGCTTTGCCTCTTAAGCTAGTAGTGATAGAAGAGCCATTTCATCAATGGAGAATTGATTTTATTGGTGTTGTAAACCCATATTCAAGTGCTAGACATGATTATATCCTCACAGCCATAAATTAATTCACCAAGTGGGTGGAAGCTATTCCAACCAAATAGGCCACTTTAGAGGTAGTGTGCAATTTCCTCAAGGAGAACATCATTTCTAGGTTTGGGGTCCCAACCAAGACTATCACAGATAGTGCAGCTTGTTTCTCTTCCTAAGATATTACTCAGTTCTACTTTTACTACAAGATTACCCTCTCCCACTCTTTGAATTACTTTCCATAAGGGAATGGCCAAGCTGAATAAAGTAATAAGAACCTAATGACCATCATCAAAAAACTAGTGGATGACAACCAACAAACATGGCACAAAGCATTGGTTGATGCTTTATGGGTAGATAGAATTACACCCAATAGGGCAATTGGTATGTCATCTTTCCAACTTATTTATGGTCTTAATGCTGAGATACCAATAACCTTGAAATTGCCAGCATTGAAATTGGCTAAGGCAGTTGAAGATCAAACATATGAAAGCTCCATCGATAAGAGGATCATGTGCTTGACTAAGCTAGATGAGAAGTGAATTATGGTGGTGGACTGAATTACTATGCATCAAGGTCTTGTGAAGAATCTCTTTGACCAAAAAAATAAAAAATTATGATTTCTAGATTGGAGATCAAGGCCTGTTATGGGACAAGAAGAGCGAACCAAAAGGAATACATAGGAAGTTTGATTCCCTTTAGAGAGGCCTATTTACTATTCATCAACTCAATGGTGAAAATAGCTTCGTGTTGAAGTATCAAGATGGCACACTCTTTTCTCTACCTCACAATGGGTAGCATCTAAAGCACTTCAATTCTTGAAGTATCAGATAAGTTCACCTGTACATATATATATTTATAAAGTCTTTAGTTCTATTTTGTACTTTTTATTTTCATTTTTGGTGCCTTTATTTTTGGGTAGCATGACTCCATAGATCAATGGCATACTTCAAGGCATCAGAGATTTTGATTGCTATGCCCCTCAACTGTTCCAAGTTTTTAACTGAAGGAAGTTTCCCAACTGGAGCCAACTATTGTTCCCAAAATTTATCAATCATTTTGGGACAACATATGGACTATTTTGGTTCAACAGACCAAAATCCCCTCTTCCCTTTTCAAAATTTGTTTTAAGTATTCAAATTCTCCATTATTCAATTTTTTTCAAAAATCTACAAACTTTACAAGCTTGAAACTAACAGGTTCAATGGGTTCAACGGCCTCATCAAGAAAATTCTCTCAAAGGGGCAAGTTTCCAACACTTAGGAAATTTCAATATTGGTTGAATGCCTTGGTTCAAACAAAAATGTTCATCGGCAAGATTTTAAACAAGGATTAAACCATTGAACCATTGAACCTTGAACCAAGCAGGTTCAATGAGTTCAACGGGTTCAAAGGTTCAACAGGTTCAACTGTTCAAAGTTTTAATGCGCGGGTGGTTCAAGTGGTCAAAAAACATAGCCAAAACAAAGATATTGAATTGATTGAACCATTTTACCATTGAACCAAAGTTGGTTCAATCGGTTAGTTCAATTGGTTAGTTCAAAGGACTACCCCAAAGATGAAGGAATAAGTGCCCTTGCGAAGGGCAGTGAACTGAAGGCAAGTGCCCTTGCAGAGGGTAGGGAACATTGGTTTAAGGGGTAAAGAGAAGGAAAAAAAGATGGAATTCCTTTAGATTTGTTCAAAGGCTAAAAGGGAAGATTTCCTTCAAACTTTTTATTCAAGGAAATTATCAGGCAGAAAGTGTGAATTCTTTCAAAAAAGTTCCTGTGACAAAATTATTAAGGAAAAAGTCCTTCGAACAAAATGTCCAAAGGAATTCCTTTGGACTTTTTGTCTGAAGGAATTCCTTTAGAATTTTTGTCTGAAGGAATTCACCTGAGAAGGAAGCCCAATTGAAAACAAGCAAAAAAATGGCTAAGGAAAGGAACATTTCCTTTAGACAAAATGTCCAAAGGAAAAACCTGAAGGAAAAGCCCGAAAGAAAGTGGACGAGCCAAGGAAATATTTACTTTAGACAAAATGTCTGAAGGAATTCCTTCAGACATTTTTCTTGAAGGAATTAAAGCTTGAACTATTTCTACTCATTTTTGCTATTTACATTCAAAAGAAATAAGAAACTAAAAGATAATGATCAGGGGTTAGATGATACCTAGATGAAGTTGCGCACCATATCTAGACGATTGAAGGAGCTCCTCTTTAACTATGGAGGAGGACACCTATAGATAAGAAAGAATTAAACAAAGAAAAATGTTAGATAGATATATGGTGGACTGCCAAGCAAAGCTTGGTCCCAGAAGTGCAAAGACTTCCTTGAGGGATGACAGTCCACTTATTTGACAAAAGAATGTTGCTAGAAAGAGAAATGATGAAAGGCTAAAGAAGAGAAATAGATAACACATACCTGATTCTTACAATATACCTCTCACAGTCACTGATGCTAGTTAGTCTGCCATTGTTGATTGGTCAATGTTGCCGACGTCAGTTAGGCTGTCGACGTCGGTAGGGGCAATGGGCATTGATGCCGATGTCGGTAGGGGTAATGGGCCTTAGACGGGTTTCAGGTTATGTTTGTGGTCAATAGAATGGTCTGGGAGATTCAAAAGGGTTGTGTAGGGATGCATGACAGTGGATAGAGTCTTAGGAAGGACAAAGGTAGGGGACAGGTTGTCAAAATGGGTCAGGATATAAGAAAGCCTTTTCAGCCCCTTCAGGAAGAAAGTCGGGTTGTCTCAATAATACTCAGAAATAGCCAATGGACTAATCACCAATGCACTCTAAAAATACTGAGATATAAACTAGAAGGATACTTAGCTCTTGGTGGAGAACCAAAAATGTAAAAGACTTGTTCCCATTATGACTGACGTAGGAGACCTCGTGCAATGTTTCAATTTGGTGTGGAGTGAATTCTGTAGAGTCTCTATAGCCTAGAGAGTGATGATAGAATGCTGATGCCTCATCCTAAAGCTTGCCTTTGATGTGCAAGGCGTCAAGGAGCAAGAGAATTTAGATCCAGGACTAGGAGAATTTGCATTTGCCAATTCGGGTTTATTTTAAGTAATCGACGTCGGTGATCCCACCGGCATCGGCCGATGGGTAACCGACGTCGGTGGTTAGAAGATGGGAAAAAGGCTATTTTTAGCCTTTTGCCCATTCCTCCATCTGCCAAGTTTAGCTGCCATTGGTGAATGGTCCAAAGGTAGATTAAATAGGTGCGAGAGTTAGTGGGAGAGTTGAAATAGGTCTTAGGTCATTATGATTTTGTTATAGGGTGATAAACGGTCTAAGGGCAAGGTATCCAAGGTGAGCTATCTAAAAGGGATGATTAATTTAAAATAAGTATTTTAAATTAATAAAGTATAGGTTAGGCATGTTTAGAAAGGGACCAAGGGGGGGTTAACACTATTTTGGTGTCTACATTTTCCCCTTTTTGTCTTGTTAGTTGTTCTGACGAGCTGTAAGACAAAAATAGGAGTAAGTTGCCCCAAGTATGGGATGAGGTGTAGGTTGGTCTGGGTAAAGGATGAGGTATTCCCCCTCAAAGTGGTAGTCAAGGGAAGGCAACCTGATATCAGGTGCCAATTTGATAGGCAGTGGATGGGTATGGTGAAGTTGGAGTGTGAACGCTACAATAGTTATGATTGCGCATATACTACTTCACATGATAGTTTGGCCAAATTGTCACAGGTAAGGTCAAGGAGTGCTAAAATCAAAATAACCAGTCCCCAGCATTTAGTCATAGCTGATTGGGTTAAATGATCTAAGCTGTAGCTCCAATAGTCATCGTGCTCCAAATATCCCAGGCTCAGGAAGTGCTCCTAAAAAACAAAAAAAATGTCACAAATATTGGGGACCAACTTGCTCGCGATCCAACAATACATGTGAGGGTCATAATGTGGGTTGCATACAATTTGTTAACTATTCATGAGGTAGCATATATGCAATCAAAAAAACCAAGGCAAAGTTGTCTCGAAAGTGGTCATGGTCTGAGGAGATAGTCACGATCTCCAAGGTCGATGGTCAAGTCGGGTTGAGTCATAAAATGATCTCAAGTGGCGTGTGTTGTGGTCAGGGAGATGTATGTGATCTCCAATGTGCCAAATGAGAATTTTAGGTAACTCATTCAGTGTCAAGGCTGATTGTTTGGTCATGATTTTGGGTTGGTATAGATAGTTGGTCCATTAGATGGATGGATGAAGGAATGGCCGAGCTAACCTCAGAAGACCCCATGTCAACTGAGTGCTGCCTACATAGCCCCTATTTGAAGGGCCTCAAGCCAATGTAGTTCTCCCCAAAAGGGAAGAAGAGAGTCGATTATAGATTGGGTTTGACTAGGTTAAGTCATGGTTAAAGGTGAAATGGTTTATCCATTAGGTAGATGAACAAATGAATGGCCGACATCATTAGGGAGATGATCAGGTGAATGAATGAATGGCTATCATCAGTAGGGATACAAATGAGTGAATGGATGAATGGCTATCATCAGTAGGGAGATAAATGGGTGAATGGATGAATGACCATCGTCAGTAGGGAGATGAATGGGTGAATGGTTGAGCTAACCTCAGAAGATCTCATGTCAACTGAGTGCTGCCTACATAGCCCCTATTTTAAGGGCCTCAGGCTGATGTAGTTTTCCCTAAAAGGGAGGAAGAGTCAAAGTGGTTGATAGTTGGTTTGGTTAGGTCAATGGTTTAGCACTTTCTATATGTTTTATGGTACATGCTTGAAATGATGAGTGTCTGATGATGATGTTACAGCTTTTTCCATATTGTGTGATGGTGTATTCTATAACATTGGCTGTATGATGTTTTTCATTCCTAACAATTTTCCATTTTGATGATGGAGGTATGATAAAAATGAAATGAGTTTATTTATGCTTCAACACTATTTCCATATTGGTGATGGTATATGCTTGACATAAATTGAGTTAGGTTGATAGTTTCCATGTGTATTGTTTTCCATAGAAACTAGTGTGAATGGGTTATGATGAGTTATGATGTCATGATGTCATGTTATTGGTTTGGTTGGGTTTGGTTGTATGTGATGAACATGTAAGAAGTGAAAGGTGCGTTACTCTTTCATTGAAAAGGACAATAATGATAACATAGATAAGGGTTTTTGCAAACAAAAGCCCTATTCATGCATTGCATCGTTGACCATTGGTTTATGTTAGAGAAATAGTCAAATCACTTGACATTAAGTGAGCTCCAAATCCCTTGAGTATGTTGGGGTGATAGGTTTGATGATGTGATATGTTAGGATAGTGTAACCTTTGTTTTCAGTAGGGATAGCTTTGCCCCTTTTATAGGTGACCCTGAGAACGACTATAGGCAAGTCCATGACATAATAGCTTGTCAGTCAAAATTTTTTTTGGTAGACTGATCAATGCAGGAAGTCTACGTGGGGATGTTGTTTTGTTTTGTGGTCATATGTGAAGCTGATTAATGTAGGAAGCTTTTAAGAGAGTGATGTTTATGGCAAGATTTTGGGTATAGCCATCCTTTGAGAGATTGGTCTATATTCTGCTTTGTATGGTTGAATGTCTTTGAATAGCTATCCTTCAAGGGATCAATCTATCAATTACATCAATTATGCAGCTGTCCTTCAAGGGAGCAGTCTACATTTATAGTTTTATGACCTTTTGTTAGGCATCCCAATTTTATATTTTTTGTGGACTAAAGTTTTAGTCATGGACTAGCTTATAGAGGTTTAAGGTTTTTCCTTTTATTAGGACAAAGCATTCATGCTTGATAAAAAGGGTTGAATACTATTTTTAGAAAAAAAGGGTTGAAAAGAATAGGAATGATGATGATGGGGGTTACTCAAGGGATGAGCTCAAGTTTAATGTCAAGTGAATGATTACTTGATTAACAGTAGAATGGTTGTAGATGCAAGGCATTAAGGGGCTCAGGTTCTGGCCGGCCTTCTAGAGAAGATAGATGATAAGTCCTTGATCCATACTTGTGCATTATGATATAAGGTCCAAGCCAATTAGGAGCAAACTTTCCTCATTTACTTCTTTTTGTATTGGTCACGTGTTGATCGATGATTAAGAGGTTGGTTGATGTTTGGTCGAAGTTGGTTGAGGTCATGATAGTCGGTATAAAGTTGAATTCCCCCAGTCATTTTCTGATAGGGACGATGTTTGACACCCATTACAGATAATCAATGGGTTGGATGAATGAGACGGAGGAAAGATGTTGAAGCTCCTCTTTGATAAGGAGTGCAATGCGAGGATGCATTTTTCAAAACTTTTGCTTGACAGGCTTAGCCTCTAGGTTTGTGACGATGTTATGAATGACAATGTTAGGGTCGATACCAGGCATATCGTTATGGGTCCAAGCAAAGGCTTTGCTATGGTCTGAAAGAAATTTGGTATAGTCAATTTGTTCCTAGGCATCCAAAGATTGACCAATCTTTAAAACATGAGGAACATCGAAAGATGGAAGGTTAATGTCAATGGTCAATTCATTTAACATAACCTACATTTCTGAAGGAAGGGATCATTGAATGAAAGAATCATCTACACCCATGTAGGTGAGTATGGAATCATCATCTATGCATTGGATAGTGTTGATGGTAGCAGATTCATCATCTATCATGTTTGGATAAATCAGAGGGAGAGACCTGGATACCCCACCTAGTTGATAGGCTAGGGGTTCCAAGCGAATGACATTTATGGAAAAAAAACTAGGAGGGATGGAAACCACCGACTCCGTAGGTGAAGATGGGGGAATAGGTGAGTTTGGAGGTGATTGTTCTATGATAGGTTTAGGGTGAGGGTCTTTAAAAGTCTCAGTAGGTTCTTCAAAACCTAGGCCATGTCACTTCTTGGCATTTTTTATGGCCTCGTCATTTGGTGGTTTGACGGGATAGTGGGAGCCTTGTTCGTAGTGCCCAAAGCCAAAGCCCTTCCATGCACACCTATAAAGATAGGTATGTGAAAAGTAAGGGTTGCCAAGAAAAGAGAAGTCAGACATAAATAGTTGAGGTGATGAAAGAGGATTCCCATCAGTGGGAGCTCGGTCTATCCCTCCATAGATGAGATTTGTTTGAAGATTGGGAGGACCATAAGGGATGACCATTCTGATACGATGGTCATAGCTAGGATCATGATGAAGTTGTCTATACTCTTGAGGAGTCTGGAACATGTCCAAGGTGAGTAAATGATACTCTCCAAGTGAAAGACATTTGAAGGTATCTTCCATAGGGTCTTTCATTGTCACTTGAGGAGGTGGTGTAGGTGTAACCACCATTTGCGTACTTGTTAAAGCTTCTGTGGGTGGAGGTGGTGTTTAGGTTGATGTTTTTAAAGGAATGAGAACATTGTTGGGTTGATAAGTTGTGTTGTATGTCTTGAAAGGGGATGGGTCTATGGGAATGACATGGACTTGACCGTCGTGTTCAAATTTGACACAACGGTGTAATGTAGAAGGGACACAGTCCATGGCACGGATCCAAGGTCGTCCTAATAACATGTTGTATTGGAACTCTCCTTCGATGATGTAAAAGAATTTTAGGACTATTCGTAGACCAACATGAATATGTAAGATGATGGTGCCAATGGTAGTGGTGGTGGAGTCATTAAAAGATCAAAAAATTGCATCATTTTTTGACACACAATTCTTTGGGAGGGCTAATTGGTCATAGGCATGGGTGGAAATGATATTGATGCTGGCACCTCCATCAATAATAACTCACTTAATGCGATTTTGATCAATGTAGGTTGTGATGAAAAGGGAAACATCTTGATCTTCCAAGTTGGAGGTAGGAATTTTAGAATCACTAAAGGTAATAGAGGCGACGGTGGGTAATGATTGGACTAAGGTAGCTAGTGGTTGGGGGTCCTCGGGTTGGACCTCCACTACCTGTAAAGCTTTGATTAAAGCTTGACAATGTTTTGGAGAGATTTGAATGAGTCATATAAAGTCATCTTCATGGAAGTTTGGTGAAGTTGTTTCACCATAGAATCATGAATTGCCTTCAAAGTAGGTTGGGATGTACCCAAGATAGAAATCTTGGGTTTGGGTGGTTGAGCAGGTTTGACAAATGGGTAGGTCCAAGGAATAGAAGCCTTCTATTTTCCTTTATCCTTTAATGTTTGTGACCTGGTGGCCACATTGATGGTGTTAATCTCAAATAAAGGGGGCAAAGGAGGTAAAGGGACCATAGTTTGATGATGAGATCTCGATGAAGCTGGAGAGGTTAGAGAGACATTAGACGATGTTGGAGATTTGTTGATAGTCTCCTCAAAAAGAAGGGTGTCTTTTTTCATGAATTGGCAGATGACAACCTTAAGGGCACAACAATTTTTAGTGTCGTGCCCAGGTGTGCGATGATATAGGCAAATTTTAGTGTCATCGAACCAAGACAGTTTTGGTTCAAGAGGTTGAAATGGTTTAATAGGAGGAAGAGTGATGTTAGAAGTTTAAAAAATTTAGCATAGTATCAAAGCATATGAACCCACTAATGGGTCCATGCTTGTGGACGCACTAGGTGTTGATGACTTTTGTTTGGGAATTATTGAGGGAGATTTCTATACCACCTTTTGGGTTGGTGGTGTGGCCACTCGTGTAGACGACACTTTCTTTGTGAGGGGTGCCAAATTTTTTAGAGGAGATATGTTTTTGGTGGGTAAAGGTAGTAATGGAGGCAACTTATTTTTGTTAGGTGTTGGAGTAGGAAGCACTCCTTTTAAGGTGGATGGATGAGGGCCCAAAATAGAGGGCAATGATGATGGTGGGGGAGGAGTTCTCTGACATGTTTTAGTGGCCTTCTTCGATACATTGTGAGGACAACTACTATGGGGGGCGAGATTAAAATTGACCTTCACTTATGGGTAAGTGAGGTTTGATATGGGGCAAACACCAAGGGATTTAACCTATTTTGGTATGGTGGATGTTTGTGAGGGTTTCGGTTCAGATGTGGATGGTTGAGCTTTTAAATATTTGAAAGTAGAAGCCCGATATTTGTCAGAGACTTTGGGATAATTTGTTGTGGATGAGTTAACGGTACGATATGAATCAAGATTTGTAAGATAAGGAGCTTTAATTCGCTCCCATAATGCCTCATGCTCTAACTTCCTCGAATGGAGAATTCCTAAGTTTTCAGCCAATTGAGAGAATGGTTTAGAAGATGTTGGATGAGGCCTTGGTTTTTTGAAAGATGTGGGTGGTTGTGAGAATGGAAATGTGTTAGATGCAGTGATCTCAGGCCAAAGGCAAGAGAGGGCCATTACTAGATCATCTTCGATTGAAGTAGGTGAAGAGACAAGTTCTTCTCTCGATGGAGAAGGAATTGGGGAATGGGGTTATTCGAGAGGAAAGAGCATAGGGATGATTGTGCCTTCTACAGGTGGTTGCAGAGTAGGAAAGATATGGTCCTGTATTGGTAGTAGGAAGGATGAAGGTGGGGCTAGTGGTGTTGGTATGGTTAAAGCATCCTCCAATATAAGAGGGGTAGATGGAGGACTATTAGGAGAAGAAGGCTCTTCTTCTTGTGAAGGAGAAATAGGAGAAGAAGGTTCTTCTACCTATGGTGGACAAATAGGAGAAGAAGGCTCTTCTACTTGTGGTGGAGGGATAGGTTGACTAACCTCTTTGGTTTGTGGAAGAGGTTGGTTAGGGATGGAAGGTGAAATTGTGTTGATTGTGCATATATTATGCTCTTGGGGGTCATCGGCCATGGTTTGAATGTTATTTTGACTAGGGGGATGGTTAGGGAAAGGTTGTCTAAAGATGTCTATGTTTTGGTTAGGTGGCGCGTTTGGGTTATCCAAGACAAGATCACCTTTATCTATCATGTCTTGGACAATGTTTTTGAAGGTTTTTTAGTTTTTTATGTCATGGCCTTTGACACAGTGATAATTACAAAAGTCATTCTCCCTATACCATGTAGGGATGGATTTTGAGGGGTCAAATTGAGGTGGTGGTCAAATTTGGGAGAGGTTGAGGACTCCCTGTTTGACTAGTTTACCCAACACAAACGTGTATGATTCTCCAATTGGAGTATATTGATGCTGTACGTATCATTATTGTAATTGTCATATAATGCTTTGAGATGTGCAAGGTTCAGATTGGTTAGTTGTGGTTGATGATGATGATATAAGTACCATAGCATTTGCTGATCCCTTAGATTTGGAATGGGAGGAAGAAGATTTGGAAGGAGGGTCATTGGATTTTGTGTTAATATTTTTACTATGTAGTTTGACTTTATTTTCTTCGACAACATGGAGTTAGAGCTTCCTAGCCATGGTGAAAGCTTCGTCAAATGTGTGGAATGTCTGGACCCGCAAAGTAGATGAGATGTGTTTGACACATGCTTGTGAAAAGAGCTCAATGAGCTCAGGTTGAGGTAAAAAAAGGAGAGTTGGTTGATTAAGCCTCTCCAATGGGCAATGAAATCAGCTATTAATTCATCGTCGAATTGTCTGATAGAATATAGGTCTATGATGGAGACCTTTTTAGTTATGTTAATTGAAAATTGGTCAAGAAATAATTGGGGAAGTTGAGTGAAAGGAAATAAAGAGTGACTGGTAATAGAACTATACCAATCAAGGGCAGCACCAAAAAGCGACATGGGAAATGTGCATAGTAATAACGCATCATCATGTGCTATAAGGTAACAAGCATGTCTAAACGCTTGTAGATGTTGCTGTGGGTCCTCTTTACTCTGAAAGTGAGTAAACTTGGGAAGTTCCCACTAACTAGGATATGATCGGATTGGGATTGAAGGATGAATAGGTTCATTACAGATTTGTTCATATGAGAGAACATTCTTTGAACCTAAAAGGGATGTCTCAAAATTAGACACCTTATCCATCAACATCTCGATTAGATCGGTTGATGGATTTGTAGGTGGGGTGCCCCCTAGGTTGTAAGGCATTTGGAAGGTGTTAGATGGAGCGTATGACATAGTTGGTTGTGCTTGTATAGGCGCAACATATTGGTAACTAGTCATAGGGATTGATGTTGAAGTCACGGGTGGTTATGTCATAAAGCTAGGGGCACAACTTGACATGATGTCACCAAAGGTGGTTGGATAGTGGCAACACTAGCTGAAGGATAAGTAGTCACTCTTGTATTTATGGGTGCAAGAGTAGGTGGGATGGAGATAATTAAGTTTTGGAATGATGTAGAACTTTTTTGAATGGTTTGTGGTTGAAGGGGTATAGAAACCTCAAAGGAGGTAGGTCCAAAAATAGAAGGAGAGGCCAGACTTTGAAGATTGGTCATAGACGGGTTGTTAGTTGAGGTGATGGCCTGGGTGACTATGGGTTGGGTTATGGAGGCTGTTGATATGATTGCCATTTTAACTAAGGAAGTTGGCATCCCATAAACTGGGTTGCCTGAAGGATCTCACATTTGACTTCTCACGAGATAGTGCTGGAGAGCCTTGACATTGAGGTCAAGGAATCTTTCAAAGTCTTGGTCCCCCTCAAGAACAATATGGGGTTGAGTTGGGGTTCGTTGGATAGGAGTACATTCAGTTTCTGAATTATACTCCATTTGGGGACTTGATGTAGAAGGTGAAGGCAGGAGTGGTTGTTGCCTTGCATGGTCAACAAGAGTTTTGGTTTGAATACATGTCAAAACCATCCACGGCAAAATAGATTCAGGTTCTAAAAACTATATGTTTCAGCCTAAAAAAACTAGAATTGGTGTTTGACAGCAAGAAGGTCAGGTTTTTAGCTTGCTGTTTGAGAAGAAATTTTTTGACAGTGACCGATGTCGATAGAAAAAATGATGTTGGTGAAGTAAGTTGCCGATGTCGGTTAGATAATTGATGTCGGTGAAGATAGGTGCCGACGTCAGTGAAAAAATTGATGTCGATTACTATGTATTTCCAGAAACTCAAAAAATAGAAAGTTTTTGGAAGAAAGAAGAAAGTTTTGAGTTGTTTTTGGAGCTTAGAATAATGCATCTTTACTAGCTCAAAAAACCAGATAAAAATATAAAATTAGATGATGGAAAGCAACCCCTAAACGTTAATTCCTAAGAATAAATTTTAGAATCATGCTGGCTTATGCCTTAGAAGAATATGTTTGGGAATTAGGCTTTTAGAATGGGTCCTAAAAGAGGCAATCTAAGGTTGGTTTCGGGTTGAGTTTTGGTGCTCAAAATCTGTATTAGGTTCTGTACATGACCTGGTGCCAGGAGTTTGCTCCCCTCACTTCACGAGCCCAGAGACAAGCTGGGTCACTTAGCCAATATATACTTCCCCTAGAGTTTATACTCTACTAGAGAACAGAGTGGGTTATCCCCTTGGTAGTGAAGTCCAAGTGGGATCGCCAGGAAGGGTAAGGTATCTGCTAGGTGATGAAATCCTAGTCGGGCCTTGTCTCAGGTATGTTTAGATGTTTGATTTTGTGAATGTGGTCAGGTTGTGTAACATATGTGCACTATGATTTATTCATAATGCAGTTAATTACTAGATGAGCTAAAAATGCATTCAAGCAGGAATGAGATGCAATAGTGTTTTAAACCCAAATTGAAATGTTTTGTTTGGATGCAAACAAGTGGAAAAGGTTAAGAGCATGAATTTCACTACTCTAAGACGTAGGGAAAAGGTGACAAGAAGAAAAAGTTTTTTTTAACTTCTGCTTATGATTTATTTCTAAAATAAAGAGATAGAAGAAGGATACAAGAAGAGAATTTTTCCTAATGCACCTATATGAAAGTTTACTTTTAGAAGAAATGAACCCAAGGAAAACTCCAGTGTCCCACTGGGTATGCCAAAAATGTTTCTACTCATTTTTGCTATTTACATTCAGAAGAAATAAGAAACTAAAAGATAATGGTCAGGGGTTAGATGATACCCAGATGAAGTTACGCACTATATCTAGATGATTGAAGGAGCTCCTCTTTGGCTGTGGAGGACAACACCTGTAGATAAGAAAGACTTAAACAAAGAAAAATGTTAGATAGATATATGGTGGACTGCCAAGCAAAGCTCGGTCTCAGAAGTGCAAAGACTTCCTTGAGGGATGATAGTCCACTTGTTTGACAAAAGAATGTTGCTAGAAAGAGAAATGATGAAAGGCTAAAGAAGAGAAATAGATAACATATACCTGATTCCTACAATCTGCCTCTCACAGTCACCGACACTGGTTAGTCTACCATCATTGATTGGTCAATGTTTTTGACATTGGTTAGGCTATTGACATTGATAAGGGCAATGGGTGTTGATGCCAATGTCAGTAGGGGTAATGGGCCTTAGACAGGTTTCAGGTTATGTTTGTGGTCAACAAAATGGTCTGGGAGATTCAAAAGGGTTGTGCAGGGATGCATGACAGTGGATAAAGTCTTAAGAAGGACAAAAGTAGGGGATAGGTTATCAAAATGGGTCAGGATATAAGAAAGGCTTTTCAGCCCCTTCAGGAAGAAAGTCAGGTTGTCTCAACAGTACTCAAAAATAGCCAATGGACTAATCACCAATGCACTTTAAAAATACTGAGATATAAACTAGAAGGATACTTAGCTCTTGGTGGAGAACCAGAAGTGTAGAAGACTTGTTCCCATTATGGCTGACGTAGGAGACCTCATGCAACATTTCAATCTGGTGTGGAGTGAATTCTGTAGAGTCCCTGTAGCCTAAAGAGTGATGATAGAATGCTGATGCCTCATCCTAAAGCCTACCTTTGATGTGCAAGGAGTTGAGGAGCAAGAGAATTTAGATCTGAGACTAGGAGAATTTGCATTCAACAATTCAGGTTTGTTTTAAGTAACTGACATCGGTGATCCTGCCGGCATCGGTCGATGGGTAATCGACGTCGGCAGCTAGAAGATGGGAAAAAGGCAATTTTTAGCCTTTTGCCTGTTCCTCCATCTACCAAGTTTAGCTGCCATTGGCAAATGGTCCAAAGGTAGATTAAATAGGTGTGAGAGTTAGTGGGAGAGTTGAAATAGGTCTTAGGTCTTTATGATTTTGTCATAGGGTGATAAATGGTCTAAGGGCAAGGTATCCAAAGTGAGATGTCTAAAGGGGATGATTAATTTTAAAATGGGAATTTAAATTAATAAATTATAGGTTAGGCATGTTTAGAAAGGGACCAAGGGGGGGTTGACACTATTTTGGTGTCTACATGAACAACTCCCTGAAGAAATAAAAGCCTGAAGGCCATTTGAAGGACCCCGAAGGGTAGGTACCCTTGCAGGGGGCTCTCGACACAGTGAAAAAAGACCTTTCTCAAAGCCTAAAGGGACACTTTCCCTTTGGGGTGTTCCAAAGGCTTGATAAAGATGAAGAAAAAAGCTTCAAAAAGACTTAGATGAAAATGATACTTTAAATAACAAGGATTGAATCATTAAACCTTGAACCAAATGGTTCAAGGTTCAAGAGTTCAAAGGTTCAACATTTAAAGGCTTCAAAGGGAGAAACAATTGAACTAAAGCAGTGATTGAACCAAAGTAGAGAATGAACCAATAAACTGATTGAACCTTAAACTAAAAGAGTTTAAAGTTTGATGGTTTAATAGGTTCAAATGGTTCAAAGACTGATCCAAGCAAAGGAAGAACATGGATATTTCTAGAGACTAGTTCAAAGGATGGTTCAACCAGACAAAGCAAATAAATGAATGAACAAAGGCAATGACTGAACTAGGGGACTGATAAAGATAGAATGAATTGAAGAACCAATGAAATTTCAATAGGTTCAAAGGTTCATGGTTCAACATGGTTCAAATAGCCAACAACCATTGATGGACCCGTAGACGTCAAATTTAAGGTAATAGAATATCTATTTATTTTTGAATATAGTGCGGAACATAAAAAATGAACCAAGTGACTAGTTGAAAAGAGAGCTTGAGAGCTCAAATTTATATAGGGAAGAGAAAATAATATAAAAAGATTATAAATATCTTCAAGGGAGTTATTTCCAGTAGGTGAAATAGTTCACCAAGTAGTCATCTGAGCACGCCAAATCAAGGACAGTCTATTTTTCTTTCATGAAGTAAAGGCAAAGTGGACAGCTACACAACTAAAGAGGAAAGGACCATACAATATATACTCTGGAGGAGACATAATAGATGAATTGGCATGCCATATTTAAGGTGAATGCATTGTTCCAAGCATGGTCCCTCGATAGAATTAAAAATGCATTGAAGGCATTGACTATAGCATGGGCCATTTCATGGAAAGAAGTACCAGGCCTTCCTTGATGGCCATATATTGTAATCTCTAGTCTTATGCAAAGGGAGAATTTTCCATTATAGAAGTGAATCTATACCAAAATTGAGAGGCAATTACTGAGACTTTGAGCTCAGATTGTTGTTCATATTTCTTTGTTTGAATAAGAAAGCAAGTTACTTTCAGACTTTGTGCTGTTATGGATTGTATCATTTTAGGAGATTGTTCTTATGTATATCTTCTGAATGTATTCTTGTCTAGTTAATGAAATAATAAAAACTAGTGGAAGTAATCAGGAAGGTGTCCTGAAGCCCACTGTGAGAAAGACTTTGTGTCGTCTACAGTTGCCTTTAGTGTTTTTGTCTAATTTTTGTTTCTTTGTGAAGGATCTTGGGGTAACTTTGTGCCCCCATTATCCTTTATTTTTCACTCCTTAGGTAGTTGAGGTGTAGACTTTGTGTTACACTTCATCCTACTAGTTACTGCACCCTTATTACTAGTTACTTATCACTACTTGAAAGAACTCCTGCTGCTTCCTGTAGGATCACTTCTGAAAGAAGAGAAGTGCCTTCAGTTTTATCACTAGTTTTTCTCCTCTATTTGTAAACATCATCTATAGAAAAAGAGATATGGATGGTGTATTCATACCCCTGAGTGTTATTTTCTACTTATAGATATAGTATATATCCCCTCATATTTAACAGGCAACCTCCCCTTGATGAGATGAGAGATTTGTCCCCTTTTGCTGTGGTAAACTTGCACATCTGGCTGACCAATCTCCCTTGTTGTGGTTGATAAGACCTATTTTTCTCATCAGTTAGCTGATTGAAAAAATATTCACCCAACATACATGAACTATGTAAATTTTAAATCTCTCTTCTTTACACTTTGTTCTAACATTTACATGTTTTAGGCCCTATATTTTGTTATATGTAGGCAATAATAGTAATACTAAAAGTTTTGCCAAGATTCCATAAATATAAAGAGAATCTAAGATAAGGAATTCATAAATATATACTTAGATATGGATTTTGATAGTTGGCTATGGATTTCAATAGTTGGCTATAAATTTTAGAAGTTAGCTACGGATCTTGACAGTCGACTACAGATTTCAACAGTTAGCTTCAGATTATGCTAGTTTTGCTATGGATCAGCCTAGCTCATTCTAGAATTAATTTTGAAAAAATTTTAAGGGCTCAAATAGTTTATATATATTCCTCATGATAATATAAAAGACTTATTTTATCAGTTCTATTTCTATACATGTATATATAGCTATCAAGTTTTGTTTGGTCTTCCATTTTTGGAAATTATTCTAGATTGTAGTAATAGAATGGAAGATATGTATTTCAAATATGTAAGATTTGGTTGATAAAGTTACTCATAGATAGTCTTATATTTGGAACCTCTAATTCCTTGAAGATATCATTTCCATGATTTTCTATCTTAACTATATCACCAAATCTCTTCAGAATATCTTCTTGTCTTAAAACAGTCAAGTTGTTATCCATAATTTAGGATAGTCAATTGATTGTATAGAATAAATAGATAGATCCCTACCAAGATCTATATATTTTTTGGTACATAAAATATATTGTAAAAATTTCATTCTTTGAAATACAAGTATTACAACAGTTCTGTTCTTTCACTTTATATCTTGAAGTTGATTTGGTTTGAACCTAAATCTAAGGGTGAGCAAGGGCCTACTCCCCAAGGAGATAGGGGATTTATTTTGGTATTTATTTTATCATCTTAATTAAAAAATTAATATAGATTTATATTTATAATCTACATAATAAAATAGTTGTTTGATTTTACATATTTTGTATAAGCAAATTGGTTACTTAGTTTCCAACTTTTTTGAAATATATATTCTTGATTATCTTTAATTTCATAAGTAATGATTTGATGTAATTTAATTTTTAGGTGTGAATTTGAAATAAGTATTTATAAGTTTATTCCAAAATAGTTAATGATTGTTGTTTTAAGCAAGTTAAGTGTGATTACTTTTCAGATTGTTTGATTCAGCAGAGTGTTATCTTTTATATTTCATGCAAAATGGTTTATTTATTTTTCAGCAATAGCTTAGATGGATAAGATAGGAATTATTTTTTCTCAACTTGAAATCCCTAAAAAGATATTGTTAGCTTAAATTAATAAAGGACCTTACTGCAAACTACCTTAGACACTAGCCCTAGTAAGAATGGACACCAATATACATTGGTTAAATGAAGGGGTAACAATGACACCCATCATTTTTGGCATCATTGTCAGGGAATTTTATTATGAAAAATGTTAGTAAGGTAATTTTTAAGCTAATAGTAAAAAAAAAACATAAAATCACAAAATCATTCAAAGAGCAATCAATTTATGTTCTGACCTAGGGATTCTAACGGATGGTTTGTTCCCAGATATCCTCCAAAGATAGAAAGTCCTTCAATATCTATAGCTAAACAAACTACTCTAGAACCTATAAAAGGAATCCATTTATCATCCTCAGCTGAGAATCTTGAACAAGCTATTGAATCTCATCTTTAGAATTCCCCTAAAATTTCACTTAAGCCTAGAATATTACCTCAACCAAGTCCCATAGGAAAAATTGGGCCAACATATTCAAGAAGTGAGTATCTTGAAGTTGAAAAAGATTTAGAAGAATAATTTGAGAGGGATATAGCTAGAGAGTAATTTGATCAACCTTCAACTAGTCATAAAACCATTCAGAGGGAAGATAATCCTAGTTTTGAGGAATCTTCCTCATAAAAGGGTGATTCTTTTAGTGAATAACCATATATTCTTGAATAATCTCCTCATCTTGTTGAAACATTATTTATAATGTGGAAGACAATGTAGGTAATGTGGAAATTCCCAACATGAATCCTCGTAAAAGGACTTTCTCTTACCCTATTCTCTTTGAGAATGATGATAAGACAATAATGAAATTTTTTTCTCTAGCCCATTTACCTACTTTTAGAGGACTATCCACTAAAGACCTAGATGAGTTTTTCTTTGAGTTTAAAGTCGTGTGTTAGACCTATGATTAAAATTTAGACAATCAAAAGTTGAAGCTCTTCCCCTCAACTTTGAAGGAAGGAACAATGATGTGGTTTATCGGCCTAACAAGAAATTCCATCAATAATTGGGGATCTATGGAAAATGTATTTTTAAACAAACACCAGGATTAATGCAGGGTCAGAAATAGGAAAGAAGACTTCTTAAAAATTATACAAAATGAATATGAAAATATTGAATATCACTTGGATCAGTTTGCCTTTACCCTCAACATATGTGGTTATGACTTACGAGAAGAAGTGATCAAGACAATTTTCCTTAAAGGATTAGATGACTCCTCTAGAAATGCTTTGAATCTTAAGGGAAAAGGAGATATTACTAAACTAGGTTTTTTGGAGATCCAAGAATTATGTACCAACTACTCTAGAACAAAACCTAGTAGCAGGAAAGGGAAATTGGAAAAAACCAGTGATGTAAGTCAATTAATGGAGGAATTAGAAAACATAAAAATAGACATACTGGTTTAGTTGAATTCAACATTCGATAGATTATAGGCTGAGGCCAAATCCAATATTGAACCATTGGAGATTTATTTCCCAAAATGCAAATTGAAACATGCACTTGGAGACTGTCCCCTAGATAAGACTGAAGTTTGTGGAATATATGATGCTAAAGACTATGACACAAAAAATTATAGTCATCTTCCTACACTTAAAAGTCAATTCCAGTAGAATTCTAAGATTGTGGAACAAATAAATTATGTATGGAGACAAGGGAACACCTTCACACAAAATCAGGCACAATAATTTGGATCAAGGATTCTTTTTACTCAATGGCATGCACCTCCACAAGTATGGGCACCACCACCACAATGGAATACCCATGAATGGATGACACAATAATGGATGATGCCTCCATCATTTCAACAACCTTGGATACCTCAAAGACAATAATAGCCATGGATAAATAAACCTTATAATCTTAATCCAAACTATAATCAACAAATAAGGTTTCCATAAAAACAACAACAACAAATGTTGATGGCTCCTCAAGGGAATCAAGTGACTCCTACATAACATGTAAAACAATCCCAAATACCTACTCAACTAGTATCAAATACAAAAAATAGACAAGTTTTTGTAAATGAGCAAGGTGAAGCAGTACGGGTAGGAGCTATTGAATGTGTAGATATTCAATTTAGATCAGGAAGAACAATATAGGAACCACAGATCATCATCAAAAAATTTACACAAGAAAAAACAAGTTCACCAACTCAAACTGAGAAAGAATAAGAGTCTAAAATTGAAGCATAAAAATCAAAGGAAGTTATTATAATACCTCCATCTGCTCCTTTTCCAAAAATATTGAAGGAATTGGAATATAAAGAATCTAAATTGATATAAGAACTAAAAAAATTGAACATATAAATTCCATTGTTACAAGCCATTAGGGACATTCCATAAGTAAACAAAGTAATCAAAAGTTTTTGTATTAAAACACATTTTAGGAGAAGACAATATCCCAAGGTTATACAGGTTGATGGAAAACTTGCTGACCTTTTAGCAGGGAAATTACTTTTACCTAAATATGGAGACCCAAGAAGTCCTATTATCTCTGTAAAAATTGGATAGCAAAAGATACCAAATGTGTTGGTAGATTTAGGAGCTACCATTAATGTAATGACTACAAACACTATTCAAATCCTCTCTTTGAAGGATATGCAACCCATTGCCACAATTTTATAGATGGTAGATCACTCCACTACCAAACCAGAAGGTGCCATTGAAAATATAACATTGACTATAGAGTCATGGGAATATCCTATTGATTTCTTTATTCTCTAGCCTAAAAACAAGGAAACTGGTTATCCATTAATTCTAGGTAGACCTTGGTTAGGAACTGTATTAGCATTGATTGATTGTAGACTATGGGATATGACGATATCTAATGGTCTCAATGTAAAATGAATTTCTTTATATCCACCTGCTCAACCATCAATCAATACTGTTAAACAATTATGGGTTGACCAACCAGATGAAAAACTTGATAACATTTCTTCTTTATCCATGGTTACAATCATTGATCATGTAGATGAAGTAGAAGATGAATTATTAAGAAGTATTGGAATTGATATGGATCTTTACATTCTAACTATGGATATTGACAGTTTAGCTATAGATCTTGACAGTTTAGCTACAAATTGTAATAGATTAGCCACAAACGTGAAAAAATAGCTTTTTAAAGGTAACACTTCTTATTCATCTGATCATTCATCCTCTTCCACTTCTCTGAACATGTTGTATGATCATTCAAATCTTCAAAATAGTGTAATGTAATGGGCATATGAAGGCCAAAAATCATTTCTAATAGCCTTTCATTATCCTTTGGTTGGAATCATTCCTATAGGAGAAAAGTTTGTCAAAGACACTATTACATTTCACACATTATTACCACATTCTTTTAATTTTAAATCATTAATGAGTGAATTCAAGAAAATAGATTCTTCTCATCCATAACTAAATAGATTACATTAGCACCAGGAATGAGACTTTACATAAATAGTTGGTTGATAAATGATCAAGAAATGAAAGTCTTTGATTTACTAAGGGATCATACTCAAGATTTTTCTTGGGAGTATCAAGACATGAAATGAATTCATCAAGTATATGTACACACCACATTTACAAAAAAACATCAAATTAGTTAGGCAACCACAAATAAGAATCAACCCTGCCTTGGGAGACATTGTGAAGACTGAGATTGAGAAATTGTTAGAAGTAGGATTTATATATCCCATTTTTTATAGACAATGGGTCTCTCCTTTAGTTATTGTCCCTAATAAAAAAGGTAAGTGGAGTGTGTGTGTAGATTATAGAGAATTGAATAAAGTAACAATGAGAGATCACTTTCCCCTACCATTTATTGATCAAGTACTTGATAATCTAGCTAGAAAAATATATTTTTCTTTTCTAGATGGCTTTAGTGGATATAATTAAATATAAGTGGCACCTAAGGATCAAGATAAAACAACCTTTAATTTTTCATGGGGTACATTTGGTTATAAAGTCTTGACCTTTGGTTTGTGTAATGCACCTACCACTTTCCAACAAGCTATTCTAGCCATATTTTCAGACTTGACTAATGATTGTGTAGAGGTCTAGATGGATGATTTTAATATTCATGGAGAATATTTTGATGAAAGTATAAATAATCTCATAAAAGTAATACAAATATGTAAAGATCACCATTAATCCCTAAGTCATGATAAATGTTTAATTATGGTAGAAGAAGGCATAGTTATAGGACATCATGTTTTTGCAAAAGGAATTTAGGTGGATCCAAAGAAAATTGAAGTGATTTCAAAATTGCCTATTCCTTAAAATCAAAATGACATTAATTTTTTTTTAGGACATGTACAATACTATAGAAGGTTCATTTCAGACTTCAACATAATTTTTGCCCCAATGTTTTCTCTCCACATAAAGGAAAGTGAATTTCTTTGGAGTCTAGCCTATTAACAAGAATTCAAAACTATTAAGGAAAAGCTTAGTACTACACCTATCTTAAGAGGACAAAACTAGTCACAACCCTTCCATATTTACACTAATGTATCCAATCATGCTATGGGAGCTGTGTTAGGACAAAAAGATGAAGATGGACAAATATATGCTATATATTATATCAACAAGAATTTGACTCCAACAAAAAGAAATTATACAACCACTGAGATGTAATTTCTTGTAGTTATTTATGCCATAAATAAATTTAGACATTATATTACTAGTTATAAAGTCTTTGTGTATACTGATCATGCAGCTATCAGATATTTGATAAATAAACTAGTAGTAGGTGGAAGAGTTATCAGGTGGCTATTATTATTGTACGAATTTGATATAATAATAATTGATAAACTAGGAAAGTTCAATGCGGTTGTTGACTTTATTTCTAGATTTCATAATGCAGATAAAGAAGAACCTATAGAAGACAACTTTCCAAATGAATAATTGTTTTTTGTTGCAGCACAAACACCTTGGTTTGCTAATATAGAAAAAATTTTGGCTAGAGGGAATTTTCCTTTTCAATGCACAAAAAAAAGAAAAGAAATGTTTAATTAAAATTAGTTCTTATTACAAATGGATTAATGGCATACTATTTAAACTTGGACCTGATCATATTTTTTGCAAATGTGTAAGAGAAAATAAAATGTATGACATCATTTGTGCATGTCATGATGAACCTAGAAAAGGACACTATTCAATTAAAAGAATAGTACATAAGATCCTTGGAGATAGATACTTCTAGCCAACTCTTCACAAGAAAGTACAGACCTATGTTTAGCAATGTGATGCATGCTAAAGAATGCAAAAACCTACATTATCCTCTAAAATTACTCTTCATCCACAATTAATTATATAACCATTTGAGAAATGGGGAATGGAATCTATTTGGCCCATTGATCCACCTTCACAAGGTAAACAATATGTGTTGGTATACATAAATTATGTAACTAAATGGGCTAAATTACAAGCTCTTTCTTCTGCAAATGAAGAAGCATTAACAAATTTTCTATACTTTAAGATAATGCAACATTTTGGAGTACCAAAGGAGATAGTATTTGATCAAGGACCATAATTTATGTCTAATATGATTCAAGCATTTATGGATATCTACCAAGTCAACCACCAAAAATCTTCACCATACTATTCTCAAGAAAATGGAAAAGTAGAAGTTACTAATAGAGAATTGGAGAATATCCTTACCAAGATAGTCAAAAGTAGCCAAAAGAATTGGGTAGCCAAACTACAGAAGTTGTTTGGGCATACAACACTATATGTAAGACTACTACTGTATTTTCACCATATGAGTTGGTGTATGGTAAGAAACCTCTCCTTTCAATTGAATTTGAAATGCAAACTTTGTGGACTACAGTAGAAGTAGGACTTGATTTGGATGAAGATAAAAAATAAATAATGTTGTAAGTAAATGAAATGTATGAAATGAGGATAGAAGAATTACAACAAATATCATTGACATAATATCAAAGGAAACAATGGCATGATCTACATATTAAAGAAATACAATTCAAAGAAGGAGATTGGGCACTCTTGTATGATTCTAAGTATCAACATTTCAAAGGTAAGATTAGAACTAGATGGCTAAGATCATTCCAAATAGCAAATTTTTTTGACAATGGTTCAATTCAGTTGTTATCTATAGATGGAAATCAAAGAAAACTTCTTGTTAATGGTCATCAGTTGAAGTTATATCAGAAACCTTCCAGTAAAGAAGAATTCATGTAGATGGTACAAAATGATTTTGGAACCATAGAATAACTCAAATCTTCCATGGTTGTTGCTCTTTGAAGATAAAAGTGATTTGAATAAAAAAGAGAATTACTCTCTTCCATTAAAAAAAATAATAATAAAAAATTCAATAATGAAAATCCTTTAAGATGTTATTCACAGTCATGACTAGAAAACCAACTTACTAGTTGTTCATGTGCTGAATAAAGAGCCTTGACCAGAAAACTAGTAAATGGCTGGTTAAGGACAAAAAACCAAAAAAAAAAAAATTAGAAAAATAGTGTAGAAATTCAACAAATATAATGCTATTATTTACCATACTATTACTCATACAAATTGTCCATGCAAGATCTAGCAAGGAGGACAGACAAGGACAATACAAATATTTATGAGGTAAAGTGTTTGTTTTTCTACCAAGTGTTAATCTATATATTTAAGACTTTATGCATGTGCTCAAAAAGTGGGACAAACATATGATGTCATCTTAATTTTTTTATTAAGCTATGGATAAAATATTGCCATAACAAAATTACCCCTCATAATGATATGAAAAAACAATCACGTGTAAATAAATTAAAAAGGAGTTTTAAAAGGAATAATCATGTTGTAATTATTTCAATGTACAAGGGAGTAAATAAGTATCATGTCAAATCAATGATTGTCATCATTATTTGACATGCTCCATATCACCTCTGCATCTATCTAAACCCTTACCCGTTGTTGATGATTTAAAATTGTGCTTTGTAATAAACACCAAAAATGAGAAGTTTCAAGATGTGGGACTTGCGACTTGAAACAACCTCTAGATTTTTGAGAAGCTGGTTCTTTATATTGAGTAGATACTGGGAAAAGGGATAGGAATTTTAATCAAAAACACAAATGCAAGAAAGGAAATCTAATCTATGGTGATGCACTTGAATGTAATTCAACCTTAATCCTGGGCACAGTGAGACTATATGTAGGATTCATTAACATTTAAGAGCAAACAAGTGCATGATCAATGTAAAAGATGGAAACAATAGAAACAGAGGCTCACAACATACACTAATTTTACCATGATATAGAAAATGTCAACAAAGGCATAGGGTTCAATCTTCTTATTTGAATTTTTTAGTCATATAAGAGGTGCAAAACAATTTACAGTTATATAAACTTTTCAACTCAAGAAAATGAGACAAAAGCAAATAACATTCCTAATCAAAGCTCTAGAAAGTCTACAGCCTAGACTACTTTTAAAAATGACACAAAAAATATCAACAAAGGCATAGGATCCAATCTTCTCATTAATTCTCTAGTCACATAAGAGGCACAAAAACATGCACAATTACATAAACCTTCCAATTTAAGAAGATAGAACAAAAGCAAATGATATTACTTAGTCACAACTCTAAAAATTCTAAACTCTTTAAAATAATCTCTCCCAAAAAATTATCCCTCCCATCTGATAATCTCTGCACCCTTATTTATAGCCTTGGATTCCTTTGGATTATCTGCTTGTTCCCAATCTAATGGCCCAACTAAAATTTAACAAAACTGGAAGTGTCTAATAGAAGATATTTTATAGATTTTGAAATGCTTTGTCTTCTGGAAATTCATTAGCTGAAACAAATTGTAGGACGCTCCCTTCACTTAAATGCTAGATAACACTTAGCCAATTTCTTGAAAATCTTTTTATTACTCTGGGAGACACTAGAGGATGACACTTGGCAGGTTATAGAGCACCTATCGAAGACACATGACACTTTACGCATAACTTATACTCTTTTTGTATCTTTGCTTATGGGTGTTCCACTTTTGACACTTGTCACAATCTGCTTCTTGAAAACTTCAATAGTTTAAAAGAAAATAAGGCTCATAGCATTTCTTACTTGAGTAACTTTGAAAAGGAACACAGGGACAGGTGTTAAACTCCACTGCTTCATCAAAAGACACATGGCAATCTTTGATTTACTCATCTAGGGTTACAGGGTGGTCTCTACTTCTTTTAACTACCTTTTTAGAAACCTATAAAAGATGACACATGGTGGTCTCTAATTTAATCTATTTATACCATAGAAAAAAATAGGTCTCATTTCATATTTACATGAACAACGACACCTAGTGGCTTCCGCTTGCTTTCGAAAACAACACTTAAGACCCACCACGGTCTTTGCTATATTAGTGAAGAAAAAATGAAGATAATTTAGATCACGAGACATGGTGGCTTCTATTCTCTTTTGCTAGGATACATGGTGTCTTCCATCACTTTTATAAAATCAAAATTGAGACCTTCCATGATTGTCACTTGGCACTTTCTGCCTGATCCTAATACTTAACTTGTTAAAACCTTTCTCTTGAAAAGAGATGAAATGTGGGTGCCAATATGAAAACGTGGATGCTGAAACTTGGCGCATTTCACTGAGTTGTTAGGAGATACGTGGCATGTTCCAACCAACTCATAGAAAATATGAAAGGTGCCTCAGATGATGACACTTGGCAGATTTCACTTAATTTCAACACTTAGAAAAAAATGAATCAAAAGGAAATTAGAGCCCATGCTCTATTTCAAAAATTTCCCTATCTCGAACCAAAGTATGCAGAACAGTGATCGGGATCATGCATTGCTAAAAATTAGAATGAAAAGTAAAGTATTTTTTACTCTATAGTTATTGGCGACTCCAAGGACTTTTGAGCTTGCTCAAAAAGAAACCACAACTCCTACATGCTCTGAAATTGCTAAAAAACATAGTTTTAACTAAAATGTTTCAAATAGATTCAATTTATAGGAATCTCTTTAGGTTCACCTTCCATCATTTCTAGTTCAAACAAATTTTGCTGTTTACATGCCTAAATTTTATAAGGGCCATCCATAATGCTTCAAACTTAGTGTGTTGACCTGGTTTGACAGCTCTTGCATCCCATTTCAAAACAATTGAGCCTATTTCGAAATGGAGATTTGAAGTCTTCTTATCAAAATAGTCTTTAACTATTTTCTAATGCTTTATCAATGAATCATGTGTTACATCCCTCTTTTCTTAAACTTCTAGAAGTTCTGCGAGTCTGACTTGCATGGGGTCATTTTCTTCAATTTCAATCTGTTTGATCAGCTGGAGTGTAGGAATCTCCAAGCTTAGGGGAATTATAGCAAGTTTTCCATATACTAATTCATATGGGGAAATTTTGATGACCTGTTTAGGTGTAATTCTATCAGCCCACATTGCTAAATTAAGCACTTTATGCCACTCATGATGAACAGCCCCTATTCTTTTGATGAGTCTAATCAGGTTCTTATTAATTGATTCTACCAAACCATTACCCTGAGGGTAATAATTAGAAGAAGTTTTCAGATATATTCCATGCTTTAATGCAAAGTTAGATACTTTGGAACCTAAAAATGCTTTAGCATTATCTTAAATTATGGTGCGAGGTGCCCCAAAATGAGTAGTGATACTCCCTAGAAAATCTAGGATCACATTTTCTATTGCTTCCTTGAGTGGCACTACCTCAGTCCATCTGGTGAAATAATATGTGGCTATTAAGATCCATTTGTGATGAATACTAGATACTAGATTTATCATTCCAATGAAGTCAAAACCCCATTGAGCAAAAGTTCATCCATGATTATAGGGCTAAGAGGCATTGCTGCATTCCTTCTCATCCCCACATAATATTGACAAGATTGAAATTTTTTAACCAGCTGATAACAATCTATAAATAAAGTAGGCCAAAAATAACCTACTTCACTTATCTTTATAGCTATGGTCTTTGCAAAAAAATGTCTACCTGATACTCTATGATGCATTTCATGTAGTATTTTCTTAGCCTCATCCTTTTTTACACATCTTAACAATTTGCCATCATAATTTCTTCTAAAAAGAACCTATTCAATTAAAACAAAATGAACTCCTTGCATCCTATAGTATCTTATTTTATTTTGAGGGAGTTCTCTTAGGTAAATCCCATTTTTCATAAAATGAACCCTGCTTGTGACCCAGAATTCCTGATCAACTTCTTATATTCTCAATACAATTTCTTCTATTGTTCCTAAATTTGTCTCTTCAGGTATCATCTTCTCAAGCTCTTGAGTCATATATTGACACAATCCCCTACCTCTAACTAATTTAGTGGGTTTGACTTCTACATCATATTCGAGGATCTTAGTTATCCAATTTTCTCTTTTTTCAGTAATTTTCCCCTCCATGATGTATTCTTTGACAATTGGATGTGCTACAAGTATCATAATTTTATTTCCTGATACTATATGTCTAAATTTTTTGAGAGCTTTTACCATAACATATGCTTGTTTTTCCATAAAGTTATATCTGGTTTCGAATTCTCTAAGAGTCCTCGAGAAATATGCTATTGGATGTTCTCCCTCCTGCTTATCATCTTTCTGTGTTAGAACAACAACAATACTAAGCTCTCCTCCATATACATACATTACAAAAGGCTTAGAAAAATTTGGGTTTCTAAGTACTGGAGCTGTTGAGATAGCTTTCTTGACCTCTTCAGAGGCTTGCCTTCCTTCTGTAGTCCACTTGAAAATTAGGTCTTTTTTTAGCAAAAGTGTCACTGGTCTTACTAAGCCTGTAAAATCAGATATGAACCGACTGACGAAATTAATCTTTCCCAAGAAATATTTAATTGCTTTCTTATTTACTAGAAGAGGCAAGTTCATTATAGTTGCCACTCTTTCTAGGTCTATGGAAAATCCTTATTTAGATACTATATGTCCCAATAATTTGCCTTGAGGGACCACAAAGATACATTTCTTAGGATTCAAGGATATTCCAAATTCTTGATATTTTTTAAACACAGCTTCTAAATGATCAAAATGATCGGCAACATTTTTTGAAAAAATAGTAAGATCATTAAGATAAATCAAAATGATTTTAGTTATCAGTTCCCAAAATGCAATATCCATAGCTCTCTAAAAAGTGGCTCCAACATTTGACAGGCCAAATGGCATCTTAGCATATGCAAATGTTCCCCACTTGGTAGTAAAAACAGTCTTGTATTAGTCTTCTTTAGTTAACCAAATCTAATTGTATCAAGAGAAACCATCTAGAAAAGAGAATCTCTCTGATCCAACCATAGTTTGTAGAATCTATTCCATAGATGGCAAGGGATAGTGATCCTTCAAAGATGCTTTGTTTAGATCTCTGAAATCTACACAAAGTCTTATATCACCATTCTTTTTCCTAACTAGTACTATATTTGATACCCAAGTTGAGTGTTTGATTGGAAAAATTATTTTAGAATCTAAAAGTTTTTGCAACTCATCCACCATTAGAGGCTCAATCCTTGGATTCACTAGCCTCTGTTTCTATTTGATAGGCTTAGATCCTTCAGTTAGTTCTATTGTGTGCTGAATGATGTCTCTATTATATCCATGAAGGTCTTCATAGCTCCAGGCTATGACTTTGTCATATTTTTTTGCATAATTCAATTAGCCTTTCTTTTTCTCTTTGAGTTGAAAAATTTCCAACTTTTAATTTTTTCCCTTCACTCACCTCTATTTCAGAATAATCTGCTTTGTTTGCTTGGAACCTTTTCTTCTCCAGGCTTACATCATCTAGGTCAAAAAGGCTCTCTAAAGTGATTAAACCTTTGGGAAGTTTATTATTATTTAATTGTATAATTTGATCCTCATATGCCTCTTCAATCTTTGGTTGCAATTGATCAACAAATTCCCCTGATTGTTGAAAGAATGAGAGTACTTGAGAATCATTCCAAATACTTGCCAATTCTCATCATTATCAAGAATATCTGGCCTTACTATAACCTTTACTGACTCATTGTTAATTAATAGGCTAGTTGCTGGATCAAACTACGAACCAATCTGTGCCATTCTATTAGCTTCAAAATTTTGAATCCTGAGACCTACTTCAATATTAAAAGCTTTAAAATCTTCTATTAAGTCCCAAATTTTGTGCTTATAGGATTTCATTCTAACATTCTTTGTTATTGTCTTTTCTCTAATTTTCTTTACTACTAATTTTGAATCTCCTTTTACTATTAGATTCTTTATTCCCTTTTTCTTGGCTAATAGGAGCCCATGTACTAAAGATTCATACTCGACATCATTATTAGTGCAAGCAAATTAAAAATGGATAGCTCTTAAAAATTTCTCACTATTTTGGAGCAGTAAGACAAATTCCTACTCCAGCACCATTTTTACTTCTAGCCCCATCAAAATTTAAAGTCCAAATTTTTGAATCTTTTTCAGATCCTTGATTAGTTGGTGTCTCTTCCCTTAAAACATTCAAGATTTCATGGTCATCAAAAATAACATAAGTTCCCAAACCAGTAGAGTTATAATTTTCATATGGGTCACTATGCGTCATAGCTAACAACCGTTTATTTTCTTTTTCCCAATTATGCTTAGTCTAGTCACCTATCCTAGTAAAATGGAAGGAATCTAGTTTGGATTGGCTTACCTCTGATGCATTGTTACCTAAGGCTGTTGTCTATAGATGAGTTGTGTTTTTGAACTTTCTTTTATCAGGAGGTCCTTCAGTATGTTTGGGCATTGCTTGATTTTGAAGAGCTTCTTATAATAGTGTCCTTTGTTCAGGAATAGCTAACATGTCCCAAATTGATACTTGTTCTAGGGTCATCTTCAATTGATCCACCACATTCATTGTTCCAAAAGTTTGAATTCTTGGAGGATTAGGATATCTTATCTTTCTTTGAACTTGTTTAGGAACTTCTTGATTCTGCACTAGCTAATAAAGCATTTCTTGTCTAATAGCTACGTGTTGATGACATTGAAATGAAGGATTCTCCATAACTTCATTGTTTACAACTTTAGGCTGTTCCAACATTCTTTTCTTTGATCTAGTATAGTAGTCTGATTGCACCATTGGTTTCTTGGAAATAAAAGCTTCATTCAAAAATACCGATTCTTCATCTTCAACCCATGAGAGCAAAGCATATTTTAGGGCTATTTCTTCCTCTTATTGCAAAGACATCCCTTGCATCTAAGCCATTAAGATTGAATTCTACATATCAAAAGACTGGTAGGCTTGATTGTCACTAGAGTTTGCAAACTGACCATCCATTCGTCTTTGCTCTACCACCTTTTATTGTAGATTACCCATAGGGCAATCTCTAGGTGTATGAGAATTATTGCAAGGAAAACACCAGGAATTAGTGTTATCCACATATTTATTTTACCCTGTAACAATCTCCTTATTTGAATTGGGAGGAATAGTCTATGAGAGTGTGGGGACTGCAACCAATTAGTTTGCTGGCTAGTGGTTAGTTTGTGTTGGAGGACCCTGATATTGGTTTGGTTGAGATGAAAATATGTTTCCTTGATAGCCTTGATATGGAGGCTTAGGGAAAGTATTTTGCTGTCCTTTTATATTGATCATCTCATTAGAAAATGTCTTTAGGATATTCTTGATATCATCTAGCACAGATGACTGAGAGGGGACAATTTCTTTAGCAGATGATTGAGGATAGGTGTACATAGACACAGGTGAGGCTGTATATTTAGGGGCTTGTTGAGGTAATGGTAAGGAAATTTTTGGGAACATGGACATGGGAGGACTTAGAGGTAACTTTCCAACATCTATCAAATTATTCTCAGCTCTGATCGCATAGTCATAAGCCTCAAGCAAAGTGTGTCCTCCAAGTGACTAAATCATAATAGATATATCTGAATTCAAAGCCTTAAGATGAAATACTATATCCATACCTGGTAATGGTCTATCTATACCAGGGATTCTTTTCCAAGTCTTTTGAAATCTGAAATTAAAGTCAGTCATGGCTTCTTGTGGTGCCCTTTGAATGGTAATTAATTACTGTAACAAAGAAGACTTATCACCCTTCTCTTCAAATCTTTCAAAGAAAAGATCTCCAAGTTGATCCCATGTAGATATGGTATTTGGGGTCAAAGACCAATACCATTCTAGAGCATTCCCTTTAAAAGAAGCGGCTAATAATCTTATGGCCACATTTTTCTGTGTGACAACATGTATAACACAGACATCTGATACATCCTGTAGATGTTCTTTAGGTGTTTTAAAGTCTTGCCCACTGAATTTGGGTAGAGCTTTTAGGGCATTCACTGGGATAGGGTACCAAGTGGCTAGTGGTATTGGGAGAATCAATAAACTATCAGTGTTCTAGATTGCATAATTTATTGGGGGGGGGGCTTCCATATTTACTCTTGGTATTGGTATAAACTGGTTGACTCTTGTTTTTGGACTAGTTACCAAAGGTGGTAAAAGAATACCTGGATTTATAGCAAATTTTAACCTGGTCACTGGTCCATAGCTATGACTCCTTGTAGCTCTCTAGTTCATATGATCTTAAAAGAAACTTCAAGATTGGTCCCATCAGGCATGCTAAAAACTATTGATGATTTAAAATTGTGCTTTATAATAAAAACCAACAATGAGAAGTTTCAAGATGTGGGACTTGTGACTTGAAGCAACCTCCAGATTTTTGAGAAGATGGTTCTTCTTTATATTGAGTAAATACTGGGAAAAGGGATAGGAATTTTAATCAAAAACACAAATGCAAGAAAGGAAATCTAATCTATAGTGATGCGCCTAAATGTAATTTGACCTTAATCCTAGGCACAATGAGACTATATGTAAGATTCATTTACATTTAAAAGCAAACAAGTGCATGATCAATGTAAAAGATGGAAACAATAGAAATAGAGGCTCACAACATAGACTACTTTTGCTGTGATATAGAAAATGTCAACAAAGGCATAGGGTTCAATCTTCTTATTTGAATTTTCCAGTCATATAAGAGGCAAAAAAACACGTACAGTTATAAAAACATTTCAACTCAAGAAAATGAGACAAAAGTAAATAACATTCCTAATCATAGATCTAGAAAGTCTAAAACCTAGACTAATTTTGCAAATGACATAGAAAATATCAACAAAGGCATAGGATTCAATCTTCTCATTAATTTTCTAGTCACATAAGAGGCACATAAACACGTATAGTTACATAAACCTTCCAATTTAAGAAGATAGAACAAAATCAAATGATATTACTTAGTCACAGCTCTAGAAAGTCTAAACTCTTTACAATAATCTCTCTCCCAAAAAATTATCCCTCCCATTTGGTAATCTCTACACCCTTATTTATAGCCTTGGATTCCTCTAAATTGTAAGCTTGTTCCCAATCTAATGGCCCAACTAAAATTTAACATAACTGGAAGTGTCTAATAGAAGATATTTAATAGATTTTGAAATGCTTTGTCTTCTACTAGTTCATTGGCTAAAAAAGATTGCAAGACGCTCCTTTCACTTAAACACTAGGTAATTCTTAGCTAATTTCTTGAAAATCTTCTTATTACTCTAGGAGATACTAGAGGATGACACTTGACAGGTTCTGAAGCACCTATCAAAGACACATAACACTTTCTACGTAACTTATACTCTTTTCATATCTTTGCTTATGGGCGTTCTACTTTTGACACTTATCACAATCCACTTATTTGAAACTTCAACAGTTTAAAAGAAAATAAGGCTCAACATTTCTTACTCGAGTAACTTTGAAAAGGAGCACAGGGTTAGGTGGCAAACTCTGTTGCTTCATCAAAAGACTTGTGGTAATCTCTGGTTTACTCATTTGGGGTTATGTGGTGGTCTTCACTTTTTTTAGCTACCTTTATAGAAACCTATGGAAGATGACACATGGTAGTCTCTGCTTTACTCTATTTATACCATAGAAACAAATGGGTCTAATTTCATATTTACATGGACAATGACACTGACGGCTTCTGCTTGCTTTTAGAAAAAACACTTAAGACCCACCACGGTCTTTGCTATATCAGTGAAACAAAAATGAAGATAATTTGGATTGTGACATGTGGTGGCTTTTGCTCTCTTCTACTGGGATACGTGGCATCTTCCATTGCTTTTAGAAAATCAAAATTGAGACCTTCCATGATTGTCACTTGGCACTTTCTGCTTGATCCTAATACTTAACTTGTTAAAACCTTTTGCTTAAAAAGAGATGAAATGTGGGTGCCGATATGAAAACATGGATGCTGACACTTGGCTCATTTCACTGAGTCATTAGGAGATACATGGTACATTTTGGCCAACTCACAAAAAATATGAAAGGTGCCTCAGATGATGACACTTGGCAGCTTCCACTTAATTTCAACACTTAGAGAAAAATGAATCAAAAGGAAATTAGAGCCCACGCTCTATTTCAAAATTTTCCCTATCTCAAACCAAAGTATGCAGAACAGTGATCTGGATCATGCATTGCTAAAAATCAGAATGAAACATAGAGTATTTTTTACTCTACACCCATCACTATCATTTTATCATTCTGTTGATGCAGTTTAATTTCTCTATGAAAGCAGATTTCAAGAAAATATTGCCATGGGGTTTAAGAAGTTTGAGCCAAGAAATGCAAATAAGCTAGTAAGAGATGAACTAGTGAAGGAGGTGCTAGATATATGTAGATGGTTATATTTGTTCTTGAAATTCTAAGGGTTTGAGGAGACATTAGTGACATAGTTTCTTGTCCACCCGAAGACTAATTTATCTACAGTTTGAGGGGTTTAGATACCTATTTCTACACAAGTTCTCAATGAATTATCAAGAATTCTAGATGAGGACAAAAGAATTACATGAAGGTCTTCATTTCATGACCTTATCAAAATTTTTAGAAAGGAAGGAGAGGTAATGCCAAGCTTTGTGGAAGACATAAAAGGAAGGGTAAAAGGAGTCAACAAAGAGTCCTTACCAGAGCCATAGAGGTTAGTTGATTTTTGACTTATTAAATATGTAACATGTGAAGGGAAATAGAGTGTACTGAGTTGTATAGTAATGAGGATGTTAATTCATTTATGATTTAGTGCTGAACAACCCCAAGATAGAATTAGCCTACCCTCATTCCTCTTATGGTCTATCCAAGTAATAGCCTTGAGATATGATAAAAAACCTTATGCCATACGTCATCATGGATTGTTTCACCTCATCATCTAGCATCACTTTTTGAAGCAGGTAAATGGAATGGAAACTTGGGCTATTTTCCTAGTAGGGAAGAAATGAAAAACCCTGAAAATGGTCAAACAAGTCCATGTTCATATGCATGCTTCGAGTTCAAAACCTCCATCAAAGATTTTTGCCAAACCTATTATTTCCAAATTAGTCCAAAGTATAAGATCTTCAACGAGAGTTATTTCATTGCAAACCCCAAACCCTTTGAGATAAATTCCCCTTCCTAAGTTAACAAATAGGAAGCTGAGGCTTCGACATTCCACTATAAGTCAATAGGTTATTCCTAAAAAAACCATACAAATAATTGAAGAACATTTTACAGACCCTATCTCTCAGCCCAAGGCATAAGAAGTTCTACCTCCTAAGAAAAAATGAAGAAGACTTATTATGGTTATTGATAGTGATGAGACTATAGCTACTAAAACACTAGATAGTTTGAAACAGACCCCTACAACTACTAGTGAACCTCAGGAAAGAATAGAAGAACAAACCTCTTTGCCTAAAGAAATTATTGATGAGACTACTGAAAATATTCCTAATGAAAATCTTGCTCCTTTTATATAGCAAAAAAATGATAAAGGATAAGTCCCCATGGTTGAAGAGGATGAACATCCTTCAAAAGAAGTAGAGGACATAATTACAAAATGATTTAGATATGTCTAAATTAGAAGTTGCTATTGAAAAAAATGCAAAAGACAAAGTTAAATTGATTACTACTGCCCAAAATAAAGACTTTGTCATTTCTCACTTGATGAAACAAATTGAAAATTTGGAGATGCAATCCATTAAGGATAGAGATGAAGTAGAGAATGAAATGATTGATGTATGACATTATTCCAAATCACTTGAAGAAGAAAATATTTATTTAAGAAGAAATCTTTTCAAGTCTAAAATAGAGAACACCAGATTGAAAAATATAATAATCCCTCCATCCAAAGCTATAAAAGGGAGTCAGACTACCTTGTCATATACTACTACTAAAAAGCATTCAGAACAAGTTTGTTCAGAACTTGAAGAACATAAAATATAAAACAAAGAGTCAAAACAAGAAAAATAACTGTTGCAAGAAGAGATAGAAAAATGGAAATATAAATAAGAACAGAGTCAATAACTCATTTATCTAACTTTCCAATTGGGTGAGAAATTGATGACCTATAGAATTCTTGCTTCTTCTTACAGTCTCTTTTTACATGAGTAGATTATCATATGTCAGTTGTTTCAAATTTCTTGTGAACTTCCCCATGAAATCTCTACAAGTAATAAATTTCTCTCAGTATTCTAGGATAGCACCCCTGACAAATAGGATTTGCTTTGTGAATATTACTTGTGTAACATTGGTTTCGGCAACACTAATGATTTCTTAGTTAATCTATTTATAGGAGAATTGTAATTGAGACTTCTTTTATCTACTTATAGAAATCAAACTACCTGGAAAGAAAGATATAATGATTATATAAATCATGTAAGAGAATTTGGTATTTGTATTAGACCATAATTTAAAGATGCATAGGAAAATTTATAAATAATTCAAAATCTCTATTGGCAATGTTCTGACATTCATCAAAACTATAATCATGCCTTACAAGATGGAATTTTTAGTTTTGATTTGTTTATTGAAAATCATTTTGATGAAGTGTTGACTGTTACTCAACAATGATGGAGTTTAATGACTTTGTCTTTGAAAAGAAGAGAATTTATCTCTCTCTCACTAATCTTAGATGGACCCTCAAAAGATCTCAATTTTATATTGAGATAATCACTGATCTACTTTAGAAAGATTGAAAAGAATTTTGGATAGGAATGAGATTCAGACCTCCCTTATTACTCTCCCCTATGTTTCCATGGTAGAATATTGGACCTCAAAAAGATGAATAGTTTGGTATCTGGTATGATTTTTTCAACTGGGATAAAGGGTTCAATCCTCCTAGTCAATAGATAGGCCAAGATGAATATGATATATATGACCTCAGTCTAAAATTGGAATAAAGAGTTCATAGTTATGGAGATAGAGCTAGCTAATTCGAAAAGGGACTTGTAAAAGGTAAGGTGTGGGGGAGATGATGAGTGCAAAAAATGACTCATTAATGCTATGATTGTGACCTTAAAAAATACAAATGATGAGAACTATATGCAATCTTAGTATTTAGAACTAGCATAAGGTAGTAAATAAATGCTTTTATCTACATGAACTCATGTAAAGTCTAAATCTCTCTTCTTTGCACTTTGTTCTAACATTTGCACGTTTTAGGCCCTATATTTTGTTATATATAGGAAATAATAGTAATAATACAAATTTTTCCAAGATTTCATGGAGATAAAGATAATCTAAGACAATGAATTCATCAATCTAGACTTGGCTATGATTTTTGATAGTTGGCTATGGATTTCAATAGTCAACTATGGATTTTGATAGTCAACTTTAGATTTCAATAGTTAGTTATGGATTACGCTAGTTTTACTATGAATCAACCCAACTCATTCCAAAATTGATTTTGACACACTTTAAGGGCTTAGATAGTTTCTCTATATTCCTCATGACAATCTACAAGGCTTTTTCCATCAGTTCTATTTCTGTACACACACACACACACACACACACACACACACACACACACACACACACACACACACACACACACACACACACACACACACACACACACACACACACACACACATAACTATCAATTTTTTTTTGGTCTTCCATAGATTGCAGTAATAGAATGGAAGATATGTATTTAAAATATATAAGATTTGGTTGATAAATTTATTCGTAGATAGTGTTATCTTGGGAACCTCTAATTCCTTGAAGATCTCATTGCCATGATTTTATGTCTTAACTATATCACCAAATCTCTTAAGAATATCTTCTTGTCTTAAAACAATCAAGTTGTTATCCATAATTTAGGATAGTCAGTTATTTATATAGAAACAATAGATAGATCCATACCAGGATCTATAACTTTTTTGGCACATAAAATATATTGAAAAAAATTCATTCTCTAAAATATAAGTATTACAACAGTTCTGTTCTTTCACTTTATATCTTGAAGTTGATTTGGTTTGAACCTGAGTCTAAGGGTGAGCAAGGGCCCACTCCCCAAAGAGATAGTGGATTTATTTCAGTATTTATTTTGTCATCTTAATTAAAATATTAGTATAGATTCTTATTTGAATAATTTAGATTTATAACCTCCATGATAAAATAGTTGTTTGATTTCACTTGTTTTGTATAAGCAAACTAGTTACTTAGTTTCTAGCTTTTATGAAATATAGATTCTTGATTATCTTTCATTCCATAAATAATGATTTGATGAATTTTAATTTTTAGTTGTGATTTTGAAATAAGTATTTACAAGTTTATTCCATAGTAGTGAATGCTTATTTTTTAAAGCAAGTTAAGCATGATTACTTTTTAGATTATTTGATTCAATAAAGAGTGGTGTCTTTTATATTTCATGTAAAATTGTTTGTTACTTTTCTAAAAATAGCTTAGATGGATAAGATAGGAACTATATTTTGGTAATTTGAAAGCCCCAAAAAGATATTGTTAGATGAAATTAATAAATGACCTTACTGTAAACTACCTTGGACACTAGCCCTGGTAAGAACTGACACCAATATACATTGGTTAAATGAATGGGTAACAATGACACCCATCACCACCTTCAATATCATCATCTCATTGAAGAACACATGTTAATTAGGATGATAAGACTATTCTTGGCCTTTTCCAATTGGCATTATAATTAATTTATAAAGAATGATACTTGTCATGGACTTTCTCAACATTCCTTTTCTCTCATCTCTCTCATTTTCTTCTATATGTACTTCCTTGTGTGACATTGTAAAAAATCCTTAACCTGAGTATGGTGAAGCCCTACTTAAACAACACTTGTACTTTTCCTCTGAGATGAATACATACTAATTTATAGCCTTATCAATTCTATAACTAGTGTATTCTCATGGTGGTTTGAATAATGTTAGTGATAATGTACAACTTCCTTTCATTTGTCTTATCTTCTTATCTCATTTTTAGGGTTTTAGTCATCCTAGAAGGTCAGATGAAGAGTGATACATGATCCTACAATGACTAAGTGTGTATATTTCTTCACTAGTGTCTCCTATGAGACCTCTTGATCATCCCATCTTGGTTATTATCTTGATCATAACCTTCATATTGAAATATTGACACTTGGAGACTCATATTAAGTTAGTGTAATAGGTTTCAATCTTAGTTCATGTTCTTAGTGTAGTATAAGCAAGTGAAGGGTATTAAGTTTTGTGCATCACCTCCCATTTACTTGTTTTTAGTTATTGATGTCTCATTCCCTTGTAATTAGTAAGTTTAGTAGTAGTTTTAGGTGATACATCAAGGGAGATGCCCCTAATCTATAAATTCACCTCAATCATTGGGTCATCTAAATGAGGAAGGCTTAAATTCCCTCCTCAAGGGTGAAATTTATAGTGATAATAATTCCATCTCAAGTTTTATTTTAAATATAACTTTCATGCAAGTAACCAGATTGGGGAACATACATAATATTGATAGAACAAAACCATGGCCTATTATCGAAATATTTGAGTTTATTGGAATAATGAAAATAAAACCCACATGCAAAAAATGACCCAACAGATCTTAAAATATTATATGAATGAATGAAATTATTTGAACAAGACACTCCTTATTCAATTTATGCATACAAATAACCTTAATATTTACAATAAACTATCAATAATGAAGATTTTAGTTAGACCAAATAGACATTAGTTGAAACCCAGGATAACCAAACAATCTTTTTAAAACATGAGCAACAATATTATTCTGTAAGTACCCATTGAAAATCAAATTTTCAATATGAAATACAAACCTAAAACTCAAATTAACAAGGCAATGGTTTTGTTCATGCACTAATACAACATAAGCATTTCATATATTACTAAGTTATGGCATGTAGAAACTATGCCAAACATTTTCACAAAGAATACTATACCATCTATCAAAACCACAAGCAATAAAATATACCTAAAATCATCATATGATAAATCCATAGTAACAAATGAATAATAAAAACCCTAGATGAGCTATTTCATGGCTATATATTTTTGAATGAAACCCTGAGTTCACATTTTCAAATAATAAACGTAGTGAAATAACTACATCACAATAACCCTCCCTTCGATTAAACAAGTTCTTGAAACTATTCATTATCATTCCTAAAACATATTGGTAAACATTTTAAAATTGAATACAATTTTCTAAAATTAACTTACCATTTATTTTTTGAGATTAATCTTATTTAGGTTCATTTAATCCTAAGTCATCTATGTCAATTTAGACTATTCGTATGTCTATTTTAGTTGTGCATGTCTTATTATGATAAATTGACTTATCTTGGATTTATAAGATGTCACACCTGTTTTGTCCTTTTGTATGTAATATTGGAGTTACATTAACATGTAACTTACAAAATTGTCAAAAATACCCTCCCCTCCTACTGCCTTCCCCACCCCAATCTCTTCCCCCATTATGGGGATTAGGGACATTTGGCACACACTAAAAAAGTTGTGCAAGTCATGATGGGATTCTTTGTAACTTACTCTTCCTTCTATTTCTATTTATTGAGGTCACATATATCATTCTAATAATTTGCTCTAGTCTATCTTACAAATGTTTGTTCATGGATTGAGCCCATTTTTATTTATGTTTCTCTTATTTTACATCAAAAATTTTACTTGTGAGATTAGTTATTTTCACATCTTCTAATAGACATGGTGTTTTTATCTATTTTATGGTTTACCCACTTGAAAAATGTTGTCTCACATTTCTAGTTTCTTGCTATTGAAGTAATTTCATCTATTTACACATTCATTTGGTACTTTTTTCACTGTTATTTATGATGATCTTGATATAAATCCTTCATGGTAATAGAACGTTGTGTTTTTTAAACATTGAAACTTAAGTTGTGTAAATTGTTGAATGAGAAATTCAATTTTTTATCAAAGGCTTTCACCTTTGCAACTAAATTTTAGTCTCCCTCTCCACTTTTTAGCATAACATTTTACCAGTTTTTTACCTTCTAACCTTATTTTAATGGTTACTTCCAAGAAGATTGGGCTACTGATTAATTTGTTTTTAGTCATGTTTGTCTCCTTAAGGTACCTATTTTCTCTCTCTCCATATTGGTTAAATTAGAATCATTTACCTTTTAGCCTCCATTTTTAATCCATTTTGAGTGGAAGGTGTGTGTGTATATAACACACACAAAAAAGATTATATTTTGCTTCTTGTAGTTCTAATTTTTATATGTTTTTCATTATTTTTGAGCCACATTTTCTCCTTACTCTCCTTTTTTTACCTATATATCTAAGTTATTCACTCTGTTGGTTAGACTTATCCAGTGAACCTTACTTTATGCTTCTCTTTGTTATTTTGAACATCATCCTAATCTCTGTATAAGAGGCATTGCCCTACCTATTTTTCCTCATGAGTTTTACATAGTGCCTGGCATTCCATGGTGATGTGGGTCAGTCTTCTTGGTACCTATGTGTTGAATTTGTTTAATAGAATGTTAGTTTATTTTTTATTTTTTTAATTCTTTGTAATATTTGATTAAACTCAAATGTTTCATTCCTACCGTCTTGTCTATAAAATTAACACATTTTTTTCCTTTATTGTTTGATTTTGACAATGTATTTAGGGGGCATATACTTTGTGTTATTTTTTTTAATGATATCTTCTCTTTTCATTTCATTGTGTTTCTTTGCACTTAACTCAAATTCACTTAAACAACTTTTTATTTAAAGTCTTCAACATTTTTTTTCAGATTATTTTAAGAATATAAAACATTTTTTAACAAAGGTCCTTCACACCTTTTTAAACCATAGCCTTTTCTTATTCATTTGTCTCAATCATCATATATAGACCCCAAAAAAGACTTTTTATTTGTTTAGACTCTAAGATCACTTCACTTTTGCTAGTTGTTAAAAACAATTTGTTTTAGCATGCTCAAATCAATCTTTTCATATTTTATAAAACATTGTCTTAAATTAAATTAAAGTATATTTCTATTATTACTCAAAATAAAATAAAATAAATACAAAAACAACTTGTCTAAATCCTTTCACTTTTATTTTACATGTTGGTGTTTTGGTTTGGACTTACATTTACAGGTTAATTGATTTAAGATAAATTATCTTAAATATTTTTCCTAGTTAAAGACTTAAAATATTTTCAAAAGTTTTTTTTCCCTAAAATATTCACGTGGAAAGCTTTCTTTGAAAAAAAAATCATAACACATTTAACTTTAATTAAATTTAAAGTCATTTTTCGTAGTGTTAATTAAATAAATTATAATTTAAGGCTTTAATTTAAATTTAAGGTTTTTAGTGTTTAATTAGCACTTGTATCACTTTTTTGGCACAAAATAATATTCTAATAAGATATATTATTTTTTAAAATATTTTGATAAATAATACTTAAAGTTGTTTTACTTATTTAGCTTTTCCACTTTAAAGATATTTCTTGTAAAATGTGGCTTTGTAAAATGAATGATACTTTAATTAATCAACTCAAGAAATAAATTGTAAAAAATATAATGAAATTAGTGATTTAAACTATGAACTTGAATGTAAAAATAAAACCATTATTTTATTACAAAACTCATACAATGAAAAATGAAGTGAAATGTATAAATTTGACTCACTCACAACTCAAATTGTTAATTTTTAATATGCACAAACCCCTAATGTTTATTTTTCATCTCCTAATAAGTGTATTACTTAGAAACATGATATCACTAACCATGCTTTAAAAATTATGCAATCTATGTGTTATTTTAGTGGTGGTCTTTATAACTATGAAAATGATATTGTTGAAACTATTTTACTTAAATCTAATGTTAGTTTTACAGTGGTCAATTTTAATGCTTATACTGATTTTAATGTGAATTCAAAGTCATATTGTTCCCCTTAAAAAGTAACATTGAACAATAGTTATTCTCAATATCACATGACCTATTTTAGTTATAATGTTTCATCTTCTCTTACTTTGGTTAAACACAATAATATTTGTAAGCAATGTGGTAAACACGTGCATCATATCTTTCAATGTTGGAAATTGCATTCATCTATTTTTATGTTAAGTCAACTCATTAAATTTTATATTATTATAAAATAAATAAAACACCTCACTCTAAGGCTAAACTAATTTGGATCACTAAAGTATATTCTTGAGAGTTTGATGTGTCTTCTTATGATTCTTCATCCATTGCTTCACATAAAATATATTTTGAAAGTGACACATCTTCTTTGTCTCCATTTTGATAAGTTTTAAACTCATTTTTTAATACATTCCTTGTTTTTGTAGCTAATTATTCTTGTAATATTTTAAGGAAATATATTTTTACTAGAGCTAATCATTTTGGACTTACCTATTTTTCATGCAAGACTCTACACATTGATATAGAAGTTATATTTTGATCCCTTTTCCTTGCTTTAGATCTACTGTTATTACCTTGATTTTATGTAGATCAACATTTATGGATTTTTTTTTAATTAACATGAAAGATTAATGTAAGTTTTTATTTTTTAGTTTGTTGTTGATCATATTTATCATCTCCTTTCTTGTTGGTCCTTATTCCAAGGAGAATTAACCTTCTTGTCTAAAGAGTCTTCTTATATATTATCAATGATCACACTTTTTCAAATTTCTTGGTATCACATTTTATTTTATTTCTTTTCTCAAAGGAAGTTTCCATTAAGGGGGAGTATTATTTAATGTCACCTCCATTCCTTATTTGTAAAATTGTCTTCACTTTCTTAACCCTAAATCAATATTAGTGGGAAGTGTTAGAGATTAATATTATTTGGTTTAACTTAATACTAAGTAATTTAGGTAAATTTATACTAATCCAAAGTCTATTTTAGTTATGTATAAAAAATTAATTTATCTTAAATTTATGAGACATCACACCTCTTTTGTCTCTTTTTAGTGAATCTTGGATCTATATTCACATGCAAATCTTTCCACACTTTTCACATATATCCCCCTCACTTTATGGGGATTAGGGAAATTTGACATACACTAAAAACAATGTGTACTTAATGAAGGTTATTTACAATATCTACAAGGGGAAAAAGTTCTTTGGAATGTCCTCTCGCTTTTGCCAAAAGAGACAAAGCCCCTTCATCCTTGGCTTTCACACTATTTTTTAGGAAAAAATCATATTGCACCACCCTTAAATTTGGTAATATGTCTAATAGGGAACTAAATTGCCCAAATTAATGTTCAAATGATATATGAGGGAAGAGGGGTCATAGATATGGCTTATTTGATTATGACTTATAACTTTTAATTAGGATTTGATCCTTTGATCAACTAGGATAACTAGTTTCTGATCACCCTCAACAATGTTTACTATTATTATTATTAATATTAATTTAAATAATTATCTTGATTCCCTCAACCATGGAAACTATTGAATCCTCATTATTTGCTCCAAAAGGGATAAAAATAGATGGATATTTAACTAGAGACCCCAATAGCCCTAGATAATACATCTATAACTTGACCTACATAGATTACCCATAGACACATTGTCAAATGATATTTTAAAATGCTTAAATGATGGGAGGTTTTGAATTAACATGTATGTCATTATATGTAATAAATTTAATTACTTTTTTCCTTTATAAATATGGGACTTAATAAATGTTTATTTAGATAAAATCTACATATCCATAGCTGATAGTTTCTAATTAATGTTTATACACATGATGAAACCAAATCTAACAAGGCACCCTAAATTATATTACAAAATCCTTCCCATGGATATGTAACATCCTTGATTGTTATTATGCTTCTCTCAAGCCATATGTTCCATATGACCACATGTGGACTTGCCACCAAAAGAGGGGAGAGTTGAAATTCTTTATTCAAAAAAAGCCAAGATGCTACTAGGTGTAATTTTTTTTGGGAACAATGAACATGAAATCCTTTGGGAGTTGAAATAATAAAACAAAATATATTACATATAACTTCATTTTTTTAACATTTTAAAGAACCATTTAGATTAAAAAAACCTTAAAATTAATTTTCATTGTTACAATAATTAACACTCCATGCATGTCTTATAAGAAATGATAATCCAACATGTGATCTATACAAAATACAAGCCATAGATTTTGTTGATGAATCAATTGATGAAATTAAGAGTAAAATGAAATGTTGTTGAAATTAGACATCCCACTAATTTAAGTATCTCAATGGATGAGGTCTAGTTCAAGTCGTAGTTTGACTTTGAAGAACACTCATTTGTGGTATACTATGTAGAATCATGCATCTCAGTTACTCAAAATTAGGATATAAAAAATTATTCTTCTTGTCTACTCATAATTATGTAAAACCTACATTATTAGTCAATCTATAAAAAACAATTCTTTTGAGTCAACTAGTGATAACCAATAATGCAATGTGGATTTAACTATTAGACAACGAGCCATACCATGCATTGTAATAAATAATTGATAGCCATCTATCGTGTATTCCTTGAGTGGATTTATAGATAAAAAATTACTTAGTCAGTATATTATATATCTTTTATTTAATATGATTTATTTTATTTAACCACTTAATTACACATTCAAGATATGCAATAAAATTAAATAATAACTTACACCACATGTGTGTGTGTGTGTGTGTGTGTGTGTGTGTGTGTGTGTGAGAGAGAGAGAGAGAGAGAGAGAGAGAGAGAGAGAGAGAGAGAGAGAGAGAGAGAGAGAGAGAGAGAGTAGATTTTTACATGGAAACCCAAAGTGGGAAAAAGCAAGGAGAACAATACCAAGTATATGAATGAGCACCAACTTAAATTATAAAGTTTACAAGCACCAACTTGTAGGAGCACCAACCCCTCTTGTGTATAAAACACAACTATCTCTCAATGTTACTTACTCAAAAAATTATATAACTCTACAATATCTCCTAATTTTCTCTCCTCTAAAATAAATACAAACCATGCACTCTCTTGCATATCACAATTGGCTTCTCAAGCTTTTATTTATAGCTTTTAAAATGACCTTTGGAATTCACCATTTGTGACTCTTCAATCCTCATGAAAAATGATTCCAAATTTGCATGAACCTTCATATCCTTGCATTTGAAAAGTCACATGGTGACCCTTCATAAGCAAATGCATCCTTTCTTCTTTTGTTTTTATCTTGGTGACTTTTCATATTCCTCAAAGTGTCCCTTCATGGAAAAAGTTCCATACCCTATTTTTTCTTCACATGGTGACTCTTAGAATTCTTAAAGATGACTCTTTATGAGAAAATGTGTCCCATTCCTCTTTTGTCTTTACCCTATGACTCTTTGACTTCTCCATGGGCCCTCTTTTGACTTGTATGTAGCCAAAAATATATTTGTTAATATTAAATAAATATTAACACACATTAGCCAAGATATGAATATTTAAAAACACCATTAAATGCTATGGGGCATTTATCACCAATAATGAAAGACCTTTGACATCAATAAAAATATTTCCAACAATTTCCCCCTTTGTCATTGATGGCAATATCAAACTAAAACTACCACATCTTGAAATCTATACTGTACATGTCAACCTGCACATACTACCATCTAAAAAACATACAGTAACTCCCATTTATTGTAGTAACTTGTACCTATTCTTTGTACCTTTTTCTACACCTATTTTTGCACCTATACTTGTACCTATTTCTATTCTGCTCCCCCTTTGACATCAATGGCAAAGGGCCTATCCTAGAGCTAACACTTATCTCCCCTCAAATGATGTTGATCCTCAATGGTAGAAAGTAAAATAAATTACTCCCAACTTCTCCCATAGATACTCAAATGTGTCTTTTGGTAATGCCTATGCAAAAATATCTACAATCTACTTTGTAGTACTAATATATTCCATCTTAACCTGTTGATCTGCAACTTGCTCTCTCAAGAAGTGATATCTAATGGGAATATGTTTTGTTCTTGAATGCACCACTAGATTCTTTGAAATATTAATAGCACTTGTGTTTTCACAAAAAATATAAATAGGTTCATCATATTTTACCTTGATATCTTCCAAAGTTTACTTCATCTGAAGCACTTGAGTAAAACATAATACCACTGCAATATATTCTGCTTCAGCTGTAGAAAGTGATACTGAATTCTAATTTTTGCTTAGCCATGATACTAAGCTATCATCAAGGAAGAAAGATCCTCCACTTGCACTCTTTCTATCATCCAATCAACCTACCCAATCTGAATTTGTATAAGAAACCAAAGTAAAATCTCTACTTGTGGGATACCAAAATATATAATCCAATGTCCCCTTGATATATCTAAATATTCTCTTCACCAACTGAACATGACTATCTTTTAGATCTGATTGATATCTTTCAACCATACCTACTATATGCATGATGTTTGGCATTGATGCTATCAAATATAAAAGACTACCAATCATAGATCTATATAAAGATTGATCTGTAATAGGTGAATCTTTACCCTTGCTCACCTTATTTCTTGTACTCATTGGTGTACCAACTAGTGCATAATTCTCAAAACCAAATTTATTAAATATTTTCTTGGCATATTTACTTTGAGATATTAAAATTCATTTATCTGACTAAAATATTTGAAATCTTAAAAAAAATGACAATTCTCCAAGCATAGACATCTCAAATTCTTTTTGAATATTATCAAAAAATTATTTTGTCATCTTTTCAATGTTTCCTCCAAAAATGATGTCATCAACATATACCACAACAATAAATTGATGCTCACTTTATGCTTTGATGTAGATATTACTGTCAACAAATCCTCTCTTGAATCCTTAATCTTGTAGGTATTTATCAAGTCTTACATACCAAGCTCTAGGAGCTTGTTTCAATCCATAAAGTGCTTTATTCAATCTACATACATGGCTACTAACATTTGAGAGAATAAATTCCTCAGGATGCTCAATGTAGACCTCTTCTTCTAGATTCCCATTTAGGAAGGTAGATTTGACATCCATTTAAAACACTTTTTAATTTTTAAACATTGCATATGCAAGAAATATTTTAATAGCCTCTAGCCTTGCCACTGGTGCTAAATTTTCTTAAAAATATATTACCTTAATCTAAGAATATCCTTTACATACTAATATTTCTTTATTCCTGGTCACTTCTCCATTTTCATTCAACTTATTTATATAAATCAGTTTTATTCCTATCACATTGTGATCTTTTGGTCTAGGCACTAATTCCCAAGTATCATTCTTTTCTATCTGATTTAATTCTTCATCCATTGCCTTAACCTAATGCTTATCATGTCTAGCTTATAAAAAAAATTTAGGCTAAATTTTTGATAACAAAGAGAAATTAACTTGCTCAGATTCACTTATCATCATTTTTCTGGTGTGAATTCCTTCATTTATGTCCCTGATGATGTCACTTTCATTATGATTTCTCTAGACATATTTAGATGGGGTTTTGGTATCATTTTTATCATTCTTCCCATCTTCTTCTAATTCTTCAAAATTTTCATCTTCAATGATTTTAGGAATGTCTACTGGATCACTGATTCTTTGTGTTCCATCTTCTTCTATCCTGACACTTACACTTTTTACTATTTTCTTAGTTATTTTTTTATAATAGTTATAAGCTTTAATTTTGCAAGAATAACCAAGAAATATATCTTCATTTTATCTAGATTCAAACTTACCAAATTTTTTATTGGTTCTCTTTATGAAGCATCTATTTCCAAAAACTTTAAAATAATCAACTATTGCTAGTTTGTCTTTCCATAGCTCATAAGGAGTCTTTCCATTTTTGATTCTCAATAATGCTCTATTTTAAATATGCACTATTGTATAAACTACTTCTCTCCAATATTTATCTGGTATCTTGGATTCATTTAGCATTGTCCTCACCATCTCCTGAATTGTTCTATTTCTCTGTTTAACTATTCCATTTTATTGTGGAGTTTTGGCTATTGAATAATGTCTCTTTATTCCATGGTATTCAAAATACTCAATAAACTAATCTAACATGAATTCTCCTCCTCGATCTAATATTAGGTACGCAATATTTAAACTGGTTTCATTCTCAAGTAACGCTTTAAATGCTTTGAAATGTCTAAAAGCTTCTAATTTTTTCTTTAAAAACATTACCCAAGTCATACATAAAAAATCATCAATAAGAAACATGAAATATTTCTCACCTTGAGTACTTTGAGTTCTCATAGGTCCACATAAGTCAGTGTGAACAAGCTCTAACATCTAAGTGGTTGAGCACTCTTTTATTTTGAACCATCTTTTGGCATACTTCCTATGCTGACAAGGTTCATAAAGCATGTTGGATGGATTTGTAATCTTTGGAATATTTTTGACTACTTACTTCTTATTGATGTTGACAAGATTGTCAAAATTTATGTCTCATTTACTTCTTTCGAATATTTTTGACTAATTACTTCTTACTGATGTTGACAAGATTATAAATTTTTTTAATCTCCTATCATGTGACTTGAACATCCACTACCAATGGACCATGGATTTTCTTCATTTCTTGCATGCAAAGCTTTTTGGACTAACATAGAATTTTTAGGTTGTGTCTTCTGCCATGAACCTATCTGAACTTTCTTGATAAATGAAGCCTGTAAACTCTGGTCCTTCTTGACTGACTCAAACATGCTTCTACAATACTAGGTTATGTATTTGAAGTTATTTCACTTGTAACATAATATGGCCTCTTCATTAAATCCTGATAGAGGAGCAAAAGATTTGTGGCTTCTACTTGACTCTGTATGAGTTTCCTTCTTATTTCTAAAATTGTTAACCCTTTTTTGAAATTCTATTTTCTTATGACCATATCCATTACAATAAAAATAGTAACCATAAAAATAGGACCTATTTGCATATCTCTAACCTGATTACATTTTGTAGCTTTGTTCCTTTCAGCTTTCTTTGTTTGAGATGTCCTCTATATTATTAAATTCTTCCCTTTTTATTTCCTCTTTTATAAGAGCTTTAACATAGCTCTTTCTTTTTTCTGTGTTAACCTTGTCTATGGTCTCCCCTTTCTCTTTTTCAAATCTGTTCCATGTCTTATCTGACATTAATATTTGACTTTATAATATTTTATTCAACATATTAGTGTTATTCTCAAATTTTGAATCATTGGTTGCTCTATCATTGATTGCTTTATTTGTTTTCTCAAGATCTACTTTTAAACAAATAATTTAAATAACATACCTTTCACATTCTTCACTTAATTTTTACAACTGTGCCGTTAGATATTCTCATTCTTCTTGGCTTCTTCAAAGTGTGCTTGTAGATCTTCAATTGTTTCCTTTGACTCCTTTTCATTTTTCTCAATCTAGAGCTTTAAAATTTGATTCTTATTCTCAAGATATTTTAACTCTTCTAAGGCACAAATGAATTCTCCTTCCAAATTCACTTTAGCTTCATCATATTCTTGTTCTTGATCATCTACACTTTTGCTTGTAGAGGCATCTTCATGTATGGCCATGAATAGAATCTCTTCTTCTTTTTAATCACTGACTCCACTATCTTTGGCTAAACTAGGATCTTTAGAATACAAACTCTTTTTCTTGAATCCCTTCTTGAATTTTCCTTTGAAATTCTTCTTATATGTAGACTTTCCTTCTTAATTATCACCATTACCTTTATCTAGGCACTTAGCTAAAAAATATCCAATCTTTCCACAGTTAAAATATTTAAAAGGTAAATTTTCTTGATATTTACATGTGCCCTTTTTTGGATTGCAAATGAATAGAGATCCATTATCATCTTCATCATCACTAGAACTATCACTTGATTCTTGAATCTTAGCTTTCTCTTTATTTGATGTCTTGAAATTAGCTTCTCTCTTTGAGAGTTTCTTTTATTCAGTCCACATCTCATATGCTGTAAGAATACCATGTAGCTCATCCATGTTTAGCTTGGATAAATTCTTCATCTCTTCAATTGTCAAAACTTTTGTATCATATCTCAATGGTAGAGATCTCAAAAAGTTTTGTACCATGATTTATTCTTCTAACTTTTCTCCAAGACCTTGAATTTGATTAACTATTTTATCAACTCATAAAAGGTAACTTGCTATATTTTCTTCCTCTTCCATCTTCAAACTCTCAAACTATATTCTAAAAGTTTGAAGCTTAGCTTGCTGAACCTTTCCATCACCTTTGTAAATATTCTCAAGCTTTACCCAAGTTTTATGAGCAAATTTATATTGCATAACTTTAATAAATTTTGATTCACATAAACCACATAAAATAGCATTTAAGATTTAGCATTATTTTCACTTGCCTTCTTTTCCATCAGAGTAATTACAAGTGTCTATGGATCTTCATATTCCTCCACCATTGCTTGCCAAATGTTGAATCCAAGGGCCATCAAATAAGTCTTCATCCTTATGCTCTAAAAATCATAATTTATCCCATCAAAAAAATGTTCCTTATTTATAAAAAAACCTTCATGTGATCCATCCATCGTGCTTTCTTCGATCTACCTTCGAGCTGTAAAACTTTTTCAAAAGGAACCTACTTTGATACCAATTATTAAGTACAAAATATATTGAGAGGGGAGGTGAATCAGTATGTTATATATCTTTTATTTAATCTAATTTATTTTATTTAACCACTTAATCATACATTCAAGATATGAAATAAAACTAAAATAATAACATGCACCACATGAGAGAGAGAGAGAGAGAGAGAGAGAGAGAGAGAGAGAGAGAGAGAGAGAGAGAGAGAGAGAGAGAGAGAGAGAGAGAGAGAGAGAGAGAGATTAGATTTTTATGTGGAAATGCAAAGTGGGAAAAACCATGGAAAAAAAAATCAAGTATATGAATGTGCACCAACTCAAATTAAAAAGTTTGCAAGCACCACCTTGTAGGAACACCAATCCCTTTGCCGAGCACCAACATAAAAATTATTTGTGAGCACCAACCGCTTGTAAATATTTTTGAGCACCAACTCATAGGAGCACCAACCTCTCTTATGTATAAAACATAATTATCTCTCAATGTTGCTTACTCAACAAATAATAGAAATCTACAATATCCCCTAATTTTTTGTCCTCTAAAACAAATATAAACCATGCACTCTCTTGTATATCATAAATGGCATCTCAATCCTTTATTTATAGCTTTCCAAATGACCTTTGGACTTCACCTTTTGTGACCTTTCAATCCTCATGAAAAAATGCACCAAACTTGCATGACCCTTTGTATCCTTATATTTGTAAAGTCACATGGTGACCCTTCATAAGAAAATGAATCCTTTCCTCTTTTGTGTTTATCTTGGTGACTTTTCATATTCCTCAAAGTGTCCCTTCATGGAAAAATGTGCCATACCCTCTTTTTTCTTCACATGATGACTCTTGGAATTCCTCAAGATGACTCTTTATGAGAAAATGTGTGCCATTCCTCTTTTGTCTTTACCTCATGACTCTTTGACTTCTCCATGGGCACTCTTTTGACTTACATGCAACCAAAAATATATTCATTAATATTAAATAAATATTAACACACATTAGCCAAGATATGAATATTAAAAACACCATTAAATGCTATGGGGCCTTTATCACCAATAATGCAAGACCTTTGACATCAATGATAATATTTCCAATAACTTACGTGAATTAACAAGAAAGAAATGTTAAATTTTGAATAAAATTTTAAGGTCACCTAAACAACCATGGGTAATGCATCTAGAACCTAGCCTACATGAATTACCTTTAGATGTGCTATAAAATTTATGTTTGAAAAGGCTTAAGGGATGAGAGGTTTTAACTTAGAATGTTTTTCATTGATTTTAGTGACTTTTTTACTCTAGACCCTTTAGCAAGCTGGGAATTAATAAGTGGCCATTTAGACAAAATCTACTTATCCCTCGTCGATAGATTTTATTTAATGTTAATAACATGTATTGACACCAAATATAATAAGGCATTATCAATTTGATTTCAACTCTTTTCCCAATGATCTACAACCTCCTTGAATATTCTTTTCTTTCTTTCAAGACATATGTTCCACATGACCACAGATGGACCCACCAAAAAAAGAGGGTAGAGTTAGAATTCTCCATTCAAAAAGAGCCAAAATACCACCAGGTACATGATATATTTTTTGGAATAGCTAAGGTATGTCCAACTTTTGTATCATCTAATAGAAAATCTTTTAGGAATTGAAATAATGAAGCAATATATATTATATATAGCTTCAATCTATTTTATTTTTACATTTTAAAGATCCATTTAAATAAAAAATATCTTAAAATCAATTTTCATTATTAAAAAGATTAACACTTGATACTTATTTTATAACAAATGGTAGTCCAACATATTATCTATAAAAATGTACAAGTTATGGATTTGGCCAATAAATCAACTGATGTAATTATGATTGTAGGAAAATGTTGGTGAGATTAGACATCCCACTAGTTTAAGTGTCTTAATGGATGAGATCTGGTTCAAGTTCTAGTTTGAATTTGATAAACACCTAGTTGTGTTATTCAAGTTGAAGTCAACAACCTGCCATGACCAATTATAATAAAAAAATTATAGACATGTTTAAGATATTAGGCCATATACCTTGTAGAAGCATGCATCTCATCTACACATAATTAGACTATTAAAAAATGTTGTTATCATCTACTCCCAATTACATTACAAATACATTAAGAGTTAATATGAAAAAAATTATTCTATTGCATCAATTGGTGACAACCAATAATGTAACATGGATTCAAGTGTCAAGGAACAAGCAACACCAAGCATTTTAAAAAATAACTGACAATCATCTATCTTGTATTCTCAATTGAATTCCTAGATCAAAAATTTGTACACTTACCTAAGTAAAGAATAAATAAATGTTGAAGTTTAAATAAAATTTTAAGGTCACCTTTTAGTTATGAAATTTTAAAATACTTTAATCTTGCGTCTTACCTAACCATTGATAGCATTGTAGTCCTCATCAGATCATGAAAACCCCAACTATTTTAACTCATAAATTAACATTCAATGAACATAATTTAAAATTTAATTGTATGAAGTAATTTTAGTTGAGAGGGAAAATAGTTTGTAGTAGGAGAACAAGAAGTTAGAATATATAAGAATGCAAAAAGGTATAATAATAGAATGTGAGAGAGTAAGAAAATGATACACAACAATAAATTTTTGTGAGTAAAAACAATAAAACAATATAATATAGATAGAAATGAGTGTAAGATAATGTATAGTAGCAAAAAATAGCAAAAAAAATAGAATGTACAAAAAATAAGATAAAATTTTTGCAACAACTTACATAATAGAGGATGGTATACAATCAAAACTATTTATTTTAAGTTCAGTATAACAGTTTGATAAGAGTGTAAACAATAGTATTTTTAGAAAGAATATTTTTCAATCAATAGTTTTTAATAGTTTTTGAATAAATATATGAATTTATATTAGTGTTTCCACTTTATATTTTATATATTATTGTAGTAAATAGAGCAAACCTTATTTTTGCTCTTGATATTTTTAGTAGTTGCACCTTTACGAGTGTTTTCATTCCATATCTCTCTCATAATTTGTTTTAAGAGTTTTTCAAATTTTATGTTTTATTCCCAACAACTAATATCAAAGTATAGGTATTTAGGGAGTATTAGACATGGAAGAAATAAATATTAAATCATGGTAGCAACCCCCTACATTTGATGTAAATAATTATGATGTATGGTGCATTAAAATGAAAAGTTTATTTTCTTCTAAAGATTTATGGGATATTGTTGAAGGTGGATACATAGAGGTAGTAGACAAAGAAAAAATTTAGTAGTGTCACTAAATGAAAAATAAACTTTTTAAAGGAGAATAACAAGAAGGATGTAAAGGTTTTAATCTACATTCAAATGGCATTGGTTTATTCAATATTTCTAAGGATAGTATCAGCCACCCATTCCAAACAAACATGAGAAATTTTAAAAAATGTATCTCAAGGTAGTTATAAGGTGAATCTTGTAAAGCTATAGCTATTTAAAATATATTTTTATACATTACTAATGAAGGAATCCGAATCTATCAAAGTTTTCACAAGGACTATGAGTATTGTGAATCTAATAAATACAAATGGAGATGCATTAGAAGACCATACAATCATAGATAAGGTACTAAAGATCCTCCTAATCTAGTTTGATCCTATTTTGGTAGTAATATAGGATTATAAGGACTTAAGATAAGTGATGGTTGATGGGTTCCTTACAAACCCATCAACAATGGTTAAATAAATCAACCATCTCTTTCCATGAACAAGTGTTCAAGTCAACTATTTAAATGTGAGAGACAGGGGGAGAGGAGAAAACAACATAGGTAGATTAATAACTTTCAACATCTAGTAAGGTGATAGAAACAATTAAATATAATCACACGAAAGAGGAAGAGAAATGAACAACAACACTTCTAGAGGTGGTTCTACATGAAGGTATGATAAATCAAACATCAAATGCTATTATTTTTATAAGTTTGGACATTATGAAATTTAATGTAGGAATAAATAAAATGATATGAATAAGAAAACTTAAAATTTATCCAAGGAAAAATAGGTTGAATGTGATAAAAGTGGAAACGGGTAAATTTTATTATAACATGCAATATAGCTGAGCAAAGCAGTAGAGAAATATGGTATTTGGATAGTGGTTACAACAACCATATTATTAGGAACAAAGAGATGTTCAATGACATAGATGAATCAATAAAATCATAATTGAATATGAGAAATAATGACAAGGTCCCTGTAATGAGAAAATGGAGTATTTATATCTACACTTAACAAGTTGATAAGAGGCAGATTTAAGATGTTTACTATGTGCTAACATTGAAGCACAACTTAATTAACATTGGGAAAACTATCCACAAGAGATGTAGGATGAGATTTGAACTTGGAGAGAACATCATTTATGATATAAGTAGAAGTAATAGAAATATTACGTTAGTCAAGATGATAAGAAATATAATGTTTCCCTTGAGGATGCAAAGTGAGTTGGTAACAACATCTAAAATAATTTTGGAGGATGAATCTACACTTTGACATCTAAGGTATGGTAATTTAAGTTTTATTGGGAAGAATATTCTTCATAATAATCAAATGGTAAAATCACTCATATACTAATTTGGAGTTCTATTTCACAAAGGATTGATTATTTCAATGGTATCATCCAACAAGGATTTCAAGAAATAGCTCATGAAACAACCCCATCAATTTCTAACTCAAATTAGCACTTAGGAAGAACAAGGAGTTTGTAAGACATATATCAATAATCAATGTATGAATAAAATGAGGATGAAACTATGAATTTTTCCTTACTTTTAATAGTGTATCCTATTTATTATGAGGAATAAATAAAGGATAAAATATGGTGTTAATATATGGATGAATAAATGCATGCAATAGATAAAAATTAGACATGGGGGATAGTAAACCTTTCAACAATAAAAGAGGCCATATGAGTCAAGTGGGTTTACAAAAATGAAACCACTATAGAAGTAAAGATTGAGAGAGACAATGAAAGGTTAGTTCTTAAAAGATACAAGAAATGACCTAGACATGACTACAATAAGACATTTTCACTTTTAGAAAGTATATAAATGATGAAAACCATCATTACAATAATTTATCAACTTCAACGTAAGGTACAAAAAATGGATGTCAAGTCATCCTTCTTGAATGGTGTGTTAGAATAAGAGGTGTGGATAGGAAATCCACTTGGTTATGAGATTACACTATATGAAAACCAAGTGTAAGGGCTGAAAAAAAATTGTATGAGTTTAACCAAGCACCTAGGGTGTGGTACAATGGAATAGACTCATACTTGTTGAGAAATGGATTTAGAAAAAGTGGTAGTGAGCTGACTCTCTACATCGAGGTAAGAAATGAAGGTATTTTGATTATTTTCTTGTATGTAGATGATCTATCTTTTAATAGAAATGTGAATCAAACCATTGAAGATTTCAAATTAGCCATGAAGAGAGAGTTTGAGATGATTGATTTATGTTTGTTAAATTATCTTGGCATAGAAGTTTAAAAAATGAATTAAGGTATCTTTATATCCCATGCCAAGTATGCAAATGATATTTTTAAAAATATTTAATATGTTGGATAACAAACCAATATAACCACCATCTAAAACACATCTGAAATAAAAGGAAGATTAGAGCAACAATGTGGATCCCACTTGGTATGAGAGTTTGGTGGGAAGTTTAATGTGTTTGACTATAACTAGACTGAATATCATGTATGCAGTCAACCCCATCTCTAAATTAATGGAGACACCAAAACAGATAAATTATCAAGTGGGAATGAGGATATTGAGGTATATCAGTGACATAAGAAGCCATGGAGTTTTGTATGCAATATTAGATGAATTTCAATTATTGTGTATATGGATAGTGATTGGGTTGGTAGTCTTGATGATAGAAAGATCACATCATGATATGTTTTTCATATTGAGTTAGTATCAATTTCATGGATTTTAAAGAAATAACCCATTGTCTCACTTTCTATGGCTGAAGTTGAGTATATAAAAACAAATTTAATAGCATGTTAGACCATTTTGATAAGAAGAATCATATCATATTTTCATGAAGATCAAAAAGGATCATCAACAATATTTTTTGATAACCTATTTACCATTAACTTGTCAAATAATCTCATTTATCATGGAAGAATCAAGCATATAGAAATCATGAATAATTTTATTATAAAATTAGTTGAGAAAGATGATATAGCTTAAATTTTTTAAGTATAAGCACCAATTTACTAACATATTTACTAATCCTCTATCAAAATATAGTTTTGATCATTTAAGAGAGAGATGAGGGTTCATATATGCAATAAAATTAACTAAATAGGTTCATATGTTGGATTAGGAAGTCCAAAGGCTAGTTATAGAAGTACATAGTCTAACTTTGAAAGTCCATAGTCTAGGCCACACATCCATATTCTGGTTTCAAACACGCACAGGCTGGATCCAAAAATGCATAGGTTTCCTCTAGAAGTGTACAAAGATATCCATAGGCATACATACAGTTCCTAGGAAATTTCTAATATGTTTAATGAGTTGAAGAACGTTAAATAAAACATGAAAATAATGTCAAGATTAAGGGGAGATGTTAAAATATTATAATATCACTCCTACCTAACCATTGATAGTAATGCAGTCTTCATCAGATCATGGAAACCTTCAACCATTTGAGAAAAAATTGAAATTTGAAATATAGGTAGTTATTTGAGTTGAGAGGTAAAATAGGTGGTAGGAGGAGAAAATGGCATTAGAATATAGAACAAGACAAAAATGTATAATAATATAATGTGATACGCAACACCAACCTATGTAAGTAAAAATAGAAGAAGAAAAGAACATAGATAATAATGAGTGTAATAGAATTTGAAGTAGAAATTAATAGAAAAAATAATAGAAGGTGTAGAAAAGGAGAAGATAGAGTATTTGTAGTAGCATAAAAATAAAAGGACAACATATAATATAAATTTTTTTTTTTGTAAGTTCAGTAAAATATTTTGATAATTGTGTAAACAACATTAGCTATATTAATAAGAGTTTGTAATATTTTTTGAATAAATATAAGCATATATATTAGTATTTTCCATTTAATTTTATATATTGTCATAGTAAATAGATTAGAATCTATTTTTACTCTTGAGATTGTCAGTAGATGCACCTTTAAGGGTTTTTTAATTTCATCTCTCTCTCATAGATGATTTTAAAAGTTGCTCACATTTTGGGATTTATTCCCAACAAGAAAATTAGTTGGGTGTTCCAATGAAAAAAAACAACATTCACATTACAGTTCAAGACCAGGGGATAATTTAAAAATGCCAAAATACTAAGATAGTTCATATTTACTTAATGATATCTACAAAAGGAATCCAATAATTTTAAGGAAAATTCTCTCTACATCTAAATGTATGAACTGTATGTTAGTACATGTACATGTAGAAATAATTAAATAGGAACATGGAATTTACATAACTAGCTTAAATTTTTCGTATGTTGTCTATCTTTATAATGATAAATACATTACTTTATTACGTCATCATAGTCTTCAACCTTCAATTTCTAACTTAATTAGTTTTTTATATGTCTTTTTCATGACTATAGAAATGCATATATAATATTTTATGTGTTTATGTATTTCATTTTAATCGCATTTCCTTCAACATAACAAGAAAATTCTAGGTAATTTTGAGAAATCATCAGTATCAATGTCCAAAGACATGTTTGGTGTGACTATTTATTTCATACAAAAAAAATATTGTCATGACAAAAAAATTAGGAAATGCAAGAAGAGGTGTTTTGCACAAATCTCTTTCATATGAAAACATTATATATGGTAGATCAACAGTCTTTTGTATTAGAGAGATCCATTCATAGGGTTGAAATGTTCACATCTAGGATATTGATCAGGATGACATCATTAAATACTCTAAATGTTCATTATAGTTTCAATTAATTATATGTAATGTTCATCTTCCATGAAAATTAGAGACACATTGTTGATTAAGCACTCATGGCCATAGGATTTATGTATCTTATTAAGGTTTTATCATAAATTTTCAAGATCATAGGTGAAACATACACATTAGGGCATGAGTTCATGCCTTTCTTTGGAATAATATTCCCTTCAAGATCACAAGAGATTTGGGTAATTGTAAGGAAAAATTAGAATCAACTTTCACATTTTTAAAGATATTTTGTGGTATGACTTGTTTCCTGAGAGAAAATTATTCTCATAGGAAATAAAATTAGGAAAGGTAAGTAAAGGAAATTTTCACACATTTATTTCAAGTGAAAAAATATAGATCAATAGTATTTTGTATCTAAGAAAGCCATGCATAATGGTGGGAACAACACTACAAGCATATATTTGATCCCTTGGCTAATTTCAATGTTGACTTACAAGTGTAGTCCTCCTTCAATTGTTCCTCAAGATATTATCAGGTTATGTCATCAACTAGAACTCAAGATGTAAGTCATATATTGGTTATCTAAGAGGGTGCTGATATGGATAATAACATATTTTAGATCTTTTGCTAGATTGAATGTAATTACAATTTATCCCATCCTTAAATTTTACATCAGCTTAATGTCATTAATGATGAAATACAAGACATAATTTATTATACTCCAAATTATGAATCATATGTCATAGGTAACACATTTGGTTAATCCTACTCAATCCTTGATAGTTAATCTATGTGCATAATATAATACATTTTTTAGAATTCAAATAATTCATGAAAACAAGAATAAACTTGTTTGGGCCCTATATTTGACCTTGACAATGATGCATTTAAAAATAAACTTGGGTGAAAATTGAGAAGGTTACATAGATTCCATAATTGATTTGATATAATGTGTAAAAATTCCCTTTCTATTTAACTCATAACAAATGGTAAAGTTGGTATCATAGACTATAAGTATCCAAATGCTTTAGGTTGAGACCAGCAAATAACACTCTATTTTTCTTGTGTAAAAAATTGACAAACATTATTGATAGAAACTAATAATATGCCATTGGTAAAGCATAAAAATAGAATGACTAGAGATATATGCCTCTCTATACACCATCACTTTATGTATGTTAGATACACAACAAATAAATACCCTTTGTTTAGCTACACTTCACTCAAAGGAAGGGGAATGCAATGTCCCTTCTTAGGGTCTCCTTTTTTTTTAACAAAAGCTCTAATACCACTATAATATCCCCTTCAAATAGGGAATATAGAAATACAAAAGCTCTAAATCTGGTACATCTCAGCCTGTTGTGTCAAAAACACAGTCTCTGACATTGGTTATACTGCCATCGTTGGTCGACTGGGGTCGTTAACCTACCGATGTCAGTGATAGGTCAGCTGATGTTGGTCTCTATGTGAATCTATACAGACTTCGTACAGCTGCCAATATAGCCCAACCTATTTTTTGGACCCCTGAGCTCAAGATATATGGCTCTAATATAGAAGATCTCTATCTATATAATTTATTGAATCAAAACATAATGAAATAAATACCTAAAATACCTATGATAACTTCTATGCGAAGTCATCTCTCAAACCTGTAAACCTCTGTGATAACTTCTGTATGAAGCTATCTCTCAATTCAGCAATAAATCAACTGATATTTCATAGCCTCTGAATCACACACACTGAAGAGTGGACGTTCTCCAATGCAAATGGCATCTTGGAACCCTTGGCTCAGTCTTCACAGAAGAATTCTTAGCAAAAATCCATATCAATAATCAAATCATTCATCAATAATTCTCTCCCATAAAAAACCCTTATATCCTCCAAAAAGATGCACTTTCCATAATTAGGGTTTCTTAAATTAGAATTAGGGTTTCATAATAAAAAATAGGCTAAATAATTAATATTTGATTAAATCAATCAAATATTAATATCTCCCTCAATACATGCCAGATCCTTGAACCATTCAAAGTTGGTGAATCAGGAAGTGATTCCACACATGATCATGCCATAACAGGGATGCTCTGCTAAATGCTAACATTCCCTATATAATAGGAGCTCAGACAAACGTGCCCAAAAAAGCCTAAATGAATGCCAATTGAAACAAATTTTGCTAATCAAAGCCAAGCCAAGCTCCATCCTGACCCTCTATCCATCCTATCAGCCTATGAAGGTTGCATAATAGGCTAATCATCAAGTCTATCAATGTCCACTAAAAAGGGGACATGACAATCTGCCCCTCCAGAAATTACTTGTCCCCAAGCAATCTCAGAATAATGAACCACTCTATCTACCTGGATCCCAAATGTAGTTATGTTCTGCACTACTGTTAATCAATGCAAGTTCTTGCAATATCCTCTCAAATATAACCAAGAGGAATCCACAATCAAACTGGTGAATGTAACTCAACCAATCTCTAAAATCACAACTGCCCTAGATGTGTCGATACTGCAGTCTGTGTAATTTGCTACTACCAATTCCATCTACAGAAGATGGTGCCAATCCATCCCATAATGGATGGTAAGAACCTGGAGCCAATCTACACCTGTGTGAAATCAAATCTTCTATCTCTAGATCAAAATGAGAATAATGAGCATGCCCCACCATATAATGCCGGTAGGAACCCCCAAACTCTACTACTGGCTCATCACCATTGAATTAGGAATCAACAGATGGCTCTAATCTCTGACTCCAAGTGGCTATAGGCTGGATAGGACCCTATGCAATTTGCTCAACAAATCCCACCTCAACATCCCTGTGAGGTAGCATAGTAGAAAGGATCACTATAATCTCCCCACCCAATCTGCTTATAGCACTAGTACCTCAGATGAGAACACCTTCTGTCACTTTATGTGAGTCTAAAAAAACACTTGCACTATCCAGCAAATACTCCATGAATGATTTAGTGCAATAAAAATTATATGAGGAAGCATCAACATACTACCCCACACACCACAACTGGTCTCTCTGTAAAGGTGGCACAATCAACTGTACCACACTGTCATCTATGTGAGAAGAATCAATCTGGAGACTCGACTCCACTGGTATCCCAAACTCATCAAGATCGAGTACTCCCAAATTGTGCACATGTGTGTCAGCACCAACAATATGTTCCTCAACAATAACTACAGGAACGTACTCACCACCAACCACCTCACTATACAAATGACCTGGGTCTGGGGCTGGTGAAGACCACAAATGATCCAACTCCACGGTCACCTCCTCTGACTGAAACTGTGACTCCTGTAGATCTCACTGTAAGTCATCACAAGAAGACCCTACTATGACTTCTTTCTATCTCTCCTTATGGGAGAGATTGACCTTTCCTTTCATGGCTTGAAGATGTTGTCTTGCATTGGCAGCCACTAATTTAGCCTCCTTGGCCTTTTGTGACCACATATCACATAAATTTTGGGTCCTTTCCATATCCATCCAAGTTTGATGTTCTTGATGTGAAGATGAAGGAGCCATATGATCATGCAAAGAATCCATACTCTTATTATCCATATAATTAGCATGCTCTATGCTGGTCTCCAATGTAGAAGTCTCAAGTGAAACTTCTTGCAAAGATGATATAGACAACTCATTCCCCATGGCTACCCTCATATCCTCTTGAGTCAAATCAACATGTTTAACAACTAGTGTAGGGCTGCCCTTAACCCCTGTAGAGACCTATTGTTTCTCCTTCTTTCTATTTTGTAATATCCCCTTCAAATAGGTAATATAGAAATACAAAAGCTCTGATACCACTGTAATGTCCCTTCTTAGGGTCTCCTTTTTTTTAACAAAAGCTTTGATACCACTGTAATGTCCCTTCTTAGGGTCTCATTTTTTCTGTTTTGTGATGTGGACCTTTTACGAATGGATGCCATATACCGTACTAATTTGTCTTCGAATGTAGGGTCTGAAAGAATTTCATTCATCCTCTGGGTTTCAGCCAACATATTCAAAATTTGTTTCAACTTATTCATATCCTTGTCCCACTATTTTTGAGTACTTGAAGTACCCATGATTTACCATCCGATTGAATGTCTAGTTTACCCAACAGGATGGCAGAATTTAGCCCTAATCTACCCAACAGGATGGCAGGAATTTGGCTCTGGTCTACCCAACAAGATGGCAAGAATTTGGCTCTGATACCACTGTAATGTCCCTTCTTAGGGTCTCCTTTTTTTAACAAAAGCTCTGATACAACTGTAATATCCCCTTTAAATAGGGAATATAGAAATACAAAAGCTCTGAATCTGGTACGTCTCAGCCTGCTGTGTCAAAAACACAATCACCGACATCGGTTATACTGCCATCATCGGTCAACTGGGGTCGTTAACCTACCGACGTCGGTGATAGGTCGGCCGATGTCGGTCTCTATGGATCTCTGCCTGCCGATGTCAGTTTCTGTATGAATCTATACGGACTTTGTACGGCCCCTAATATAGCCCAACCTATTTGTTGGACCCCTGATCTCAAGATATATGGCTCTAATACAGAATATCTCTATTTGTATAATTTATTGAATCAAAACATAATGAAATAAATACCTGAAATACCTGTGATAACTTCTATGTGAAGTTATCTCTCAAACCTATAAACCTTTGTGATAACTTTTGTATGAAGCTATCTCTCAGTTCGGCAATAGATCAGCTGATATTTCATAGCCTCTGAATCACACACACTGAAGAGTGGACATTCTCCAATGCAAATGGAATCCTGGAACGCTTGGCTCAGTCTTCACAGAAGAATTCTTAGCAAAAATCCATATCAATAATCAAATCATTCATCAATAATTCTCTCCCATAAAAAACCCTTATATCCTCCAAAAAGATGCACTTGCCCTAATTAGGGTTTATTGAATTAGAATTAGGGTTTCATAATTAAAAATAGGCTAAATAATTAATATTTGATTAAATCAATCAAATATTAATATCTCCCTCAATACATGTCAGATCCTCAAACCGTTCAAAGTTGGTGAATCAGAGAGTGATTCTGCACATGATCATGCCATAACAGGGATGCTCTGCTAAATGCTAACATTCCCTATATAATAGGAGCTCAGACAAACGTGCCCAAAAAAGCCCAAATGAATGCCAACTAAAACAAATTCTGCTAATCGAAGCCAAGCCAAGCTCCATCCTGACCCTCTATCCATCCTATCAGCCTACGAAGGTCGCATAATAGGCTAATCATCAAGTCTGTCAATGTCCACTAAAAAGGGGACATGACAGGGAAGTTTCAAGATAAAAACAAAGAAAATTAGGTTTCATGACTTGCATAAAATATTATATTATCAATAAGTTTGAGAGAAAGAATGCCTAATTTCATTTTGAATGTTTTTATGCCTACAATATTATTTTCCATCCAATGTGAAACTAAACCATTTTGGTGCCTAGAAGGTTAAGGGTGATCATAAAGCTTAAGTAAGGTTTACCTTTGTTATAAAATAACTTGTGTTTACTAACATAATTTATAACTTTTAATGAAAAACTTTTCATCATATTCACACACCACCTTTAACAATTGGATTTGTTAAAAGTTAATTTGCATTATACCTTACATTCCCTTGAACCTTTCTAGTTTTTATTTCTAATTATGTTGTGATCAAATACATTTATGAATTCAAACTAACTACAATACCCTTCATATCATTTGATGCATATTCATTTATGTTATTATGAAATACCCTTATCTATAAGAAATTGGCTCCCTTAGGTCTTGGCACTTCAATTCCAACTGAGATGAATACACAATTTCCATATCAACATCCCAAAATGATCTCCTATTTATTTTTAATTTGGCCTTATGGAAGAATTATAGCAATGTATTAATGTGTAGAAGCTGGAGTTTATTATAAATTATGGTATAGACCCTCCAATATATTTCTAAGAGTTATTGTTTTCTTTGAAAATTTTAACTCTTATCATCTATTGATTAATGTCTGATATATAATTTTATAAAATGTAGTTATATCACCAAAAAGGGAGAAAAGGTAAATTATAATATATATTGAAGACACATATGGAAATATCTCTAGATGTTATGATATTTTAGTTGATGTTTCCTATCATTTTTATAAGTCTCAAGAAAACATCTCTTGAAAAATTTTAACACGTGAAGAAAAAATCAATGTGATGTATGATATATTACCTATCATATAATTGTTTTAAATATTTTATGAATTACATGGTATTTTCACTCATGGTTTTAACATCATTGGCTGATGAGAACTAAAAGAATTAAAGAAAAGAACTACATAATAATATAATTTTTTTGTAGCAAATTTTTTTCTTATCAAAGACCAAAGTGGTACAAGTAAAAAGAGAAACAATAAGATGACTTAATATGTCTATGTCAAATAAGCTTTATCAATTAATTTAAATGGTAAATAATGGTAATCCATGGTGCTAAATAGTGGTAATAAACTATAGTTTATATGTTAAATGCTAACACTAAAATTCTAAATTTTTAATAATTTGTTTTTAAAATATAAATATACATATATTTATCTTCTATCTCCAAGTACCCCTATTTTATATTTATATAGATTGAGGATATCTGACCAAATACTCATCTCTTGCATTTGTCACATATCTTTTATCAAAGTGAATGTGTTTCATTGTTTGAATGATCATCAATTATATCTAAAATCATCTTCTTCTAAGAAGTTTCAAAACTTACTTCATCATCACTCCCATTATCTTAGTGATTCAAATTAATATACACCATTTGGTGAAGAATTTTTATCTATTATTACATGATGGTGTTGATGACATGAATAAATCTAAGGATACCTTTCATAATTCTTGAATTACACTATTGTGGCCTAGTCATGTTGCATAATAATCCATCTAGTTTGGTGGAGATAGTCCGACATGCCAAGATTATGGCCCTCTCCAAGATAGTAATAACACTCAAAAAAATTATGTTAATTTATCTCATCAATGTATTCCCTTTAATATTCCTCTTAAAAGGACCTTATTCCACTATATTTTCTTTATTGGTGAAGTTGGGCTACTCTTGGTACCTCTTATTTGGTTTCAACCCACTTTCATAGTGCATGATTTTATTTTTTCTTGATGAGGTGTTTCCTCTCACTATAATTGTAATCATATCCAATTTTATACCTATATTTAACAAAAATAATTTTTTGGTCACCAACATCTCCTTCCAATAGAATTTCCTTGTTAATAAATGGTGGAAAACTAGTTTCTTTGTACTCCTCAACTCATTACCATGATCAACAAGTGACTGACATCATTTTTCCTTTCCATTCCTATTTTAAGCTCATCATAGTACATCAAGGAGATGTTTTTTTGAAAATTCATGATATTTTTGAGACTAAGTGATTCATCCTCCATATCCATTTCCCTTATCTTCAAAATATACATACAATCCATTCTCCTCAACAATACAAGGATTGATATTAAGCATATAAAAAAGGGAATGGCATATTTGAGGGATGACATTAGAAAATTTATAGATCATATTTAAGATTATAGTCAATCAACATTATTATCACATAAATAAATGTTTTGTATCTAACTTTTATTACATTATTGATTCTTGTGTTATCTACTTTGGTATTATTTTACTAAGTTTGTAGTCATGAATGGTTGGGTCATTTATGCCTTGATCGATAAATTTTTGTTCTTATAAATAGTTAATTGAATATCTAGGTAAGGTCATTGGTGTGGTAAGGTCCTCCATATACCAATAAATGTATTTCACAACACCTCATGTAATACATATATTTTAAGGCTATATTATTCTATATTACATTCATTTTATGTAATTAGTATTCTTTGGTAGTATAACATTTTGTTGTAAATACTTTTTGGTGTAATTGCCTTTAATAAGCCATGTTAAGTTTCATCACTCCAACTTGCTTACTTAGAGCTGTGAAGGCTATCAAAAACATAGTCATGAAACATTGACCTTAAACACCTATATGAGAAATTTAAAATAATTAAAATGCATGAAAATTATTATCTAACATATCCAAACCATATTCAAATATAAACATTATTTGGTCTAGTGGCAACTATTGGTCTTATAGACCAATATGTTGACCTCACTATCAATCTTCAATATCAATCCTAATGTTTTTCAAAATTGGTTTCGCTCATCCTAATGTTTTTCAAAATTGGGTATGTCATCCCAAACTTCAAACTGTTAATACCGTGAATAGAAGTAGACATATTCAATATTTCATCACTAGTGTTCCTATATATATATATATAGGTCAAACTATTGTTCATACCTCTTTTGCTTAGATTGAAGATAGCGGTTATGAAATTGGATTAGGAGGTCCTTTCATAGATTCACTTGGTCCATACACTTTCTAAAAATTGTTGAGTTACGAACATTTTTGGCTATAAAGCTTTAGTACCAAGGCTACAAAAACCATAGTACATAAAAGAAAGAAAGATCAATGGAAAGAGGCTTCACTCCAAGAGGTCATTTCTCAAGAAAATAAATTGCAAAAAGCAAAATCTGTTAGACATGTTTTACATGCTTTGCAATATCCGACCTAGCCTGACCTAGAAAAAAGAATTGCCAAAAGCAATAATAGAATCAATGCATTTGCATTGATCACTCCCTTAAATTTTGGGATAAAGATAGCCCTAAAATTGAGATACTAACTCTCCATAATCAGCAAGTCCAAGAAGGAATTAGTATCTATATTTTAAAGTGGAATCTAATGCAAAAAATCAATAAATATTGATGACAACACATTATAATATGAAATTATCACATGGTGTTAATGTTCTCTCAATTCAAGATTTAATTGATAAAAAGAAAAAAAGAGAAGAGGAACTAACTTGAGAATTAAATTATTTTTGGAACTTCTTGGTATGAGAACACACTAAAAAATAATTCACTAGAAGCCAAGTGATTCCATATTCTGTGTAGGGAAACATGGATATAACTAAAGAAGTTAATATGTTATTGGATAATCTTCACAGAGTCCTCATGAGGAACTATGTTATCTTGCAATACCTTTGTGCCAAATATGGCCACGAAGCACAATGACAAGATATTTAGAGTGGTAAAAGGAAATAAGTCTTTGAGAATAAAATAAAAATATATTAAGGTTGATGTCAAACATGAAGGAATTAATGCCATAAATCTTGAACAAAGGTGATGGAAGAAGATAAAGTCGTTAGAGAGTGGACTAATAAATCAGATGGTTTATTAGATTCATAAAATGACAAGAAATAAGACAAATATTAAAAGAGAACCAATTTATAAATCAATAAATTCTAGATTGGAATAAAAGTGATAGATGAAATCAAAGTGAAAGTTGAGGCCAGAGTTTTAATATAAGATTGTACCATAGAGAAAACAATGTAAGGGTTCTGTTGGAGTTAGATAACTTTATGCCACTAAAAAAAAGTAGGTAGAATTACTGTTGACCATTTTGGTCCTACAGGCCAAAATCAGTCTCCTTCTTCCCCTCGCTATTCTAAGTCAGTTCAAATTTGGTTTGCACAAGTCTTTTGGAAAAAAGATGAACTAGTTCAAAGAATGCAAGGCTTTTACAAAGCTTCTTTAGACATTTTGTTAGATGAAATTCATAAGGAAAGAGACTAAAAATGTTCAAGACACTTTTCCTTAGGGTTGGAAAAAGTGGTTCAACGTCAGGGTTCAACGACATGATCTTTCCAAGAGCTTTGAATTTTGAACTTTGAACTTGACAATGTTGAACCATTGAACCACTGTTGGTTTAATTGGTTGGTTCAATCAGTTGGTTCAATTAGTTGGTTTAATCAATTGGTTCAATCAGTTGGTTTAATCATTTGGCTCAAGCGATTGGTTCAAGTAAAAGGTTCAAAAGGGTTTTCTGAAGCCTGAAGGATAGGTACCCTTATGGAGGGTAGTGAAGCACAAATTGGACCATTCTAATAGGCTACAGAGGGCAATTTTGGACCCAAAGGTGCCCTTGTAGAGGGTAGAAAATAGGCAAAGTGAACAAGGTATAAAAAGGTAAGTTCCTTCAAAAAAAGAAAGCCCAAGGCAAAAAATTCCTTTAGACTTTCTATCTAAAGGAATTTCATAAGGAAAAGAATGAAGGTTGAATTTCTTTGGGGAAAATGCCCGAAGGGATTCTTTTAGACATTTTGTCTGAAGAAATTCACAAAGAATGAACCTGAAAGAAATCCCACCAAAGGAAAGTGAGTGGTAAAACACAAAGGAACATTTCCTTCAAATGAATTCCTCTAGACATTTTGTCCAAAGGGATTGAGAAGCCGAGGCAGCTTGAAGGACCTCGAAGGGTAAGTGCCCTTGTGGGAGACTCTCAACTGTCAAAAGAAGGACCTTCCCCAAGCCCCAAAAGGACACCTTCCATTTGGGAGAATTCAAAGACTAAGCCTGGTCAAAGGAACACTTTGAAAATAAAGCTAAGAGCTAAGAAAGCCAAAGGAATTACCAAGGGGGTGACAGGCTCACAAATGTCAAAATCTAGCATGGCAAACTAGCTATTGGAGGTTCAAATGCCTAGTGACAGGCACGTGAACATCAAATTTAATGTGGTGAAATAGCCATTGATTTTTAAATGCTTAAGGATAGGTTGCAAGTGAACTCAGTGACCCACTGAGAAGATATACTTGAGTGCTCACAAAGCCAGAAAAAGACAAAATCAGGAAGGGGCAAAAATAACAAGGAAAGATGGGAACAATCTAGGTGGCAGAAGAAGGTGTCGACATAAGGAGTTATTCCAATAGTTGAAACAATCTCCACCAAGTGGTCATCAAGGATCACAAATAGTGAATGACATGGCCTATTTTTTTTCATTTTGCATTAATAAGCAGACAATCACATAAGTCTTAAATAAGTGCAGCCTTGTCATTAAAAACAATCGAGCGACCCATGCTTTTGTAGTAGCATTTAATACATTTTAAGCATTAAAGTCAAGACTGGTGACTACATAGCATGGTTCTATCAGGCCATTTCTAGAAGGATGATGTCAGCATTAGTGACTTCCTCTTCCCAAGGCATTCAACGAGCATGGGTCATTTATTTTCTAAAAAGTGCTAAAGTCTTTTCTTAAAGGCTATATATTATAATCTCTCATTTTGTAAAATATCTCTCAACTTGTAAGGTGGAGCTCTGCCAAAATTTACCTTGAATAAAAAAGAAGCATTTTTGCCTCCATTTGAGCTTGCACTTTTGCATATGTCTATGTCTTTGTGTTGTATTAAGTCATTTTCTTTCATGCTTTCACAAAATGATTCCAACATGTCTAGTGTATTGTGAGTTCTTCTTTTATAGGTTAGCTAGAAGTATCCACAATAGAGTATAGGCACATGTGAATAGGCTACCATAGTGTGTCTTAGAACACCTCTAGTAGTTCTTCCTTATTCTATCTTTAGAGGACCCCTATCTCACTAATGCAGAAGAGTTTCTCATATCAAATGAAGTGTATATTAGCTTGTTCTTGGTGTAAAGTGTATGTTCAAGCTAAGTAGATCAACCATTTTTGGTGTATCACTACTTTAGTTTAGGTTATATTTTTAGTAATCCTTCTCTCTTTTCAACCCCCCCACTATATATATTAGCAATATTACTAAAATAAATAAGATATGCATCAAAGGGAGATAGCCCTTATCTAGAGATTCTCCCCTCAGTTTTGCCAGACCCATAGCAAGAGGGGAGTATCCATTGTGTTGCATGGAATAGAGAAGCCCAACCTTCTCTCAAAGGTGCAATCCATAACATCAATAGTTTTTGGCACACCTAAAGGGACCTCATTTTAATGCTCAGAAAAGTTCCAAGATTGGTGTTGGTCTTGTTACAGCAAAAATGAACCAATAATCTAGCATCTGACTTCTAATCAGGCTATTGTGGGACCCTTTTTTGTCCAAAGAGTTGAAAATTTTTGGTGTGTTCTTCAACCAACCATCCTTTTAAGTATTTTCATCAACATTAATGGTGACTCTGAGTTGAATCAGCTAGTTAAGCAGTCATGGTGCCATCAAGAAATCATAGTTTGGTATGTATAATTCCATTACTGAGAACCATGGACCTTTTTTTCCTTCATATAACTTTAATCAAGCTTAGGTTGTTCATGGCATCACCTCAACTAGCTCTCCTAGTTGCCCTTAAACAATAAGGGAAGTAACACTAGAATTTGAGAAGCAAGTAATGGAGATAGACATATTGGATGAGCAGTATAGATATTAGTAAGATCTTCTGTACAAAGAGGAGTGTTTGTTCAGGAAAAATCAAGCCTTGTAATCCATGAAAGAGGAGGTAGAAAAATAGAAGAGTCTATTCATTTAAGGTAATCAACCTTGTGTGCCTTCTCCCATTCTAAAGAAATCCATTTCTTGTGTACCAAATCCTTTCTACTAGAAGCACTTGCTTGCTCTAGCTCATCTAATGCAGTAACCACTCCTGCTCTTAATCCCTTGCACCTAGCTTTCCAACATCAAAGGGCATTGGAGAAAACTCTCATGGAGATTAACCTTCTCAATTCTTTAGGTTGTGAATCCTCCTTTGAAGGGAATACCATGAACCAACACATCTCTCTTCTAAAAACTCTTCCTGTACATCAGAAGTCTCTTCCTAGTCTTCCTCAACCTCCTCAAGTCTTTCGACATGATGTTGAGATTCCAAGTTGGAGGAGGGAATACCATGAACTAGCTTAGGGCCTTAAAGAAGATAAATCTACTTCTACTCATGATGATTCCTATGAGCTCCAAGAAATACTCTTTTAAGATAATATAGCGAAGCAAATTATAGAATTGGAGTCCAAAATGAAGTTCCTCAACGAAGGTGTGATGGACGGTTTAGACCAAATAGTAGTTTCCATGTCTAAACACACCCCATCTACATTCCTTTAAGACAACTATCAGGCCACATCTGATATAGATAAAGTGCTAGCTAAATGGAAGGAAGAGAATCATTTGATTCTAGCTCAATGACTACCTCCTCTTCTACATGAGTTTAACCATCAGCCTTCTACTTCATCCCTTCTCAAGGAGGAACTTGTTTTTCAAGAGGCAAGTGAAGAAGAGAGGATCTAATTTTTAGCTACCCAAGAGGCTATCATGAATGACAATAAAGATGAAATCATCATGGATGCTCCGTTTGAAGACATCATCAATAATGGAGAAGACACAAGTCATGCATACATGCGGATGTTATAGCAATATGATGAGGAAAGTAAGAATGGTGAGCTCTCTCCTCCCTTATTCGATGAACTTCCTTGTCTCTTTTATGAATAATATGACCATGCCATGGAACTCAAGTTAGAGGAGAATTAGGAGCATGTCTGGGAACAACTAGAGACTCTGGTATTTGAGTATGAAAAGGAGAGGCTTGTCCATCTTGATGAAAGCTTTGAAAAAGAGAGCCTTGCATAAGAAGTTGATGTTTTATGGGATGAGCAAGTAGTTTGTGATCTCATTTTAGACATCAAAATAGTCACCCTTATTCAATAAAACCAAGACGAATTAGAAGATGAGTTTGATAGGGTCTTCAATGAGGCAGAAGGGGATGAGCCGATCCATGATGCATATCAAAGGGCATATGGTGATGAGCCAGTAGCCATCAATTTCTTGGTAAAACACACTAGCATGAAGAACTAGCAGGAGGAAAGCTTCTAGGAGCAAGATGAATACATATATGTTGGAAGCATGTTTGACCTTGATTCATTTGGATACAAGCCAATCAAGGTGGTAGGCAAGAAGAGCAAGTCACCAAACCTCTATTCCATTTAACCACTTATCTACAACCATAAGTTTTCTTATCATGAAAGAAACATAAGAAGTTTTCCCTTTGATCTAGGAGGGAGGCACATATACCTGGTTAGCTGTACATAGTAGTTTGCTTTCAATTTTTCTTTGCTTATTTTCCCTAAGTGCTGTTTGCACAGGTGTAGTGTTTTTTAGCCTTTGTTGTGTGTATTTTCCTTTGTGTTTGAGGTAAAATCTTTGATCTGTTCATAGGTTTTTAAAATGTTGTTCCTAACTATTTTAAGCTATATCTTGACTCCATGACCAATGGACTTTGAGGCTACTAGTTTCTAAGTATAGCAGGCATGCTTCCCCTTGAAATTGCCAATTTATTGGCCATTTTAGTCCTACAGGCCAAAATTGGTCTCCTTCTTCCCCTCACTATTCTGAGCCAGTTCAAATTTGGTTTACACAAGTCTTTCAACAAAAAGATGAACCAGTTAAAAGAGTGTAAGGCTTTTACAAAGCTTTTTCAGACATTTTATCAAAATATATTCACAAGAAAAGAGACTAAAAATGTTCATGACACTTTTCCTTAAGGTTGGAAAAAGTGGTTCAACGTCAGGGTTCAATGACATGTTCTTTCCAAGAGATTTGAACTTAACAATGTTGAACCATTGAACCATTGCTGGTTCAATCAGTTAGTTCAATTAGTTGGTTTAATCAGTTGGTTTAATTGGTTGGTTCAATTAGTTGGTTCAATCAGTTGGTTTACTTAGTTGGTTCAATAATTTGGTTCAAGCAAAAGGTTTAAAATGGTTTTCTGAAGCCCAAAGGATAGGTACCCTTGCAGAGGGTAGTCAGGCACAAACTAGACCATTCCAATAGGCTATGGAGGGCATTTTTGGACCCAAAGGTGCCCTTGTGGAGGGCAAAAAATAGGCAAAGTGAACAAGGCAGAAAAAGGTAAGTTCCTTCAAAAAAAGAAAGACCAAGGCAAAAAATACCTTAGAACTTCTATCTGAAGGAATTTAGTAAGGAAAAGAATGAAGGTTGAATTTATTTAGGCGACATGCCTAAAGGAATTCCTTTAGACATTTTGTCTGAAGAAATTCACAAGGAATGAACCCAAAAGAAAGCCTACCGAAGGAAAGCAAGTGACAAAACACAAAGGAACATTTCAATCAGATAAAATGTCTTAAGGAATTCCTTTAGACATTTTATCTGAAGGAATCGAGAAGTTGAGGTAGCCTGAAGAACTATGAAGGGCAAGTGCCCTTGTGGGAGACTCTCGGCTGTCAAAAAGAAGACCTTTCCCAAGCCTCAAAAGGACACCTTCCCTTCGAGAGAATTCAAAGACTAAGCCTAGTCAAAGGAACACTTAAAAAATAAATCTGAGAGCTAAGAAAGCCAAAGGAATTGCCAAGGGGGTGATGGGCCTACAGACGTCAAAATTTAGCATGGCAAACTAGCCATTAGAGGTTCAAACGCCCAATGATGGGTGCGTGAATGTCAAATTTAAGGCAATGAAATATCCATTAATTTTGAAATGCTTAAGGATAGGCCACAAGTGAACTCAGTGACCTGTCGAGAAGATAACCCCAAGTGCTCACAAAGCTAGAAAAAGACAAAGCCAAGAAGAGACAAAAATAACAAGGAAAGATGAGAACAGTCTAGGTGGCAAAAGAAGGTGTTGACACAAGGAGTTATTCCAGCAATTGAAACAGTCTCTGCCAAGTGGTCATCAAGGAACACAAATAGTGAATGACATGGTCTATTTTTCCTCATTTTGCATTAATGAGTAGATAATCACATAAGTCTTAAATAAGGGTGGCCTCATCATTAAAACAATCAGGTGACCCATGCTTCTGAAGTAGTGTTTAATACATTTTAAGTGCTAAAGTCAAGACTGGAGACTACATAACATGGTTCTGTCAGGGCATTTCTAGAAGGATGATATCAGCATCAGTGACTTCCTCTTCCCAAGGCATTTAACATAGCATGGGTCATTAATTTTCCAAAAAGTGCCAAAGTCTTTTCCTAAAGGCTATATATTGTAATCTCTCATTTTGTAAAATATCTCACAGCTTTTAAGGCAGAGCTCTACCAAAATTTATCTTGAATTAAAAATAAGTATTTTTTTCCTCCATTTAAGCTTGCACTTTTGCATATGTCTATGGCTTTGTCTTGTGTTAAGTCATTTTCCTTCATGCTTTCACATAATAATTCTAACATGTCTAGTGTATTGTGAGTTCTTCTTTTACAGGTTAGCCAGAAGTGTCCACAATAGAGTATAGGCACATGTGAACATGCTACCATGGTGTGTCTTAGAACACCTTTGGTAGTTTTCCTCCCTGTATCTCAAAAGGACCCCTAGCTCATTGATGCAAAAGAGTTTCTCATATCAAATGAAGTGTATATCAGCTTGTTCTTGGTGTAAAGTGTATGTTCAAGCTAAGTAGATCAACCATTTTTGGTCGATCACTGATTTATTTTAGGTTCTATTTTTAGTGATCCTTCTCTCTTTTCAACCCCCCCACTATATATATTATCAATATTACTGGAATAACTCATAGATGCATCAAAGGTAGCTAGCCCTTATCTAGAGATTCTCCCCTCAGTTTTTCCAGACCCACAGCAAGAGGGGAGTCTCCATTGTACCATGTGGAAGAGAGAAGCCCAACCTTCTCTCAATGGTGAAATCCACAATGACAACAATTACCATGATAAATTTCCCTTATTAAAGAAGGAAGAACAAAAATTGTTGAATAGGTTGGGATGGAGGATGATATAAAAGAATCAACCAAACATTCAACCACAACTCCACCTTCAGAGAGTGGTATTTACCCTGGGAGGATTTTGAAAACTTCATCATAAAATAAGAGATATTCACCTATGAAATAAACATTTACACATCAAATCTTTACTAATTGAAAAAGACAATCTAGGAACATCGAGGCATATGGTGGAGAAAATTAGAGTGAAATACAAATAAGAGGCACATGATGGCACACAAAGCAACATATGGATCACCCAGACCAAAGGAATGTTTTAGTATTTACATGTGTCTAATAGTGCTAAGAGAGAAGAGGAACATCCAAGATGAACCCTATTAAGGAGGAGTATCAAACAAAAAAATTCACATCAATCCCATGAACAAAGCCACACAAGGCCAATAATCATGGGCACTCCACCTAATCCAAATTCAAAGAAACTAATGTTGACAAATTTTACTAGTCATCAATTTGAAGCCCTATTGTGGCATTGTACAACATGTATCATATTTTGGCTATGAATGGAAAAACAAATGAGTACCATTAATTTCAATCTTTCCTATCTACACTAAGTATAATGAATATTGGCTAGTTTAAGGATAAATTTACTTATCGATGCATAAAAATTGAAAAAACCTCTTAGGACAAACTTCAAAAAGAATTTTATAAATATTTCAATCTCCTCAATGAAAATAATAAAATTTTCACTAATATTTACAACACCTAGCAAGGGAAACATGGACATGTATGAGCCTATAATAGAATAATTAAAGAGTTTCTAGGAAAACATAAAATGAACTAATTGACACCCTAAAAAAGTAGTCATTTAGTGAGGTAAGAGTACCCTTGTTACAAAAAAATATGAGTTTTGTTTCATTTTCATATTACATAGATGCATATAACATAGAAATGGATATAAAAAAAATCCACATGTTTTATAAAGAGAAGTGAAGATGAAAATTTTGATTCCAATGATTCTCCTAAACCAAAACCAATATAAGCTCTCAAAAAGGATATAATTTTAATGATGAAAGAACTAAAGGAAGATGAAATAGGGAAAGGATATTCGGTGTAATTACCACAACAAAACAAGTCACAATAAAGATAATTTCCCAAATAAAATGTTCTATGAATTTTCCATGTTATAGAGCATTCCACCAAAGATTTCTCCTAAAACTAAAGGAACAAGAGTGCCTAAATGTGCTACACATAAGAGGATAAATCGACACTACCTACTATGCCAAAAAATCCTTTTATAATTAAAAAAATCAAGGCATATCTTTGTGGTTGTCAAAATCAAAGAAACAAAAATAGTTGTCAAAATAATCATGGTAAAGGTGGTCATAAAATTTGTAGACACTATAAAACTACACCAATGGTTCTAGTTATCATAAACCATTTCTTTCATTCCCCTTAGCCCTCTTGGGTTAGAATATTTCTTAAAACCCCTTTAAAAACAATAATTTACCCCTTTAAACACATTTATCTAAAATTAATTAGTTAATTAGTATAATTAATCCTATTTACACCTCACCTTAACTAAACTCTGGCTAACTTAGTGACACCTAGACTTAAGACTATTTTTTACCTTGGCATTTAAAGACCTAACCTCTTAAACCACTTCTTCCCACATGCACATGCTAACTTAACTTATCTCAAACCACTTCTAATGGTCTTAATGGACAAATTTAAGCACAAATTACTTTTTGGGAAAGAAAGACCTTTTCCACCTTGATCAACATTGGAACCCTTTAACTGATTCTGGTTGACCAGGACCAATGTTAGTTACTTAAAGATACCCCAAGACCCTTGATCAAGAGGTTGAAACATTTGAGTGAGAAGCAGAACTCTCAAGTGAATTCGAGCTTCCTAGTGAACCAAAGAAATAACCCAGAGATGAGAAGTGCTTCATCACCTCAATATTGAGGACTTAGGGACCATTACTCTTCCCATTTTGATCTAGGATTATAAGTGGCTCACACTAAACTTTAGGACATATCTAGGCTAAAAATTCTAATAAAAATTAATTATATTGTAAATTTTCAAAGTTTAATTATTTAGTTTTAGTAGTGTAGTTATGACACCCACTTATAATATCTCCTCATATTCTCTCTTGTGTTGGAGTTCTGTAACTCCAAACACCCCCTTGTTTACAAAACCTACTGACCATTCTAGACCATTTGAGTATCAAATATCTATGTTTGACATCTATGAGACCTCATTTTGTCTTCAATACCATCATCCAATTGTAAGTAGCCCACCAAACTTTAAAAAAAATCCTAAAAGTCCATTTTTGTCTCAAGTCAAAAATGTGATAGTCCCATAATGATTAACACCGATCATCCCTTGACCAACTTCAATTACCCTTGATCATCATCGATTATCCCTATATAGTATCAATTAGATAGTGACTAACATCTATCTCTATGTAATTCTTTTTGCCAGAAATATCAAGTTTAAATCTCTCATCAACCCTCAACGAAAATCTAGTTTTTTGACTTCTATCACAACATAGAGTCATAGGCAATTTTATGAATTGAGTTTTAGGATTTTAGCATTAATTTTGAACAAGTTAATGTCATTTTTTTAAGATTACTCATTTTCTCTTAAAATTCATTTATTTCATTGTGATTGAATACTTAACATTACTTTATTCAACCATCTCTTATCATTTTTCAAAACTTAACTTGTTAAATGAGTGGATTCATAGCCTTCTAGTGAAGTCTTGAGCTTCTTGTATCTATTACTTGAAATGCAATCCAACCTCATATCTTACTAATCAATCCATTTCTAGTCTCATTCTTATTTTAGGTCATTCCTCCCAAGCCAAAGAGGAGTTATTATCATCATCTAGATCATGGAGTGTGAAACTAAATCGAGTTTAAAATACACCTTTCTATTTCTTTAGAGTTTTACTTGTTTTCTAATACACACACACACACACACACACACACACACACACACACACACACATATATATATATATATATATATATATATATATATATAATGAAACATTATATAACGCTCAGTGGAACCCTAGAGTTTTTTTGGGTTTGTAATTATTTTAGGACATTCTAGTTGCATTAGTGAAAGAATCATTTATTGCACTTCTTTGTTTCTAAAATTAAAATATTATTTTCTTCATTTATAAAATTGAAAATCATAACTTTTAATTCCTTATTTTCAAATCAAGTTCTTGTTTTCTTTACTTTCTTAGAAAAGGAAAAATCATTCATTTTCTTTTCTTTCTAAAAAGTGAAAAGGCATTCATCCTAGGATAAGACTTGCATCTTATTTATGCATTTAGGTGCATTCTAGTTATTTTTTTACTCATATAAAGAAATAAAAATTTTCCTTTTGGGTTTAAAATCAACCTTCATTCATTGATTGATTGCATGGTTTAATCACATAGTTTAAAGTAATCAGTAAATAAATCATATTAATCACTCTTGTCATACACACATATCAAAACACGCATACAATTAATTCATCAAACATTGACATAAGGCCCAACTAGGAATTCATCACTTAGAGATAAACCTTCACCCTTGGCTATCCTACTTAGACTTTATTACCAAGGGGAGAAACCAAAACTCAGTACACTAGCCGAGTATAATCTCTAGAAATTTGGTATATCTTGGCTAAGAACTTGGCACCATTATTTCTAAAGTGTGTGTAGTGAGGGGGTAGGCACCAATATCAATCCACATACTAATTCCAGTGAAGAGATCATGAGAGACTAAAAAATATGAAACCATCCATAGACTTATTATTCTATTACCCATTTTACAAACTAAGTGGAGTCTCATAAACTTCTAAATTGAGACATAAGCCTAAAAGTGAGATAAAAATAATTCTAAGATTTGACGTACTCTTAGCATGTGTGTGATTTCCTTGAACCTTTTATTATTTTCTCTCTTTTTTAGTGTGTGAGTTCATTTCCACTAAACTTCTAAAATCTTCTACCATTCATTGCATGATCTTGATAAGGCAACAAGCTAGAGACCAAGCAAATAAAAACCAACCTCCCTGCCATCCATCTTCCTCTTCATTATCAATATAGCATACTTTGGATGTGTAAAGTTATTCTGACCATTTTAGGAGTCTCGATCTTCCTCGATCTTTTTCTCAAGGAGATATGGACTTTACCAACCTCCTTGATAATAACCCTGTGGCCCTCGAACACTATTTGTAGATAATTACTAGCCATGCCCCTGCTTTAGTTCCTTCCTTTGAACCACCTTATGGCATGCCAACTTACCTTATTGGTGATACTTTGGTTGCCACTATCTCTACCACACAATCTATGGTGATCCAATATCCCTCTTCCACAAATAACCCTTCAACCACCATTACCCAAAACCAAGATTCCCTTCCACCAATCCCATTGCTAACCCATCAAATATATGGATAACTCAGCCCATAGAAACCCAAGCACCACTTACCATTTGGATGCCTTCCATTAGTATTTCTTCCTTACCTCCTACCACTCAAAAACCTAACATCCTCTACTTCTTTCCAAAAATTAGTGGTTTCCATACCATTTACTCTCCCACCCATAAGAACCAAGATGAGTAAACATATGTTGGGAATATGAAACACCGGAAGCACACAATTGATTACCAAATACAAGTAACTTAATATGCGGAATTAACCAGAATCAACAAGTAACTAGAACCCAGAAATAACACATGATATGAGAGACAATACACAACTTGTATTAAAACTCTTACAGAAAAGAATACAATAAAGAAGATGCCACTTCTTCTCCACCACCTCTTCAGAGGCTTCCCACACCTCAAGTGAACATTAATTCTCTCCTCAAAGCTCTCTCTCTTAGGTCCCAACACCCAAATCAAACACTGAGTTGGTGTTCACCTTATACCTATGCTCCACACACACCACAAGTGCTCCATGCACTCCACAAGTACTCAAACATACTCCAAGTAGATCTCTCCTGAACCTGAAACAACCTACACCTCAATAGACCTTACTTATGGAAGGATCTTCCTTGCCTTCCTCTTTTGCTCTATCTGAGTACACACCTATACTCCAAGTAGATCTTGCCTGATATTGCTCCTTGTTGTGTTGCTATCCTATCTGATCTTGCACACCTAAAAATCAATCTGGTTCTGCACACCTGTGAACCTTGACCTTGCACACACATACACCTGCATATCAATGATCTTACTTACCATGTAGATCTCCTATAGAAGCCATGATCACCTGATGACCAAGATCATACACTCCTGAAGAACCCTACTGATTCTCCAATCCAGCACCCACCTTGGTACTGTGGCACTAGGAGGAACACACCATTGCTCACCTCACACATAGAAGGAGCTTATAATATTGCTCTCTTACTTCCTAACACAAGTTTACAATACAGTCCATGAGTCTATTATATAGATCTCATCTAAACAATAATTAGAAACCTAATTACAATAATTAGATCCACAGCTCTCAGTCTAAAATTAACTCTTGACATGCAAACACTTGGTTCATCAACTAACTACCTGTAATATACTCGTAACTCGAACCACACAGGTGATCGATGCCAGTCCTTGTCTACCTGGTGGTCACTGACGCCGGCCGACTACTAACTGACGTCGGTTGCTTCCTGTCTCTACCCTGCTGATGTCAGTTAGCCTGACCGATGCCGGTGACAGTAACACTCAGCAACCTTCTAAAACCTCCTCCTCTATTTGCATCAATGAAGCTTTTAGCTCCAAAACCTAACAATCTCCCACTTGGAGATAAACAGTTGCACTGTACCTATACCTGTACCCTGTCTAATCTATTTCCTAGCTTGTATCCCTCTTCAAGATGAATTTTGAAGAACACCCACCACACAACCTATGGTGTACCTCTTGTCATCTGAGTAACCTACCGCATCTGCATCTACAAACACATGTAGTGAAGTCCTGACCCTGAATAGCATGAATCCCTACTGCTGGTCCCTCTCACATCCCTGAGAACTCACTTCTCTGAATTGGCTCCTAACTCTCTGACAGCTCCTAAACTCAGGCCTATCCTAGACCTCATGTGATTTCAAACACTGCACTATCCAGCCCTTAGTGTGCTCCAATTCTGCATCTTGCGTCTCGCCAACACCTGATTCACATCAGCTCCCACTCGAGACAAAATCAACCTATCATCTCCATGCCTCCCATGCCAAAGAATTTTGCTGCTCCAAATTCTTCATAGCAAACCACTAAACTAATCTTACCCTTAGCTCAGCAAAACCCTGTATGTACAATCCTACTAGCTAGCATACTATCCACATATAGCAACAAAATGATGTTGCAATCATCATCCCCTTGGTAAGTCAAACCATAGTAGTTACCCTAACATTGACTAAAGTCATGCTTCATCTTCCACCTATCAAGACCTGTAGCAATGTCTTGTAGCTTCCTCAAGCCCGTATGACCTGGTCTTCCATCTCACGTATCCATTCACTCTATTCTTCAACTAAGGAATCCATTCATCTTGCAGTGCTAACATACCAGCTGGCAACCCTACCAAATCTCTACTTGGTTTTGCATCATATACCTACCATGCTCCCACTATTTCCTGAATCCTTCCTGCTCTACAGTCAACAACTAGTATAAAGAAGAGGAACAACGAATTTGAGGCCTACTTACGTCTTCAGTCCTCCATATGGGTGTTTGAGACTCCTTGACAACTTGTTGTCCACCCAAAATTTGTTATAGTGACCGACCTCAGCCACCCCACAGTCTGCATCCAATCGACATTGGTTCCTGTGCCTGTCTTGAGTACCAACCATGCTGACGTCGGTGTCATCTTGCTACCGACGTCGATCCTCGTGATCGACGTTGGTCTTACCTACTACCGATGTTATTTTTCCTGTCGACGCTGGTACTTGTGTTTCCTGTGAGTGATGACTTTTTACCCATAAGCTCCTTTGAATCAATCCCCATGTCCAAACTACCTTGCTCAGAAGTATCCAGCCCCATCCAAGAACACCAAGGCTTTCCAGTTCTTAAGCCTGTCAAATATATCTATCTTCCACTTAAGAACATGCATCTCCTTCCTGCTCATGTGACCAAGCCTACGAAGCTACGTCTCCATAACAGAAGAAGAATTAGTAATATAAACAAGTAGATAAAGAGTACCTATTTTCTTACCACCAGCTAATTCAAGTGCATCTGGTGTGAGAGCTCTCGTGCATCTCTCATCACCCAACTCTTCTGAAGAAATTAGCCACATCTCCAAACCTGGGACCTGCATGACCTCCTTCAACACCCATGTGTTGGCCGCCTGCAATTTTAGCTTCACTTCCCCTTTGCCAATTCTTTGGCAAGGCTCACCAGCTCCTCTTACTGGGGCTACATGGAAAGAGGCAACCGAATCTGTTATCCAAGATTCAACTTTATCCAAGAAACCTCCTAGAGCATCTTGTGCCACATCCCTTGCAACATCTGCTTCTTCAGTTCCTTCTTGCTGATCTTCCACAAACCGACAATCTTCTTTTACCTGCTCTTTATTTCCATAGGACCGTAAGTGACCATCTATGATTTTCAACTCCTCAATCCTTAGCTTACTTTGTTCTGCCATTGCTCTACTCCCACTCAATCAGAAACCCCTGAGAGTGACCTATAACCAAACACAAAACCGCTTCCTGCAACCTCAACTCTGATACCACATGTTGGGAATATGAAACACTGAAAGCACACAATTGATTACCAAATACAAGCAACTTAATATGTGGAATTAACTAGAACCAACAAGTAACTAGAACCCAGAAATAACACATGATATGAGAGACAATACACAACTTGTATTAAAACTCTTACAGAAAAGAATACAATAAAGAAGATGCCACTTCTTCTCCACCACCTCTTCAGAGGCTTCCCACACCTCAATTGAATAGTAATTCTCTCCTCAAAGCTCTCTCTCTTAGGTCCCAACACCCAACTCAAACACTGAGCTGGTGTTCACCTTATACCTATGCTCCACGCACACCACAAGTGCTCCATGCACTCCACAAGTACTCAAATGTACTCCAAGTAGATCTCTCTTGAAACTGCAACAACATGCACCTCAATAGACCTTACTTATGGAAGGATCTTCCTTGCCTTCCTCTTTTTCTCTATCTGAGTACACACCTGTACTCCAAGTAGATTCTGCCTGATACTGCTCCCTATTGTGTTGCTATCCTATCTGATCTTGCACACCTACAAATCAATCTGGTTCTGCACACCTGTAAACCTTGAACTTGCACACACATACACTTGCATATCAATGATCTTACTTACCATGTAGATCTCCTATAGAAGCCATGCTCACCTGATGACCAAGATCATACACTCCTAAAGAACCCTGCTGATTCTCCAATCCAACACCCACCTTGGTACTGTGGCACTAGGAGGAACACACCATTGCTCACCTCACACACATAAGGAGCTTATAATATTTCTCTCTTACTTCCTAGCACAAGTTAACAATACAATCCATGATTCTATTATATAGATCTCATCCAAACAATAATTAGAAACCTAATGTAGACACCAAAATCGTGTCGACTCCCCTGGTCCTTCCCCGTCTTATTCTTCTTCGCCTATTTAACCCTTATCGATCACTTGTTCCACCAACCTTGACCCTGGCAGCATGTAAAAATGAGCACAGAGTTAAAACTAGACTTTATCCCCATTGTGCATCTGCCGACGACGATCTTTACCCGGCCGATGTCACCGATGTCGGTCACTTATCGGCCGACATCGGCAATCTTGCCGACGTCGGTCACCTTACCATTATCCGTTATCAGTTATCATTCGGTTCCCAATCAGTTTCCCGAACGGTTATCAAACCATCTCTCGAACCGTCCCTTGCCTTCATCAGCATCCGCCAACCATTCGAGAGGCTAATCAATCAACCGATCAATCAATCAATCGACCTCCAAACTCTGACATTCACAGACTCTAGCAATCAACACTCTCACGATCAACCAACTCTGGCATCAACTAATCTGCATTCGCTTCAATCTGGCACTGCACAGACAACTTCAACTATGGCTTTCATCACGTCTTCTAACAGGTAAGTATTTTCTCTATTTATTTTCATTTCTTTCTGATTATTATTTGTTCATTATTTCTGTCATCCCGAATCTTCAAACCACAGACCCAAGTTCTGAATCTCTCCTTTACATCCCTGCCCACTACCCCAATCTATAACTCTATCCAGACTCAACTAAAACCCCCAGACTCTGTCCAAACCCGACCTTACCTTGCCCAGACCCTGTCTTGACCTTATCTCGATTCTATCGGACCCTGTCTCGACTCCATCAGAACCTGTCCTGACCCTGTCAAGACCCTATTCTGACTCTCCCAGACCTTCTGCAACTCGTCCAGACTCTGTCCAGAACCTGACCCGACCGACGCCGGTCACTACCCCGACTGACGCCGGCAGTTTGACCGACGCCGGCACCTTCCCTAACCGATGCCGGTACCATAGAGACCGACGCTGGTGACTGTGTAGAACAGTGCTGCATATCAGGTACGCATTTTATTTTCTATCTTTTATTTCTGTCATTTTATCTTTTATTATCTACTTTTGTCCAATATTCTACTTTTTTAATCAGTGGGTTGATATCCTTCTAGGAAGTCTTCGTACTTCCAGGATTAGGCGTTCACCTGACAGCCCACCATATCCTTTGACTAACGTTTTTTCGTGTTTCAGCCTTTTCTTCTTTGCAGGTGTCATTCCTCCACAGCCAAAGAGGAGAATCTTCCAACGTCTGATTTCGGTGCGCATAACTTATCAGGTATCTTCTAGCCTTGACCATTTCTTTTAGTTTCTTATTTCTTCCTTTGAATGTAGAAAGCAATTTTTGCATAGAAACATTCTGGCACGCCCGGTGGGACCCTAGGGCCTTCTTTGGGTTCTTTCTTTCTTTCATTCATATAGGTGCATTAGGTTCCTTCCTTTTCGCCTCCTTTCATCTCTTCTTAAACGACATCATAAGCAGGACTAAAACGAACATTTCTTTCTTTCTTGCACTTCTAGACTAGCTAAAACTCATATTCTTCGACTCTTTCTCCATTCGTTTTCATACGAACAAACATTTTGACTTGGGCATTAAAACACTTTGCATTCATTTCTGTTTGCCTGCATCTCTTAGACCACACGTAGTAATTAAACCGCATATTGAATTAATCTAGATCACTTGATGTTACACGACCAGACCACATGCACTAAAACGAACATAAAACTTACTTGAGACAAGGCCCGACTGGGATTTCATCCCCCAGCGGATACCTTACCCATCCCGGCGATCTTACTCTGATTTCATCACCAAGGGGAAAGCCAACTCTGTTCTCTGGCAGAGTCTAAACTATAGTGGAAGTATATTTTGGCTAAGCGAAACCAGCTAACCACTGGAATCGTGAAGTGAGGGGAGCTTGCTCCTTAGCACCAGGCCTATATGGAAGCTAACACAGACTTCTTGAGCACCATAACAAAACCCGAAACCATCCATAGACTGCTTCTTCTAGGACCCGACTCACAAAGCCAATCTTCCTCTACACACATTCTAAGGCATAAGCCAGTATAATCCTAATAATTTACTTCTAGAGTTTTAGGATCTGCTTGTGTCTTCATCTTTTTGGTTCTTATCTGCTTGTTTGAGCTTATGAGAACGTTCTTCCTTGCCTTGAATGGTTCTGACTCGTAGCCAAGCCAAGGCTCTAGTCGATCACGCGAGGCATCATCCTCTTCCGTCTACCCCGCCTATAAAGAACTCCTACCAGACCATCTCCGACCCAAATGCCTATCATCCTAGAAGGGGACCAAGATTTCACATGATTCTTGGACCTCAACGTAAAAGCCTTGCAACACTATCTCGCGAATAGCCGAACATGAGACCCCTTGAGCAATCCAATTTATGGAATGCCGACCTCTTTCCTCGAGACTGCAACCGTATCAACGGCGTCCGTAGTCCAACCCTTAGACACCCAGGCTATTGCCTCAACCAATGACCAACCTTTTACCAACCATCTAAGTGTGGCCTTTCCTTCCATTGCTGGGCCCACTTTCACTGGGGTTTCGGCCCCCAATCAATCTCAGTCCACTCAACCACTTTCTACCCCCTTTCAAAACTTGGTCGTCTCTATTCCGCCCACCCTTACTCCTATCAACACTAGGGTGGCTACCTATCCATTGGCCCATGTTACCTCTAACCAACCTCCCATGACAACATCAAACCTAGCCATGCCTTCTATCCAACCATCCTTAGTCACCTCTTCTGTCCCTACGACTAGTCATCCGTACGTTGCGCCCTTATTGGTACAACCGACTACGTCGTATACCTCTTCCAGCCTCTTTCAAGCACCTTACAATCTAGGAGGCGCTCCACCCGCCAATCTGTCAGTAGATATTATCAAGATGCTGATGGATAAAATGTCCAACCTAGAGACCTCTATTACCGGCTCACGCAACACTCTCTCGTACGAACAAATTTGCAACGAGCCCATCCATCCTTCTGTCCCCATCAGACCATATCCCAGCCAGTGGGAACATCCTAAGTTTTCTCGTTTCCAGAGCAAGGAAGACCCACAACAACATTTACGGGCATTCAGACATGCCTGTTACCTTATCGCCCACGATGATGCGTTGCTCTTACGCACGTTTCCCATGTCTCTCTTGGGTGCTGCACTTGACTGGTACAGCTCTCTTCCCAGCCATTCCATCCTCACATTCACTCAGCTGGCCCAACTCTTCCTCAATCATTTCTCCATCAACATCACCAAGAAGGTCTCTATCACAGACCTCTATTCTATTCGCCAGTTCGAGGATGAATCTATTGGTGATTTCGTCGCTCGGTGGAGGGGCCTTATCAATCAACTTTCATTTTCCTTATCTCAGCCTGAGCTTATTGAACTTTTCTCTCAAGCCTGCGCTAGACATATTTCTTCTACCTTGAGGGTTCAGACCTTCCGCACTTTTGACGAAGCCTTCACGATGGCTCGTAAACTTGAGTTACGTGCCGTTGAGGAGAATAAAGTCAAGTTACAGAGTAAGAATCCCAACTCCAAAACCAATGACCCCTCTTCTAAGCCTTCCTCATCCAATCCTAAATCTAAAGCTTCAGCAAAAGCTGTGGTTGTTAGATCTTCTTTCTCTTCACCTTCAACTAATCAACCTAAACCATCCACATCTATGAGCGCCACTCGCCAATTTCAGTAGAGATACATACAGCGACAGTTTACTCCACTTGGAGAATCATACGCGTCTGTGCTGGAAAAACTCATCAAACAAGGGGCCATCAATCTCCCTCAGATCCGACCTCCACCACAATTTTATCCCTCACGCGCCATCCCTGCGTGGTATAGGGAAAATGACTTCTGCCACTACCACTGTGTTAAAGGTCATGACACGGGCAACTGTAAAACCCTTAAAAACATAGTCCAAGACATGTTGGAAAAGGGTGACCTCATCCTCGACAATCCTAACGCCCCTCCTAATCAGGGTATCGATATCTTCAAACAACCGTTCCTTAATCATCCATCAACCCAAAACAACGTCCAAACCTTGACTGACAATACCCATGAACATAATATTCGAACAGTCAATACAGTCTCGCCCCTCATTTCTAACCAACCCCAAGAGGTGGGTTCATCCATCAGTCCATCACATGTGGATGAACCTCTTTCTCTGGCTAGTTCTCCCTCAACTTCTCTCATTTTGGAGGACGCCTTGACCTTACCAGCACCGCCAGTTTCACCATCTTCCTTCTTGCTACCCATGGAGGACCCAACCTTTCCTACTCCTCGACCACAAGTGGAGGGCACTATCATCCCTGCCCTTTACCCGCTTGAGGAGCTTCATTCTCCAGTTTCTTCTCCACCCAGGGAAGAACCCATCTCTCCTTCGTCTCCAACCAAACATGAACCTGTCACGACTTCACCATGCTTTGGGGCCGAAACTACCATACCTTCAGTTCCACAACCATCGACATCTTCTCAAGAGCCTAAACCTCATCCCGCATCTTCTCAACCATTTTCCTGACTAGTAGAGAGACTCGAACTTCTCCCTTCTAGGAAAGTGGAACATCAGGGATTGTGGGACCGTCTCACAGCTCTTCAACAAGCCCAGGCCCTCTCATCTCATGCTGCTAATCCTCCCATGGCTGAACCTCCTAAAACTATCAACAAAAATCAGATCTCCACTTCCAAACCGTCTACATCTTCATCAACTTCATCAAAACCAAAACCCTCATCTACTCCACCTAAACCTATCAAAACACTTGGCATTCGCCCCGTCTCCAACCTCACTCATCCACAAGTGAAGGTGGACTTAAACCAAACTTCAATCAATAGTAGTCTTCAACCCAAATCACAAAAGACTGCCAAACCACAGAGGCGAGCGCCTCCTCTTCCATCACCATTGCCTTCCATTTTGGGCCTGCATCCTTCAACCCTAACCAGAGTCTTTCCCACTCCAACATCTAATCAAAACCGGTTGCCTCCTTTGCTTCCTTTACCTACCGCTAGCCTACCCTCTCCCAAAAGGGTGGTACCTCTCATGAAGAGTGTACCGTCTCTGCCTGTCATCGCACCATCAACCTAGAAGGTGGTACGAAAACCCCCTCCAACTTCGCCTAAGAAAAAGTCACCGACACCGCATACATCAATGAACACGGACCCTTTAGTGGGCTCATACTCTTCAATCTTACAACGAATTTTGCAAACTTCTAACATAACTCTTCCACCCATCAAGCCCTTTCAACCTCTCGGGTCTAAACCCTCCTGGTTCGACGACACGAAGATTTGTTTATATCATCGTACACTAGGACATGACACCGAGACTTGCTGTGCCCTCAAGGCTGTCATTCGCCGTTATCTGGAGAAAGACACTCTTCTCTTTGAGGACACTTTCGACCGCCCCCTGACTCCTTCTCATAACCCTTCAACCTCGTCAAGCCCATCCACATCTCATCAACCGGTTACAACCCCTTCATCACCTTCACCTCCCATCTTTGAAATCAATGCCATTCACATCACCACTAGGTCACAAAAGGACAAGGCGAAAGAAAAAGCCGCCATTCCTTGGACCTACCCTTTTGTCAATCCACCTCAACTGCCTAAGCCTAAGATTTCTATCCTTGGCGCGCCTCAACCCTCCTCTTCTTCTTCCTCTTTCGGACCAATCCACGACTCCATGTTGAAACAGCTTCACTAGACGCCTGTGAAGATGTCCCTCTATGATCTCATCCAAACCTCACCCCAACATCGTCAGGCCCTCATCCAAGCCCTGCAGGCAGTGGAGGTCCAACCCGAGGACCCCCAACCACTTGCTGCTCTTGTCCACTCCTTAGCCCCTGTTGCTTCCATCACATTCAGCGATTCTGAGATTCCCACATCCAACATGGAAGATCAGGACGCCGCCCTCTTCATCACTGCCTATATCGTTCGAACACACATTAAACACGTTATGATCGATGGAGGCGCTAGCATTAACATCATCTCCACCCATGCCTTTGATCAGTTGGCTCTTCCCAAGAATTGCATCTCTAAAACTGACACAATATTGTGCTTTTTTAACGACACTACTGCCACAACCATTGGCACAGTCATCCTTCATATTCACGTTGGTCCACGCACAGTCCCAGAGCTCTTCTACATCATCGAAGGAGAGTTCCAATACAACATCTTGCTGGGCTGACCCTGGATCTGTGCCATGGCCTGTGTCCCCTCCACCCTGCACCGTTGTGTGAAATTTGAGCATGACGGACAAGTCCACACCATTCCCGCTGACCCTTCACCCTTCAAATCTTGCAACACCACCTACCGTCCAAATGATGTCCTCATTCCTATCAAGCCATCAACCCCGGCACCGCCTCCATCCGTGGAAGCTTCGACCAGTTCGCAACAGGCGGTCGCCCTTACACCTCCCCTTCAAGCGACAACCATAGACCCCATCTAAGACGTCTTCCAAAGACTTTCATTGGGAGAGTATCGCTTGCTGGCTTTAGACATGTTCCAAACTCCACAAGAGTATGGACGCCTTCATCGCAGCCCCAGCTACGACCATCGGATCGGGATGATCATACCTTATGGTCCCCCTCACCTCCGCACCAACCTCATCTATGGGGGGCTTAATCAAGCTCCTACTGACGATAATCCTCTTTCTTCACCTCAACCTTTCACATCAGATTTCTCATTTCTTAGCAACCCCACTTTTGCACACACTTACCTTTACAGGTGTGCATGGAAGGGTTTTGGTTTCGGACGCTATGAGCAGGGCTCCCATCAGCCTATCCAACCGCTCAATGATGACGACGTCAAGAAACGGTATGGTCTGGGATATCACGGCCCCACTCAAGACCCTGTAGACCTTTGTCCTGAACCAATCCTTGACCAATCTCTTCCACACTCGCCTGTTTCGCCCCCTTCACCTACGGAGTCAGTGGTTTCCATTCCTCCTAGTTTTTTTTTCCATAAACACCATCCCCCTGGACCCCTTGACTTATCAGCTCAATGGGGTATCCAAATCTTTCCCTCTCATTTTTCCCAGCATGATCGAAGATGAGTCGGCAACCATTCACACTATTCACTGCGTTGACGATGACGCCATTCTTTCTTACATGGGCGCTGACGATTCTTTCATCCAGTGCTCCCTCCCTTCTGAGACCCAGGTTATGTTAAATGAATCAACCATTGACATCAACCTTCCTTCTTCTGATGTTCCTCATGTCTTAAAGATTGGCCAATTTTTAGACGCTCAGGAGCAGCTTGACTATACCCAGTTCCTTTCCGACCATAGCAAGGCCTTTGCCTGGACTTACAGTGATATACCTGGCATAGACCCCACCATCGTTACCCATAACATTGTCACCAAACTAGAGGCTAAGCCTGTCAGGCAAAAGCTTCAAAAAATGCATCCTCGCATTGCCCTCCTTGTCAAAGAGGAGCTTCAGCGCCTTCTTTCTATCTCCTTCATTCAGCCCATCGATTATCCATAGTGGGTCTCTAACATCATCCCAGTCACCAAGGCAACTGGGGGGATTCGGATCTGCACAGACTATCGTGACCTTAATCTAGCCTGTCCTAAAGATGATTTTCCTCTTCCTAACATTGACCAGCTTGTTGATCTTACAGCCGGCCATGAGATGCTATCTCTTATGGACGGGTTTTCAGGATACAATCAAATCCTGATTGCTCTGAAAGATCAGCACAAGACCACTTTCATTACCCCATGGGGGACTTTTTGCTATCGAGTCATGCCTTTTGGCTTGAAAAATGCAGGTGCCACTTATCAGCGTGCCATGACCTACATTTTCCATGATCTCCTTCACAAAATCATGGAGGACTATGTGGATGACCTGCTTGGCAAGTCCAAACTTTGCCGTGACCATCTGACCATTCTCAAAATCATCTTTTCTCATCTTCTTCAGTATAATGTTCATCTTAACCCCAAGAAATGTGTCTTTGGGGTCCTCTCTGGCAAGCTTCTCGGCTTCATCATTTCCTTCCGTGGCATCGAGATAGATCCCGCCAAGATTCGCGCTATCCTCGAAATGCCTCCCCTGACCAATCTCAAGCAGCTTCGCAGTTTGCAAGGCAAGCTCCAGTCCATTCATCGTTTCATCTCGCAGCTTTCTAACCGCTGCCAACCTTTTCATCATCTCCTTAAGAAGGACGTCACTTTTACATGGGATAAGGACTGTCAAGAGGATTTTGAAGCCTTAAAACGCTATCTGGTCTCTCCACCAGTCCTCATTCCACCTAAAGATGACCAACCCTTCTACCTTTATATCTCAGCCACTCACCATTCGTTAGGTGCCATGATCGTGCATCGAGACGAGTATCATCGTGAGCAAGCCATTTATTATATCAGCCGAACACTGGTCGACTATGAAACTCGGTATACCCATATCGAGAAACTCTGTTTGGCATTAGTTTTTGCTGCTACTAAGCTTCGCCACTATCTTCTTAGTCATAAAACTTTTGTCATCACCCACACCGATCCTCTCAAGTATATGCACTCTAAGCCATATCATAATCAACGTATGGCTCGGTGGCTCATGCTGCTTGCTGAGTTCGATCTTGAATTCATCCAGTAGAAATCTATCAAGGGGCAAACCATCACTGATCAACTAGCAGATGCCCCTCTTCCTGACAATCAACCTTCGCAGTGTGAGTTCCCTGACGAGTTTATCGTTGCGCTTTCCTCTGACGACACCACCTATCAGATGACTATGTTCTTTGACAGATCCAAATGTCAATTAGGTGGGGGTGCTGGGGTCATTCTCATCCCACTCAAAGGGGAGCCCATGCCTTTGTCTTTTAAACTCGACTTTGATTGTACCAATAATATGGTTGAATACGAGGCCTTAATTTTGGGACTTCAGACCGCCCTCTCTCTCAGCATCAAGTCCATCAACATCTTCGGCGACTCACAGCTCATCGTCAATCAAGTCAATGGTTCATACCTCTGTAAAAATGAAATTTTGCAAAGGTAAAAAAACTGTGCTAACATTCTCCTTGCATCTTTCAACCATTTCCTCCTGCAGACTGTTCCTCGATCCACGAATAAGTTTGCTGACACCATGGCTTCTCTTGCTTCGCATATCCCATCTTCCTCATCTGCATCCATACTTTTTGTCACGGTGCATCGTGTGCCGTTGCCTTCATACATATCTCCTCACATTCATCATGTCAACACTATAGACCCTAGCCCACAAGATGCTTGGTATAAACAACTTGTAGACTTCTTATCTCTCTCTGTCATTCCTTCCAACCTCTCTAGTAATACACGATGAGCTTTTATCAAGCGTACTGCTCACTATACCATGCTAGGGGGTCTTCTCTATAAGTGCAGCTTTGACGGCCTCCTTCTTCGCTGTCTCACCTCCAATGAAGCATCTCAAGCCATTCAGCAAGTCCATGACGGGATTTGTGGTGGACATTTCAATGGGAATTTGATTGCCAAGCGCATCCTTCGTCTGGGCTATTATTGGCCTACCCTTCATCAAGACTGTAGTGACTATGTTCGGCGTTGCATCAAGTGTCAGCAGCACTCTAACTTGCTTCATCTCCCCAGTCATGCCTTACAAATCGCTCAGGATTTCTGGCCTTTTTCTCAGTGGGGTTTAGATCTCATCGGTGAGATTAACCCTCATTCATCTCTTCGTCATCAATCCATCATCACAGCCACTGAATATTTCACCAAGTGGGTGGAAGCCATTCCTCTCGTTTCCACAAAAGCTGACAAGATTGTCGACTTCATCAACACCCATATCATCTATCATTTCGGTGTCCCTCATAAAATCATTACCGATAACAGCAAATCCTTCAAAAATAAGACTGTCCAAAAGCTATGTGACTCATTCGGCATCAAACTCAGTTTCTCTTCGCCTTACTACCCACAAGCAAATGGGCAGGCCGAGGCTTCCAACAAAATTCTCACCAAAATTCTCATGAAAGTGGTCAGTGACACAGGCAGGGATTGGCACATTCACATTCCCTTCGCTTTGTAGGCTTACCGCACTAGCATCTGAACCTCTACGGGTGCTACCCCTTTTTCTCTCGTGTACGGAACAGAGGCTGTCTTACCTCTCGAAGTACAGATCTCGTCTCTCTACATTTCTCTACATGATATCCTTTCCAATGATGACTTTCATCAAGATCGCTTAGCTCAACTTGAGTTACTTGACGAACGCTGTCTTGCTACCCTTAATCATCTTCATGTCTATCAACATCGCATCAAGCGCACCTATGACAAAAATCTGTGAGAATGAGATTTCAACATCGGAGACCTCGTCCTTAAAGAGAATCAACACGTGACCAATATGGAGCAAAGTAAATGAGGCAAGTTTGCTCCTAATTGGCTTGGACCTTTTATTATCACACACAAGTATGGATCAGGGACTTACCGTCTGTCTTCTCTTGATGGACGACCAGAACCTGAGCCTCTTAATGCGTTGCATCTACGACCGTTCTACTTCTAGTCAAGTACTCATCCACTTGACACTTAACTTGAGCTCGTCCCTTGAGCAATCCCTGTCCTCTTAGTCCTAATTCCTTTCAACCCTATTCCTCTTAACAATTCCTATAACCCTTTTATGCTGTATGGATGCTTTGTCCTAATAAAAGGGAGCCTTTGACCTTCTATAATCTTGTCCATGACTCACATTTCTATAAAACAAAATCAAGATGTCACAATATCCATGGTCACTATATCAATATCAAATCAAAAAAGTAGACTGCTCCCTCGAAGGACAGCTATTCAAAAGCCCTTATACTATCAACAAAAATCTAGACCACTCCCTCAAAGGATGGCTATGAATAATCTAGAAATAAACAACACTATTTTAGAAGCTTCCCGCATTGATCAGCTTCACAACCTGACCACCAAGTAAATGACATCTCTATGCAGGCTTCCCGCATTGATCAGTCTGCGCCAAAAAAAAAAAAATGAGTCATGGACTTGACTTATAGTTGTCTCAGGGTCTCCTATAAAAAGGGGCAAAGTTATCTCTGCTCTTAAAACGGGTTACCCTCTTTCCTCCTCCTATAACCTGCTCAAGGGACTTCGAGCTCACTTTAATGTCAAAGTGATTCGATTACCGCTCTAACATAACTATGGTCAACGACGTCACGCATGAACGGGGCTCTTAGTTCTCATAACCCCTATCTATGCTATCTTTTTGGTCCTTATCAATGAAAGAGCAATATGCTTTTCACTTCTTCTGCATTTTGGTCACATTCACCTTCATCACTTGTCAATCGACTCGACTCAACTCTCTTTTCAGACCACTCCCATAGCCTATTCATCCTAGTTTCTATGGACACCAATACACATGGAAACTATCGACCCGCCGTGATTTATGTTCAGCATAAACCAATACTTGCTGAAGCATAAATAAACCTCAATTCATTTTTAGCATACATCCATCACGAATATGGAATATTGCTAGGGATGAAAAACCCCTCCACCAATGTTGCAGAATACACCATTTGGAAAAGGCTGCAACATCTTTTCTCCTCATCATTTCGTCATAACCAAGACCAATCTATTGACCATTTAGACCACCTGTCTACCACTCGGACCCTTTGTTTGAACTACATTGGTCTGAGGTCCTTCTACCAGGGCTATGTAGGCAACACTCAGATGACACGACTGTCTTCTGGGGTTAGCTCGACCATTCTCGTTTGTTTGTCTCTCTGATGGATAAACCTTTTTTCCTTCTTTTAACCATAACCTTGCCCTTGACCATGACCAATTTCATCCCTTTGTCCCTCCCTCCCTTCTCGAGAGAACTACATTGGCCTGAGGCCCTATCACAAGGGCTATGTAGGCAGCACTCATATGACACAACTGTCTTCTGGGGTTAGCTCGGCCACATCCTTTCGTCCATTCCTCCCCTCGACCACCAACCATTGGAGATCATACCTATCTCCTCCGACCTCGACCACTTCCAAGACATTGTTGCCTTGGTTGTTTTTGCATGTATGCTACCTCATGACTGGTTAGTAGAATTGTGCGTAGACCTTTTCGGACCCTCACAAGTATAGGATCGCAAACCGATTGATCTGCACTACTTGTGAATTTTTTGTGATTCTAGGAGCACTTCTTGAGCCCGAGATACCTAGAATGCGACGACCCATTTGGAGCTTCAGCTTTGATTGCATAACCCGATTAGCAGACGACTAAATGCTGGGGCCTGATTATTTCAATTTTGGCACTCCTCGACCCTTAACCTGCGACACTTTGACCTAACCATCTCGTGCAGTGGTATGCGTGCAATCACGACCTTTACAGCATTCACCCTCACCCCTTTTTCATCTACTCTTTGTCAAATCAGCACCCGATTCCCAGTTCCCTTCCCTCGACTCCTACTTTGAGGGGGAATACCTCATCCATACTCGGGGCAATCTGCTTCATGTTTTTGTCTTGCAGTTCATTCAAACAACCAACAAGACGAAATCAACCTTATCCCTCACCTGGGGCAATCACTCCTGTTTTTGTCTTGCAGTTCATCCAAAACAACCAACAAGACAAAAAGGGGCAAATGTAGACACCGAAATCATGTCGACTCCCCTGGTCCTTCCCCATCTTATTCTTTTTCGCCTATTTAACCCTTGTCGATCACTTGTTCCACCAACCTTGACCCTGGCAGCATGTAAAAATGAGCACAGAGTTAAAACTAGACTCTATCCCCATTATGCATCTGCCGACGACGGTCTTTATCTAGCTGATGTCACTAACATCGGTCACTTATCGGCCGACGTCGGAAATCTTGCCGACGTCGGTCACCTTACCGTTATCCGTTATCAGTTATCATTCAGTTCTCAATTAGTTTCCTGAATGGTTATCAAACTGTCCCTTGCCTTCATCAGCGTCTGCCAACCATTCAAGAGGCTAATCAATCAACTGATCAATCAATCAATCGACCTCTGCACTCCAACATTCACAGACTCTGGCAATCAACACTCTCGTGATCAACCAACTCTGGCATCAACCAATCTGCATTCGCTTCAATCTGGCACTGCACAGAAAACTTCAACTATGGCTTTCATCACGTCTTCTGACAGGTAAGTATTTTCTCTATTTATTTTCATTTCTTTTTTATTATTATTTGTTCATTATTTCTGTCATCCTGAATCTTCAAACCACAGACCCAAGTTCTGAATCTCTCCTTAACATCCCTGCCCACTACCCCAATCTATAACTCTGTCCAGACTCGACTAAAACCCCCAGACTCTATCCAAACCCAACCTTACCTTGCCCAGACCCTGTCTTGACCTTATCTCGATTCTATCAGACCCTGTCTCGACTCCATTAGAACCTGTCCCGACCCTGTCAAGACCCTGTTCTGACTCTCCCAGACCTTCTGCAACTCATCCAGACTCTGTCCAGAACCTGCCCCGACCGACGCTGGTCACTACCCCAACCGACGCCGGCAGTTTGACCGATGCCGGCACCTTCCCTAACCGACGCCGGTACCACAGAGACCAACGCCGGTACCACAGAAACTGACGCCGGCGACTGTGCAGAACAGTGCTGCATATCAGGTATGCATTTTATTTTCTATCTTTTATTTCTGTCATTTTATCTTTTATTATCTACTTTCATCCAATATTCTACTTTTTTATCTGTGGGTTGATATCCTTCTAGGAAGTCTTCATACTTCTGGGATCAGGCGTTCGCCTGACAGCCCACCATATCCTTTGACTAACGTTTTTCCGTGTTTCAGCCTTTTCTTCTTTGCAGGTGTCATTCCTCCACAGCCAAAGAGGAGAATCTTCCAACATCTGATTTTGGTGTGCACAACTTATCAGGTATCTTCTAGCCTTGACCATTTCTTTAAGTTTCTTATTTCTTCCTTTGAATGTAGAAAGCAATTTTTGCATAGAAACACCTAATTACAATAATTAGATCCGCAGCTCTCAGTCTAAAATTAGCTCTTGACATGCAAACACTTGGTTCGTCAACTAATTGCCCCTAATATACTCATAGCTCAAACCACACAGGTGACCGTTGCCAGTCCCTGTCTGCCTGGTGGTCGCTGACGCTGGCCGACTATTGACCGACGTCGGTTGCTTCCTATCTCTACCTTGCCGATGTCAGTTGGCCTGACCGATGCCGGTGACAGTAACACTCAGCAACCTTCTAAAACATCCTCCTTTGTTTGCATCAGTGAATCTTTTAGCTCCACAACCTAACAACATATTCAAATAACCAACCCAACCATGCCCATGACCCAGCAAATTCCTACTACCCCTAACCCAGGATATATCCCAAACCCACAAGGATATATGACTCCACCATCTTCCCAATCCTCCATGTCCAATTACCAATATGTGGCCTCTACCCAACCTTTTACTAATTACTAATATATTGCACCCTCACAACCCCAACAACACATACCTTATAATTATTGGGGTGCATCATAAATTGACCTCATTAAAATGTTGATGGATAAGATGACCAATCTAGAGATATCCATTTTTGAAGCCCATAATCTTTTAACCTATGATCATATTTGCAATGAGACCATCCACCCTTTCATACCAATCCATACTTACCCTACATAATGGGAACTTCCCAAATTTTCCAAATTCTAAAACAAGGAAGATCCCCAACATCACCTATGAACATTTAGTCATGCATGCTATATAATCACCTATGATGATGTTCTTCTACTCTGAACCTTCCCTACGTATTTAATGAAACCTACATTAGATTGGTATAGTGCCATCACTAGGCACTCCCACTTTTCTTTTTATCAACTATCCCAAACCTTATTGGACCACTTTTCTATCAATATCTCCAAGAGATTATCTATAACTGACTTTTATTTCATTGATCAATTCAAGAATGAATATTTTACTAGTTTTGTTGCTCATTAGAGAGGGTTGATTAACCAAATCTCCTTCTACTTACCCCAACTTGAGTTGATTGAAATTTTATCTTAGGCATGTGCTAAACACATCTCATCCAATCTATAGGTTCAAACCTTCCAAACCTTTGATGAGGCATTTACCATGGCTATAAAGTTAGAAATTTGAGCATTTGATGAGGGTAAAATTAAGTCGAGGAATAATAATTCTAGTTTTAAATATAACATGGGTAAAGTAAATGTTCTTTGATGGGTCAAAGTGTTAATGTGGTTGGGGTGTTAGAATAATCCTTATCCCCCTTGAAGGTGATCCATTTCCTTTATATTTCAAAATTGACATTGATTGCACCAATAACATGGCTGAGTATAAGGCCCTAGCTATAGGTCTCCAAACAAATTTATCTTTGGGATTTAAATTGATCAAATATTTTGGTGAAGCCTAGATTGTGGTCATCCAAATTAATGGATCCTACCAATGTAAAAATGATTTTCTATAGAAATCCAAATAACTAGTAGATGTACTATTGGTGTCATTTGACCTTTACCTTATTCAAACCATAACAAGTTTACCAATACCATGGATTATCTTGCTTCCCAAATCCCATCTACACTTTTAGATTCTAAAATATTTATCACCATCCATCACCTTAACTAACCCTCTTACACCAAATCAGACCTCCCTTCTATCTGTAATGTGGAGGAAGCCTAATCTGAGATTTGGTATAAGCAAATATTTGACTACCTTACCTTATCCATTGTCCCTTCCATTCTCTCTATAAATTATAGATGAGCTATTATATATGGTACTTCTCATTATACCATTCTAGGTGGAATTATTTACAAGCAAGGCTTTGATGGTCTTCTTTTTATATGCCTACATAGTCATGAAATCTCTCACACAATCAAAGAAATGCATGATGGGATCTGTGGAGGATACTTTTTAGATGCCTTGGATACTATTAGCCCACCCTTAACCAAGACTATTATGATTACATCAAGAAGTGTGTCAAGTGTTAAAACCATGCTAACTTGCATCATGTTCCTAGTCATGGCCTTCAAGTTTATAAGTATTTCTATGTATTCTCTTAGAGGGGATTAGATCTCATTGGTGAAATCAACCCTCATTATTTATAAAAAACATCATTATATCATCACCACAAAAGAATATTTTACCAAATGGGTAGATTATATTCCCCTCATCCCAACTAAATCTAATAAAATTATCAACTTCCTTAATCATCACATCATCTGCCACTTTGGTGTTCCTTATAAAATCATCATCGACAATGGAAAACCATTTAGAAATAAGAAAGTAAGTAATCTTTGTGACACATTTGGTATTGAATTATCCTTATCATCTCTATATTGTCCATAAGCTAATGGACAAGCTAAAGATTCTAATAAAAAAATTAATAAAATGCTAACCAAAATGGCCAATAAATTAGGTAGGGATTGACACTTACACATTCCCTTCACCCTATGGGCATATCAAACCATCATTAAAACCCCTACGAGTGCCCCCCTTTTTCACTTATCTTTGGAGTGGAGGTTGTCTGGATTATTGAAGTCTAAATTCCCTCCCTTCATATATCCCTAAAATATATCATATCAGAGGGTGATTATCATCAAAAACATTTATCCCAACTTGAGTTAATTGATGGGCATCATTTAGACATGCTTAACCATCTTCATTCTATCAAGAACGAATCCAACGTGCTTAAAAAAATCACCTAAAAGAGCGATAATTCCATATTGTAGACCTAATATTAAATTAAAATCAATATGTAACCAAAATGAAAATAATCAAGTGGGAAAATTTTTATTTTAATTAGCTTGGACCATTTATCATAATGCATAAGTATGGGTCAGGAGCTTACTAGTTATCCTCTCTTGAAGGGAAACTAGAATATGAACCCTTCAATGCTTCACATCTACATTTATTATTTTGTTAAAATAAGTTATACATCACTTTATGTCTAACTTAATCTCATCCCTTGTTTTACAAAATTATCACCTTCATCCCCTTACTTTGAGGACAACTAATTATAAAAAAGAATCATGTGACTATCCATCATAGTTTTTTAGTTTAAATCCTAAATATGGGTACCATGACTCTACCCATGGAAAGATTCTCATGGATAATTTTTGTCCCTTATAGGATGCATTTCGATGGTCATTTTCTCTTAAATCATCCTCTCACCCACCATTCAACCTTCTTGTGCTATAGTTTTGCCTTTATAAAGGTAAACATTTGGCCTATATAAGCAAGTCTATGTCTACAAAAATAAAAAATAATAAATAATATATCTTATGGGTCATATCTAGTATTGCATACTACTCCCTTGAAGGACAACTACCAAAACAACTTAGAATTGTTTAAAATAATATATATTAGTCCCTTCAAGGATAGCTATCAAAACTCAAATAAATCAAAAGCTTAGACCACTCCATTGAAGGATGGATAAGTAAAACACTTGTCAAAATAAGAAATCACATGGAAGCTTCCTACATTGATCATCTTCCCCAACATATCAAATACAACATCATCAAAATGACCCATAATAAAAATTATATATATATATATATATATATATATATATATATATATATATATATATATATATATATATATATATATATATATATATATATATATATATATATATATATATGAAAGTTGTAATCAACTTTTGCAAAAGGCAATAGTATACTTCCCACATTGATTAATATACACTAAATAAGAAATATATTTGTTTATAATGGATATTTGGTCACCTACAAAGGGAGAAAGCTATACCCAAAATAAGGTTCCACTATCATCCATCTCCCCTTTTTACCCTCTACAAATTAAGGGATTTTGAGCTTACTCGACTCTACGTGATCAAGATACTTATTAACACAACAATGAACTCTAATGGAAAGAATGAGAATGGATTATGTTCATAATCCAATCCATCTTAATCTTTATTCCTCACCAATGAAAGAGAACCATGTCTCTTTCTTCTTCATCATACCTAATTGTTGATCCATTCGTTAAGGTGTTTGCTTTTTGATTATTTAACATTATTATCTCTTTTTTTTCATCTTCTTACATATAGAATTTTACCTAAATTAATCTATATGTTAAAGGTGATTTTAAACATTTTAAATAATATCTCATTCAAATCTATCAGTGGCATAATCATATTAAATATGTTTAAAAACATTATGTGTTTATTATATGATTATTGCATTCTATTAACCATCCACATCATTAATTTAAGTGTTTTTATTATGAGAACATTCTATTCATCATATTAATTATAATTAGCATAATTAAATCATATCCATCATCTCATAAACAAATCCTAAGTCAATTAAAATTTTCATCACATAACATCAACATACATTATCAAATCAACATCTCATAGTAGTCCCTAACATCATGTCTATATAAACACATAATAAATCTTCCTTATTATACCAACTAAATCAAATTAATCATGTCAAAATCTTAAATAAATTTTTATAATATAATATACATTTAATTATTTTTTAATGGATACTAAAGGTAGATGACTGACAATTATGCTAATGATAACAATCACTTGTTATGCCTTGCCCAATTCTAGTGGTGGGAGTTACCCCTAGGATATGATAGGTGTTTTAGAGGCTATGCTTGAGGATCAAATATTATTTACTTGGGCACCAACACTATTGGTTTAGGTTTATGAGGAGCTATTGGGTTACCAAGTATATAGATAATATGGGAGTGTATGCTTCCTAATCCATTGTTGGGCATATGAGCATATTACTATCTTATGACCCATTGGATTATTGTGGATGATATGACACCAGGTCTAATTTAGAGTTGGGTTTATTAGGTGGAGATCAAATATTTAGCTACCATGGGTAGGTGGTAAGGTTTAGGATCTAGCATGGTTTAGGCAATGGTTATATGCATTAATTGATGGAGAGGTTATTTGGAGACTGTACATAAATTTACCATCATCAAGGGACAACAATATTTTCTTTGTAGAGTATCATATAGATATATGGGAGGAGGTATCGTGAGATAGAGATCGTCCCTTTTGACCACTTGAGGTGATAATATGTCTTGGTATAAGGTGTCTTAGGAGTATTCCTAAGATATAGATGCGAGGATGCATAGGCCCATTTCCTCTATCACAACCAGCAGAGGATTCATTATATGAGGAGATACTAGATCTTTTAGTAGTTGATGATGCTAGGGTGAATATTGACTAAATTTCTTGGTGGTAGGGATAACACCTTATAACAGTTGGGGGAGATGGTAGATATGGTCTAGATGCCAAAGGGGATGATAGATATCAATAGGCCGAGGATGTACAAATAGAGGAAGATGAGGAGGTACTAATGAAGGAGGATTATCTTTATGTATAGATAGTTATTGAAGAGAGGGATAATATGAGAGCAACACTATATACCCTATAGGCATCTATGAATTCTATGACATAGGAGAGAGACACGGTGTATGGATAACTAGTGGTGAGGACTGAATAGAGAGATAGTCTCTAGGAATAGCTAGCCACCATCACCTAGGAGAGAGATTATACACAGGGAAAACTATCTACAATCATTCAGGAGAGGGATGGGTTACAAGTATAGTTTACCTTTATATCAACTGAGCAAGATCCTCTAAGATAGGCATGAGGATGAGCACAAAGTGGAGTAGTTATGAGACCACCTTAGACCATCCCAATGATGAGATATGCTAAAATAATAGAGGAACTATGATATTATGAGATACATGTTATTTATAGACTTTTAAATGTGCCATGGTACATAGAGTACCTAGAATAACAAGTTACATCCAAGAGTCTTGGTAGTACTACACCCAGTGGTGGCACAACATCTATAGGGGCATCTACATGTTAAAGAGATATATAGGATATAGGGGATAATAGTGCTCTTACACCATAGAATATTGGCTTTTGTACTATTATGATTTTGATTATGGCATTTGATTTGATGAAGTAAGATGTATATATCATTTTGAGATACATAGACATGTGTGTGTGTGTGTGTGTGTGTGTTTTGGTTCAAGTTATGATGTTATTGATGATTATATGTGATGCCATGGTTGATTTATGATTCATTTTAGCTTTATGTGATGATTCATGTTGATGATGTTTATAATGTTTATGACATGTTCATGGTTTAGAATTTTTACTATTAGTAGGCGTATGCTTGACTTAATTTATTAGATGTGGATTTTGAATTAATTAATCTATGTGATCCCATAATTAGATGCATATGTGATTTGGATAAAATAATAGTCTAATTCATTTATCTAGATTAGTAAAAGAATTAAGTGTGGCTTACATTATACAAATTTGTTTATGATTTTGATGTGATGAATTTGATTTAGTTGGGATGATAAGCAAGATTGATTACATGCTTATATAGACATGATGTTAGAGACTAATATGAAGTGTTGATTTGATAATGTATGATGATGTTATGTGACGAAAAAATTAGTTGACTTAGGATTTATTAATGAGATGATGGATATGATTTAATAATGCTAATTATAATGACTATGATGAATAAAATGTTCTCATAATAAAAAAACCTAAATGAATGATGTGGATGGTTAATCTAATACAACAATCATATAGTAAACACATAATTTTTTTAATTTTATTTAATATAATGATACCATTGATATATTTAAATTAGAGATGATTTAAAATTATTAAAATCACCTTTAACATATAGATTAATTTGGGGAAAATGTTCTAGGTAATAAGAGGAAAGAAAAGAGATAATAATGTTAAGTAATAAAAAGATAAACACCTTAACAAATGGATCAACAAGTAGTTATGATGAAGAATAAGGAGACATGGTGCTCTTTCATTAGTGAAGACCAAAGAGTAAGATGGATTAGCTTATGAACATAATCCCTTCTCATGCTTCACATTAGTGCTCATTGGTATGTTAATAAGTATCTTGATCACGTAGTGTCAAGTAAGCTCAAAATATCTTGATTTATAGAGGGATGATAGTGGAAAATTCTTTTGGGGATATCTTACCCCTTTTTTAGGTGACTGAAGATCCATTATAAATAATTTTATGTATTATTTGGTGTAGATTAATTGATGTGGGAAGTCTACTATTGAATTTTGTGAGAGTTGGTTGCAACTTTCATATATAATAATTTTATTTTTTATTTTTTGAATTTTGATTATGGGTCCTTTTAATGATGTTGTCTTTAATAGGTTGGGGAAGATGATCAATGCGGAAAGCTTCCATATGATTCATTATTTTGGAAAATGCTTGACTTAAGTATCCTTCAAGGGAGTGGTCTAAGATTTTGTTTTATTTGAGTTTTGATAGTTGTCCTTCAAGGGAATAGTATATATTATTTTAAGTAATTCAAAATTATTTCTATAGTTGTCCTTTAAGGGAGCAGTTTGTAATGATAGATATGACCCATAAGATATATTATTTTTTATTTTTTTGTTTTTGTAGACATATACATGCTTATATAGGCTGAAGGATTACATTTATAAAGAAAAAACTATAGCATAATAAGGTTGAATGGTGGTCGAGAGGACACTTTAAGAGACAATGAACATGGGAATCCATCCTAAAAGTGATGAAAAGTATCCATGATAATCATACCATGGGTAGAGTTGTGATACTCATATTTAGGATTTAGGATTAAAAATTATGATAGATAATCACATGATTCTTTACTTTAATCAATTGTCCTTAAAGTAATGGGATGAAGGTGATAATTTCATAAAATACGGGATGAGATTAAGTTAGACATAAGGTGATGTAGAACTTGTTTTAACAAATAATGGATGCAAATGTGAAGCATTGAGGGGCTCAAGTTTTGGTTTCCCTTTAAGAAAGGATAATTGGTAATCTCACGACTCATACTTATGTGTTATGATAAATGGTCAAATCCAATTGAAACGAAACTTACCCTACTTGCTTCTTTACATGTTGGTTACATGTTGATTTTCCTTTAATATGAGGTCTTTGATATGGAATTATTTCTCTCTTATGTGATTATTATAATCATGATTGATTTTTTCTTGATAGACACAAAGATTGTTAAGCACATCTAAACGATGCTCATCAAGTAACTCAAGTTGGGATAAACATTCTTGATGATAATCACCCTCCAAGATGATATATTATAGGGATATAAGAATGGAGGGAATTTATAATTTGAGAGGCAAGACAACCTCCTCTCCAAAGATAAGTGAGAAAGGGGTGGAAACCATAGGGGTTACAATGTTGGTTCATCTAAACCCCAAGGTTGATTGATCATGGAATGTTGGAGGTGTAATGAATGGATGAATTTTCCAAGAGATTGAACTAGAAATGAAATAACAATAGACTTATTTTAAGATGGTTTTGAATAAATAATAATAATTATACCAATTTTCCAAAACAATCATCTTAAGTAAATGTCAAGATTTATTGATATAGCCGAGGACAAAAAATTAATAGCAATCACTAAAGCATAAGTGAATAAATCTATGTATCCTAGCCCAAGAATGGAAAAAGAAGTATTTTTTTAAGTAAAGGCAAAGATCTATAAGGCCATGGTTGAATAATGAAGGTATTCCTTATAAATTCATAGTTTTATGTTGACTTAAATCAAACAAGGTAACTACAAGATAAGGGTTGTAAACCATAGTACCTATAAAGGTAGCATGTATATTCCAAATCATTCTAAAATTCAAAAATATCACAACCACTATTATACATACATTAAAAAATTCCTCGATACGAATCACAATAACACACCTAATTCATAAAAAATGGTGCTAGACAATGTGGAGAACAAAAGATATAAGATCGAATATTTAGTCAAGCCCCATTTTAAGGTGACCAAGTGATGGAACCTATGCTCCTAATAGTAAATTTAGCATGAAGGTAAAAAATAGTGCACATAAGTATACTTGGGCTAAATATAACAAAAAATATTTGGGAGGGTGGTTTTGGTATGAATGTTCATTCAAATGACACTTGGTGAAGTCTATAGAAGTGAACTATTTAACCTCCAACCTCTTAATTGGTGGGAATCAACCACTATACCATAAATGTGTTGGATGAACTGACAACACGAAAGGTAGTTATTAGAATGCAATATTTTTTGTTGAATTTTTTGTCATCTAATTAAGTAGGACTTATCATGCACTTTTAGGGCATGGATTGTTGATATCATCCAAATTTTGTCATAATTGAAAGAAATTACTTCCCTTTGAAAATAAAGGTTAGAAATATGTGGTAGATCTCAAGAGTTAGGGTGTAAGAAAGGAACCAACCATGTATGACTTTTCTAATTCTAAATAAGAGTGATCATAATATGTAAATGAGAGTACTGTGGATTTTAATGAAGAAGTGATACTTGACTCATAACATATATTTGAGGATGAGACAAACTCCTTAAAAAATCTCTTCTATTGAAGGATGGAAAAATTTGAGGTTTTCTAACAAGATTAAAATTTAAATGATAGATGGTAAGAAATATAAATTTTTCATGTGAAGTAATTTTGGACCATCAACATCAAAATTGGCTTACCCTTCTAAGTTCACAAATATAGAGCTAGGGATACAAAGTTAGATGATAAACCTACCCACAAGTTTGGAAGTGTATTTGATATAAAGTATAGATAACCCACCACAATGAGTGTAAGTATAGGGTAGAAGGAAAACCCCCAAATCATATTTTTTGGTGATGATCATATCCAATAGTGAAGTTTGAAACATTCATGATTTTCATAGACTACAAGAAATGTTTTTCCTTAACATACAAATATTTGAAGGGATTGTCTCCATATTTGTGTATATATACAATTTCTCTCATATTAAGATCCCAAAAAGTATGAATGAAACCATATTAGAGGAATCAAAAGTATGTGGTGAGTTTATAAAAGTAAAATGATAAGATGATTAATGTAGGAAACCTTTTAAAATTGAAAATAAGTGAATGAGTGTCACCAATATTTATCAAATTGAAGAAAGAATCGAGACACCTAAAAATCTACTCCAACTTTATAAGTCTAAAGACAACCACCATTAAATATCCATTTCCTATTCCATTCAAAAAAATCCTATAAATAAGTAGTTGGACATGAAATGTATCTTTTGAAGATGTATTTTTTTGCATAGAACCATATGCGAATTGTTGAAGAATAGAAAATGAATAATATTTACATAATGAAAGATAAGGTTTATGCACACAATAAGATGTCATTTGTAATTTTTAATGCTACCTTCTAATGGATTATCTTGTATATATTTAACAAGATGTTGACATGAAATTTTAAATCATTCCTAAATAATTTATCCACCCAAAATGTCTGAAAGTCACATTTGTGACTAGTGACAGAGTGCATCAAGTGACATCAAGCATCAAAGTTGGTATTGAATCTAAATTAGGTTCATGGATGCAATAGGTAAACTCATCATCCATATTATTTAAAAACTTGTATTAAAAACAATCTAAAAAAATACATGTCATGTTAGAAATGGAAACACCCAAAGACTTCATAGGGATAAAATCATTCCTAGCCCATGTAAAATACATTATTTATGCTTCAATAAAAAATATTTTCCACATTTTTCAAACCTTGGATGATTTAATAAAGAAAGGAGTTATGGTTATATGGTCAAAAAAATAAAAGGATGCATGTTGGATATTAATATTTATTTTTGAGTATATTAAATATAGCTAAGTTGTGAATTTATAATTATGGGAATTTATAATTCACATATTTTAGATTTATGAGGTGTCACACCTATTTTTTTAACTTTATAAGGGATTCTTAAGATTCCATATCACATGTAACTCCTTCCACACTTGTCCCAAAAATTATTATCACCTCATGGGAATTAGTGACACTAGGCACACATTAAGAAGGTCATGAAAGAGTATGATGGAGTTTATTAGTAACTCTTTTTGGCTCAATAACTCTTGTTAAAGAGATATCTCCTCTCTCTTTCCATAATTTGAGATATCTTTCTTCGATTTGGAAAATATTTATTCTTTCTCATTCTCTCATCTCTTCTCCTCTATTCATGAAGATTATAATCTTGGAGAATTTTGTTTTAATCTTTCCTTGTTAATACACGTGGATTTTTCTTCCATTGATTCAATTTCTAAGCTTATCACTTTGTGTATCACATTCTCTTGGCATAGATTACTTTTGAGGTGATATGACATGTTTTTGTGCATTCATTTACAAGATTCATTTTTATTTTTCAATATCATATCATTTATTTTTAACATTGCATTCAAATAACTAAATTAGTGATTTATTACTTCATCCATCCTTGCATATCTAAACTAGGAAAAATTATTTCATGTACACACAGATGTATCTACTTATGCAATAAGCACTACTTTGAAACAAGTAAGAGATCACGGGTTTGATCATATTGTGTTTGTCACTATATGGTTATTGTTGAATGTGGTAAATAAATATATCAAAACTTAATAGAATGTATTTTGTATGGTTTAGGTTGTTCAAAAATTATGGTAGTACTTATTGGCAACACCATTCATATTCTATATGGATCACCAAGAATTTTTTACTAGGGGAATAAGACTATCATCTATGGATTGGTAAGAAAATGGTTGATGTTGCCAAAAGATTTCATGTTCAAGACCATAAATACTAAAATAAAGAGTCATGTGATAGTTGAATATCTCTCAAAAATTAAAAAAGATGAACCCCTTAATAGTGTGAATGAATATTTTCCTAATGCTCACTTATTTCAAAGTGTTATGGTACTATCATGGTACATGGAATGTTATAGATAATTATCTACAATGTCCTTTTTGAATTACATGAAACTAATTAAATGAAAAATATTGGAATTAAAGGTCAAAACATTTCAATTGGCAAATTGGCTATTATACAAGATGGACCCTGATCAAGTGTTTCCACAATGTGTAATGAGAGAAAAAACTAAATATGTATTTAAAGGGACACATGGAGGTCTAGTAGAACAAAATATGGGACCAAATGACACAACAGGGAAAGTATTTATAGAATCTTTGTGATGTTTAACACTGTATATAAATTCAAAATAATGATATTAGGGTGTGACACTTATTAGATGATTAAGAAGCCATTGAAAGGGACATTACACCCTTTTTAAAAATTATCCTAAAGACCTCTTTGAAATATGGGGACTTGATTTTATTTGTACATTCAAGATCAACAAGAATATCCAATGCATGTACATAGTGGTGTCCACATAATATTTAACTAAATGGGAAAAGACTAAAGCATTATGTAATAATAATGCCCAAAATATGACCATAGTTATATCTAAGCATGTAATCACGAGATTTGATATTCCCATAAAAATCATAGGTGACACTATTTAAACAATGTTATTTAGTTGATGAAATTAGAATTTACATTTTTTCCATTCTCTCTCCAATCCTTACTACGTAAGACAAAAAGGCCAAGTCAAGTCCACTAATAAAGTGTTTATCTCTACAATTCAAGTCTTTTAGGATAGAATTTTTAGGTTAAGAAGAACACCTACATATAGCTATTGGGTCTATAATATGACCTAAAAGGTAACTATAGGTCATATAACTTTATTTTTGATATAAGACCAAGATATAATAGTATAGATTATCTTGTACAAGACTAAAAAATATTATCACCTCATGGGAATTAGTGACACTAGGCACATGTTGATAAGGTCATGAAAAAATATGATTGAGTTTTTTAGTAACTCATTTTGGCTTGATAGATCTTGTTAAAGAAATATCTCCTCTCTCTTTCCATAATTTGAGATATATTTCTTCTATTTTGAAAATCATTCTTCTTTCTCATTCTCTCATCTCTTATCCTTTGTTCATGGAAATTGTAATCTTAGAGAATTTTATTGTAAGCCTTCCTTATTAACACACGTGGGGTTTTATTCCATTGATTCAATTTCCCCACTTATCACTTTGTGTATCACATTATCTTAGTGTGGCTTACTTTTGAGGTGACATGACATATTTTTGTGTGTTCATTGACACGATTTAGTGTTATTTTTCAACATCCTATCATTTATTTCTGAATATGAATTCAAAGAACTAAAGTTATGCCTTATTAATTCATCCATCCTTACATATATAAAATTTAAAAAACTATTTCATATACACGTAGATGCATCTAATTATGCAATAAACACTACTTTGGCACAAGTACGAGACCATGGGTTCAACCATATTATGTTTATCACTATATGATTATTATCAAATGTGGTAAATAAATATATCACCATTTACTATGAGGATTTTGGTATGGTTTACTTTCTTCAAAAATTATGGTACTACTTATTGGAAACAACATTCATATTTTATGTGGATCACCAAGACTTATTGTACTAGGGGAACAAGTCTATCATCTATGTATAAGTAAGCAAATGGTTGATATTGTTATAATATTTCATGTTCAAGATCATTGATAGGATAAGAAAGAGTCATGTGATAGCTAGCTATCTCTAAATAATCAACACATGTGAACCCCTTAATATATTGAATGAAGATTTTACTCATGCTCACTTATTTCAAAGTGTTATGGTACTTACATGGTACATGTAATATTATAGATAATTATCTACAATGTCCTTTTTGAATTAAATGAGACTAACTTAATGAATAATATAGGCATTGAAGGTTAAAACATTTCAATTGGAAAATTAGCTATTATACAAGAAGGGACCTAACAAGTGTTTCCATAATGTGTAATGAGGAAAAAAAATAAATATGTACTTCAAGGGGCACATGAAGGTCCAACCAAAGGCTATGTGGGACCCAATTCCACAACAAGGAAATTAGTTATAACAAGTTTGTGATGCCCAACACTGGATAGAGATTTAAAATAGTTGTGTTAGGGTGTGACACTTATTAGATCATTAATAATCCATTAAAAGGGACATTATGCCCTCTTTCCAAATTAGCCCAAATACCTATTTGAAATATGGGGAATCTATTTTATTGGTCCATTCAAAGTCAACAATAAGATCCATTACATGTAAATGGTAGTGTCCACACAATATTTGACTAAATGGGCAAAGGCCAAAGCATTACATAATAATAATGCTTAAAGTATGACTAGAATTGTATCTAATCATGTAGTCATGAGATTTGATATTACCATAGATATCATAGGTAGCAGTTTTTCAACCATGTTATTTTGTTGATGACATCAAAATTTGCATTTTTACATTCTCTCTCTAGTCCATACTACCCAAGAGAAAAAGGTCAAGTCAAGTTCACTAATAAAGTGTTGAAATTTACAATTTAATTCTTGTAGGATAGAAGTTATAGGTTAGGAATAATACATAAATGAAGTTCTTGGGTCTATTATATGGCCTACAAGGTGCCTATGGGACATACACCTTTACTGTTGATATATGACAAAGAGACAATAGCACAGATGGAGAATCTTATACAAACTTTAAAATATGTTGTTGAGAATAGACTTGGGAACAAAAAGAGTTTGAATTAAAGACTCATGAGATTAAAAAAACTATGTGAATATCATATAATGACACAATGGACAAAAATACTCATGAAAAGGAGGAAGTATTATCATGTCAAACATCTTTGAATAATGAAATTTAATATCATAAAACTTTTTTTAAAATATCAAAGGAGAAGATAAATTAAACCCAACAAATTTAAATTATTATGGTTTGGAATCTTTAAGATACAAAGATATTTTGGATAACAAGTGATAAGATTATAGATTAATATTATATCAACTTTGGACAAAATATGTAAATATGATTATTTAAAATTTCATGGGACTAAGGAAGGCACAATTTATCCATCCACAAAAGACCCATCAACTAAGAATAAAAGGGTAAGAATATCATTAGTGATGAAAATCAAAAAGTGTAACACATTGGTAATATAAAACATTAAAGGGATGATAGTGTATTGGAAAGTCATAAATGAAGAGTCCTCCTGATTTAACTTTTAAGGGTTTATAAAGTGTAAGCCCTAGGTTGTTAAATGAGTTGGGTATAGTAAATCATGGTATAAAATATATAATAAATACAACCACTAATTTGTGAAATAACTAAACTAATCTAATATTTTTAATAATATAAATAAATGACACAAATTAATACTTAGATAAAAATAAACCAAGACAAAAAATCTAGAATTTGCAAACTTAGATAGGGATTAATTTGAGTGTCATAAAAAATATCCAAGTGTCAAAACCCTTTTTAGATAGTAGTACCATAACTGGATAGTAGTGCCAATGGTGCTAATGTGCTCTTTGTGATGCTAGTGTCTTATGTGTAGGACTATTATAATATTATGGGTATACCTATGTTTGATTCTATCAGGATTATTCCTATGTATATGAATTTTGATTCCTTATAGGTGACCTATTTTGACTAATGTTTTGTGTAAACCATAAACCTACATGTTAATATGGCATTTAATGGCCACAAGTAACAAAGTGTGATGTTAGTGGGATAGGTTGGACATCATCAACACCCCACTATGATGATAATTTTCTACATACCAATACTCTAAGGAGGTATCAAGCCTATTTTAGTTCTCCCTACCTAAGTGTTAGTGAAAGTGTAAGTGAAGCTAGCATGAATGTTAGTTTGAGTGATTTGAGTGATAACAGAGATTAGAAATATATGTATTATGAGTATAACATGGATGTAGATGTTTTTTTGTAGAATTAGGGTAGAATAGGAACTGATAACCTTGATTGTTCACATTTTTTTTGATCTTGTTTGTGTTATTTACATCTAATTTCCATCTAGTGAATAAAGTGCTAAATGTCATGTATATATATACTAGTCTAGTGCCTATGTAAGGTTTGAAAAAGGTCTAGGATAACCTTAAGAGGTTGATAATTTGAAAAGACATCCATTGGGGTTGAATGGAGGTAAGGGACACTAGTTTCAAAATTGGGACATGCCATTAGCATTCGTGTCTAATTATGGTGCTAGTGTCTAGGTGTTAAAAATTAAGGCACTAGGGGCCATGATACCAGATTAAGGATTTAGGATTGATTTAATGATGTTATAAGATGAATGTGGCCTACATGAAGGTTGAATAAGTGTCTAAAGGTACCCTAAGATAGTTATAATGCTAAGTTATGGATAGGTGGTCTAAAGTAACACTTTAAGCACTCAAGTGACAATTTTAGGTGACTACATTTGCACCCCCCCATTCTATAAATGTAGTGAAATGAAAATACTAAGATAAAGGAAAATAAATGTACATAAACATACCTAAGAGGATAATCTTGTGAATTTGGGTCTGAATGTGCAAAGTGTGATCCATTGTGTATCCTCACTAGGTGAAATAATTAATGCATAAACCTAGTGAAAACTTATGTGTGGATGTAACTAATGATTAATCAATGAATATCTTGGATTGATATTAATGGATTGTTTAATTATTAGGTTTGGGTGGTCAAGAACTCAAGATGGCCTTAAATACATTATTTCCAACCCCTATTCAATAGATCATGACTTTTGAATAGCTTGGATTGGACTTATGGCATGTCCAACCCTATTGTGTAGTTGTCTCAATAACTCAAGAAGGATATGACTCCATCATTTCTGACCTAAGTGTAGTAGATGCATCTATCACTTAATTGCACAATGTAACTAAATATGTGTAACTATAAATTTGTAACTATATATGTGTAACTTTATTTTAATCTATATATGTTACATATATAACCATTTAGAAAATGGCTTAGGGGCCACTCGAGTATGTAGCTCAGGGACTACTCGATAATGCCAACCATTGTAGACAAAGTAAGGAATCAAATATGGATTGTATGGTGTATGGGTTTTGATAGCATAAATGGTGTCTATATTAAGAACAAATAAAATGAATGAAGTTTTCCATTCCATCCAATAAATTATAGTAAAAGTGAGCATATAAAAATAATGTACCATGCACATGCTCCAAATTCTTATATATATGCATATAGATTTTGGATTGAACTATAATAATATGTATTTGAGCCTCTAAAAATTAAATAGGAGTGATCATGTCATGTATTATTCCCCCAATCTGAGCAAATTGGTATGAATCTATGTAAAACTGAGTGAAAACTTGTAATCTATAACTAAACCTATGAAAACCTAGAATATACTTGCTATAGTTTTCTATCCAATTGGTATTTTATTGAAATTTAATCTATTGGACAATAGCACCATGGTTGGACAATATTTCCAATGTTACTAGTTTCCCACTTTGGGTGCTAATGTCTAATTGCGTTGATCTCTATGTGAATGTTTCTCACTATGTTTTCCTAAAATTGATTTTTATATTATGTGCATGTGTGCTAAAAACTATACTCTGATTACATTTAGATAGATTATTCTATATGAAAAAACCTTTGTGAATTCCCACTCTTTTTAATTATCTTTAAAATCAAAATATCTGCAATATGTGTGTTATCCAGAGCATATATGATATTTGCATAATAAACCAATATAATGTGCATGCATGACATAAAAATGTTAGATAATTTGAGCATAAGTTTGTAATGTATGATGTATATTAGATCTATCATTCACAATGAAATAAAGAGAGATATAACAATGCAAACATGTGTATGAACAATAAAACTAAAAAATAAATTCATGATGGGGCATGATGTTCATCAAGGCACCCAAAGAGGAAGGGTAGATGTATGAGGTCCCTCATGACATCTAAAATTAGAGTGTGAAAAAATGAAGATGCAATTATCATGCCATTTATGCATACTTTAAAGCATACATATAAAATACATGAGGCACACAAAGTAGGCGAAAGGGCCACAATATAAGGGATATGGGCACATGTCACTAAATCTAAGAAAGTAAGACATTCAAGGACATTTTAAAATGTCCACATATGAAAATAAAAAGTATGTTGGTGTAGATCCACATGCAAGGACATGTTCAAATATTTTCATACATAATTAATAAGGCACACACAAGGACATGGGCACATGTCTAAAACATACATACAATGAAAAGAAGTGGCTTATAGATATAGAATAATGGAATATGCAAATGCCCTCAAATAAAAGATACATTGAGTCACAATCAAGTCTAAATTAGAAAATATATAAATGAATGTATGCATAAACATGTGGTATAAACCTATATAAGAGAAAATATGTACTTAAATTGAGTCTGAGGTAGTAGTAGATGGAAAAAAATTAGTTTAGTGTAGAATGATATAACCTGGTAATTATAACTATGTATAAGATGCCTAAATGGACAAATGTGTCAAATTAAGAACTTGTGTATGTGCCCCCAAAAGGTAGATAGTAGTAAATTTGGATCTATGAAATGGATCTAAGTCTTGTAATAATCTATAATCACATGATAAGAACAAGTGAAGCATGTATGTACTATAAAAACCAACTATACTAATATAACTAATGTATATAGTACCTAGAAATTATAGGAAATGTAAACATGGTAATGCATATAATATAAAGTTTTGTACTTTCTAAGAAAATATTTGAATTATTTTTGTTTTGACATATTATAGTTTTTTTGTATTCTATGAATATAATCTACATACAAGTAACATGAAAATGAAACTATATACAAGGGGAAAGAAAGAAAGAACTATGTATAAGTAAGGAAGAACATACTAACTGATGAGTCTCAAAAGAGACTCACTATCAGGTGTCCTATGTAAAATAAAGGAAGAGTGACTTCACATGTTATGCAAAGAGGCATTTGAGATATATGAATTATATGTACTGAGTAACCTGTAGCTAAAATTTCCTATGAAGCTGACTGAATTGTCTTATGGACTATGAAATGCACCATATGAATCTTAATTAAAGAGTAAATAAGTGACTATAGTGCTCATATTGTGTAGGTTTAGGAATAGCCTATATAACTAATATTTTTTGTGATGCACTGCTAGTAGCTAGATGTGTAGACTCTATAATAAATAGCTTAATTGGTTATCATACTAAAATTGTGCACTGATGTGTACTTTTTAAAAAATATATCTTAATTTGTGGTTAAACTAAAATTATGCTTTGATCTCTATGATCCCTACCAAATATCTTAATCAGTTTCCAAACTATGCTCTAATCTATGTGATCCCTACAAAATATCTTAATTGGTTTTAAAACTAAAACTATGCTTTGATCTCTGTGATTCCTTCTAAATATCTTAATGAGTTGTCAAAAAAGGCTTTAATCTCTAGATCCTTTTCAAATATCTTAATTGGTTATGAAATTGTGCTTTGATCTCTATGATCCCTTCCAAATATTTTAATCACTTGCTGACTTTAAATTTGTGGTTGAGTGACGTTCCATTTTTTTTTACCATGTTTCTATAAGTAGATGGATCTCTATAAAATAGTTTCCATCTTTGTTGACTTTATGGTTCACAAGATCTATCATAATTAGGTTTCCTAGAAATTGCATGGCTCATATGACAAGTAACCAATGGCTCCTTGTATGGAATGTCTTGGGATAAACCACTTGTAGAGGAATGTGATCTAGGAAAGTGTGGAGAATGAGATCTTGATGCCCTTTGTGTAAATGTTATAATGCCTCTATTAACATACTGGTCAATATGATCTCTAAGTGCATAAAAAATATTATCCCAATACCCATTAATTTTTTGATAATTTCAATATGGTTTGTTTCTTATTCTATGCAAATGATGTGATGGATGTTACTGAGTAGGAGGAAGGGTGATCATCCCCCTATCTAGTAATGTGAATAATATGTCATGAGGCCTTTCTGTGTTTAAAAATTATATGGCCCTAATTTTTGTGTCATGTTCTATATCCACTATAGAATATTATATGTAAAGTGGCTCTTTGAATTTGTTGATTATCTTGATTGTTTTTTCATGTTCCAATTTTTTTCTAATCATAGGTGGATTAGTGCTTGTACCATATTGGATGACTGTGACTTTGAGATTACTAAATCCAAGTCTATTTTTTAATGTGTCTAAGCTAGTCCCAACTTATTATCTAATTCCATAGCTATGTAACATATATGTGATAATGATTTGAATGTCTCATATACAAATTTATCCTTAAGAGGAAAAATGAGGCCTCTATCTTGTACCTATAAATCTATCGACTAGTATATTAATTGTTTCATACATGATTTGAATCATATAATGTAATCATTTACTATTTTTGACTTACCCAATGTAGTTAATATAATATCTCATATGTTATTTGAGGTCCCTTGTTTTGAATAAAATGCATGAGAAATACTTCTTCTAACTCATAGTATGTGTGTAGTGAACCACAAGGGAGTGAATGATGGAACTAATTTAATGCCTCACCCTATAGAGTCTATGAAAATATCTATATGAGAACCAAACTAAGAGTGACATGTGACATAGATTTTTAGTAAGATTCAAGCTGAAATTATGGAAATCCATGTCCATTAAACTTTGGTAATGTTAGTATCTAAAAGTTTGGTACTAACCTTGTGTTTAAGATACTGTATGGGATAGGATTTCCATGAATGGCATTGGAATCACCCCAAGAGTATTATGATTTACATTCTAAGGTGAGATGGTGTAATTTTTGTTGTAAATCACCCATGACATGAATCAAAGATATTACCTCTTATGAAGGTATATTAACATCATCAATGGGTTTGTTTAGATCTTTATTTTTATAATTAAATTTAGCCATCAGTACACTACATTAGGGAACATGGGTAGATATAGTAGGTTTGATCACCATAAAATTTTAAGGGTTGATAGCTTGGACCTGGTGAGAGGTAAGTTGGTTATCACCCTCACAAGGTTAGAGTGAGAAACAAGTTCTATTTTAGTAAGGGGGTTGAGGGAGATTCATTAGTATCCCTTATATTGTGAATTGGTAAATAAGTATCAAAAGATAATGGAATATCAGACACATCATTATCATAATACATATTATAATTTGAATTAAATTTGATAATAAATCAATTTGAACACAAGATATGGGTGAATTAGGAAGAAAACTAGAAGGACTAGAGTTACTTTCTTCTTTACTAAAATCATACTAATCATTGTTATTCTATGTGCCATCAAAATCAAAATTTATTTCACTTATAGAAGTAAGGGAAGAAGATTTTTCATATCAATTCTCACTAAGAGATAACGTATAATAGGATTTTAAATTTTTACTACTGTGCATTATATCATTATGTGTAGGTGAAATGCAATGTGTATTTTCACTAGTTATGAGTGGAATGTATGTATTATTATTATTATTATTTTCAATCTTAGAGTCATGGGTAAAATAAGTAGTAATCATGTTTTCATTTGACATATTATGACATGTAGGAAAATGGCTAGATATATTTGAATCATATATGTTGTGTGTGGAATCATTGTGTTGAGATTGGAATGTAAAAGAAGGTGACAAGATAATATCATCTACTTTAGTTTACAAATCTAGAAAAGGAGTAACATCATCTATAATTGATTTTTAAAATTGAATTGAGAAGGGTAAAGAATGTGAATTTTGGATAAGGATGTAGCTAAAGTGGTTGAGAAACTAGGATCACCTTGAAATAAATAACTACCAACAAGTGGCTTGTTTGGCCTTATATTGTTAGTTTGATTTTGAGAAGTAGGAGAAGATAAAGGAGAAAGAGAAGAAGATTAATCTAATTATCCTCATCAATAATTTAATTATAATTATAATATTAATCATCATATCCATCTTGAAAATTTATCCATTCATTTTTATAAGTATCTAAAAAAATTATAAATTGATCTACTGGATCAGGGGCAAGAGGTTTCTTGGAAGTCATTTTAAACTTACCAAAATAAATAATGAAAATAATGAAAAATAAGAAAACTAATAGATTTGGGTTAGATATACAAAAATAAAATATGAAAAAATGGAGAAGAACACAAAGAAAAATATTTTAACACATAATAATTTTTTGCATATACTTTACTCACACACTCTAATCAAACATATATAGGATATTACAAATTATATAGGAAAGTAATTTCATATAATTGGGTAGATATAATCTCCACCAATATCTCTCATAAACAAACTACCAAACCAATAACCCATTAATAGAGATACTGGTATAAGTAAAATATAGTATTTCTATAAATAATATATTTTACTAACCAACTAACTATATGTGATATATTGTTAATATATCAATGTAACTGACTACTAACATTCCATATGGTAATTACTATTTAGTAAATAGTAATTTACCTTACAATAAATATACAAATGTGAGCACTAACATTAGGCTATCCCTAATATTCCCCACTTAGTGATAACATGGGAAAGACATCATCCTATATTGCAACTCTCACAAATACTCACATGATGGTTTTTCACTCAGCTAACCACCAACCTAAAAACATCAGATGGTCTTACACTCGATTTACCAATAAACTACAATAATAGATGGTTTTACACTTGGTTTACCATCAACCTATAAAAAAGGGATGGTTTTACATGTGGTTAACCAACAACCAAAAACATCCAAAAGGTTTTACAGGTTAACCCACAACCTACATAATACTATAGCATTATTTTAGTCCTCATCAATATTTTTACTTCAAGGGGAAATATAGAAATAGAAGCTCACTTATTTAAATACTTGAAAAATAATGTACTTATGTTCTTATTCACACACATTTAATAGAAAAATATTAAAATAACACTACACATAATATGTCACCAAATCATTTGGGGCCCCATCATTGGTGTTTGAAGAGAGTCTCTATAGCCTCTGTGCTCTATTTCCTCCTTCCTCTAATCGATGAAGCTTATTCACTTAGGCAAAGTGTCAATCAATCTCAAATGCATGATTTTGTTGAGGAGATACCCCCACCCCCCCCCCCCCCCCCCCCCCCTCCCCATAATTTGGACATTGTGTACAAGTGAAAATTCATCTTTATACAATTGAACATTTTTTATTATGATTCTAACTCTCAATTTTGACTCTTTTATAAATAATGACATATTTTAAAAATAAATAAAAATTTACTTTTATATTTTAAATTTTTGACATGGACACAAAAACTAAATTGTGGACTCATATATTAAAGAGATATAAAACTCTTTTCAAACTTTTGATTACTATTTGGACCCATAGACTCTTACAAAACATACTCAAAACTTACATCTATATAGCCTTTAACAAAGTAAATTATATATAGTACTTAACACTAATTTCTAATTTATCTAAAAAGATATTATTAGAAATAAAATTGATAAACCAAAATTTAAGAATCTATAATAAAAACTTTATAAAAAATCTAAATCTATAGAATTTAAAACTAAGAAATAAATACAACAAAGTACCACTATAACTTTGAATAGTTAATAGTAGACAAACTAAAAATAATAAAAATTGATCGAGCTTATAATATAAATTATTTATATTGATTTTGATCTCCTCATATGGTGGTTTTGGATAAGGATGCTCTGTAATGAAATGGCTATTGATAGGTTCAGGTGGATTAGCTTCTGTGAAAACCCAAAATTTACAGAAGCGAGACTGAAGATAGTCACACATAGAAAATATAATGTGTCAACCTCATTAAATAGAGATTGATAGAATGTTGATGGAAGAAAATAATTTAACATGATCGAGTTGTAAAAAATGTGAAGAATGATGATGCACATATGCACTCAATCTCAGAAACTAGAAAGATTTGATGGTTGTGTTATGTAAAGGTGAGGTTTTGACACTAGTAATTTAAGGTTCAATTTGATAAAGAAAACTTTGTGATGCATCTACTTCATTTATTCAGGAGATTACTGATATACACAATATAATTGAAGCATATAGTATAAAAATGAATGATTATTCACAATAGTTTAATTAAAGTACCTTGAAAACTATTCTAATGCTAGGTGAGGGAGTAGATACATTACATGATGATAAGTGACACCAATAGGAGATTTTGTAGATCTAAATTTTGATCTTGAATCTACAATGCTAAGTGATGTGTTGGAAAATGGATATGGTACTAATTATGTGTAATTTATCATGAAACATAAATCATAGGACAATAAGTGTCAATTTGGCATTGATAGTATAGATTTATTTTTAACTTCCATGATCTAAAAATCTAAGCTTAACGATATCATTCAATTTGAAAGAATACATGCATTGTGAGATCCTTCCTATTTACCATACATAGTTTGCTTAGAAACTTAGTAGAAAACTTGGACTCACATCAAAACCATCATCATTGAAGTAGCTTGGTACATGCTAAAATTGGTATGAGCCATACAAAATATAAGATCCAACCTAATGACAACTGGTGGGATGAATTAAGATATTGTTTGATAATGAGAAGGCATGGTTGAAAATATCTTAAGAGAATAATTTACTTCTACATTGATATTACACACTCAGTGATTAAAAAATCACATCTATAGGGGAAGCCATGAATTACACCATTTGTTCCCCTTACACCTTCTCAAGCTCTTATTCTGCTATGATACCAAATGATAGATCTAGGTTAGATTTACAGAAATAAAATATGAAAAAATGGAGAACATAAAGATTGAGAAATATTTTAACACATAATAATCTTCTACATATATTTTATTCACATACTCTGATCAAACATATACATGATATTAGAAATTATATAGTAAAGTCATTTCCTATAATTAAGGAGATATAATCTCCACCAATATCTCTCATAAACAAACTAAAAAACCACTAAGCCATTAATAGAGATACATGTATAAGTAAAATATATATTTTTATATAAACAATATATTTTGCTAACCAACTAATTATATGTGATATATATTTAAATTTATCAATGTAACTAACTACTAACATTCCATATGGTAATTACTATTCAATAAATAGTAATTTATGTTGTAGTAAATATACAAATGTGAGAACTAATGTTAGGCTATCCCTAACACAAAAATTAGGGAAAAAATAATCCCACATAAATATATTTGAAATTATGCTAAATATTCAGCCTAATTTGTATGAAAAATCATAACTTTGCTTGAAACCCTAAGGGCTAATTATTTTGAGTGTATGAGCACCTAGTATGTGGATCTAGGGTTTGGAGGGATTTAGACAAAATTTTGAAATATTTAATCATTGAAACCATAATAGAGGACTGATATGGATTAGTTAGGTTGTGAAAAAATTAGGAAAAATTAGAACTAAATAAATCCTAATTTATAACACAAAAATGGAGAAGGCAAACCCTAGAATGGAACTAGGGTTTTAAATTAATATTCAAAGTAAGATGAATTCACCAAATGATTTAAATTTTAAGGATTTATGGAGTGTAATCCTTATGTTGTAAAATGGGTTTGGTATATTAAATAAGGGTATAAACTATGTAATAAATTCAACCACTAATTTGTGAAATAACTAAGCTAAGTTGATGTTTCTAATAATAAAAATAAATGACAAACATTAATAATTAGCTCAAAATAGGATAAAATAGAAGATATAGAAGTTAAAAACTAGACATGAACTAATTTAAGTGTCATTAACAAAATACAAGACTAACCCTTCTTGTATAATAACACCCTAATTGGATAATAGTGTCAATGGTGATACTCTCCTCCTTTTGGTGATAGTGGCCTCTATACAAGACTATTATGAGATTCTAAATGCACCTATGTGTGAGTATTCCAATCCTTTTCTTATGTACACAAGTTTTGATTCCCTATAGGTGAGCTTTTTGAACTAATTTTATGTGTAAAACCTAAATCTCCATGTTTTTAGGGCATTTGATGGTCATAATTATCAAAACATGATGTTAATGGGGTAGGCTAGACATCCTCAACACCCTATTGTGATGAGAGTTTCCTACATACCAATATTGCAAGGACAAATCAAGCTTGATTTATTTCTCCCAACCTAAGTACTAGTGCAAGTGTAAGTTAAGCTAGTATAAATGATGGTTTAAGTGTTTTGAGTGATGCTGGAGATTGAAAATCTATGTATTCTGACCTTAGGATGGTTGTACATGACTATATGAAGAAATAGGGTAAAATAGGGATTGCTAACCTTGATTGTGTATAAATTATTTGGAGATTTCTTGTGTTATTTGCATCTGATTTCCATCTAGTGAATAAAGGGCTAAAATTCATGTATAAATATTGATTTGGTGCTTATGTGGGGCTTGAAATAGGTCTAAGATGACCCTAAGAGGTTGATCATTTGAAATTATATCCATTGGGGTTGAAAAGAGGTAAAAGACACTAATTCATGAAATAAGACATTACTACCATTGGCACTATTGTCCAATTATGGTGATAATGTCCAAGTGTCATAAGCTGAGGCACATGGGGCCAAGATGATATAATGAGGGTTTAGGACTGCTTTAAGGATGTTTATAGTCATGTGTTGCCTATATGAAGGTTGGATAAGTGTCTAAAGAGGCCCTAAGTTAGGTCAGCCTAATTTATGGATATGTGGTCTCAAGTAATACTCTTAGCACTTAAGTGATATTTTTAGCTAACTATGACACCAAATAGAAAAAAAGAAAAACTAAACTTGTTTCCATAATAGATGTCTTGAAGGACCTTTTGATTGGTGTATATAAGTAAAAAATAGGTGGCTTCACTATGTCATAATGATGCTTCTATTTTATTGTATGATGTCATGTCTAGTAATAAAATTATTATTATTATTATTATTATTATTTATATTGTGTCATACAACTTGTACCTACACAATACAATACTTCTTCACCACCATATAGTCACTTAGATTATACATTCATGTATCCATCCTGATGCACATTACAGAAAACCTTTAGGTACGTTGTATTCCCATCACTTGTACTCTCCCTATTCTAATAATTGGTTGTATGATCATTCTCATATTCTTAGGTACGATCAATTATCATACCATACAACCATTTTTCTTATGTTTTGACATATATCTAAATTGAATATTAAGTTTTTGTTTCTTCCCTATGTACAACCATTTCCATTTGATGAATGTTGAGTCTTTTACTAGACATGAGTAATTCAAACTCAAGTTCAAGGATTCCATCATTCTGCTAAGAAAACATTATGTAGAAGTGTTACTTTCCATTCAGAGACTTGATTTATTCATTTACCATTGGGTTAAATCACAATAGAGTTAAATTTAGGTAGGGAAATATAAATGGAGATGCTTGCCTAAGAAATTTATGTGGGTAAGGATTGATATAAAATTTTGTGTGAACTCCTAAATAATTTATGTTTTGTTACTAAAAAAAGGACATCTTCCCTTACCAATCTATATGTCCTAGGTTAAATTATTCTATCTATAATAAATTCCCTATATTATCAAAGGATAATTTGAAAGACATGTTGTGTAGAATCAATGATATCTTAAAACTACAAGTAATTGGTGAGTTTAAGCATGATTTAAAATTTTATAAGGTTTATGACATAGGAATAAATTTGAATATATATCTAGTTGTTATAATTATCAAGGTAAATCCTAGGGGTTAAAATAAATATTTAGTGTCAACAATAAAATTTCAACCATAAAAATACCTAATTGTGATTAGTAATATTCATGAAAATTAATGATTATACAATCGATTTAGCAATGGAAATCCAAAGATAAATTGAATAAAATTCCAACTATAAGTGGAGGCTATAGAAGAGAGTAATTACGTGCATTGAAAATTTACACACATATCCCAGATCCATATGAGAATGGCTTGTATAAAAATTCTAATGAATCACTTAGGAAATGGAAGGTAAAGGGTATATGGCTATAAATATTCCATTAATTACACTTCTAATGAAGGAGAAAATAAAAATTAATAAATAAGTGATGAGTGTGGTGATGAATTCTATGACAAATTAATGAAAGAAAAATTGATTAGAAAAAGTGAATAAAATCAAACTCCACATATATTAGCTAGTGAATGTAGCAAAGAATAGAAACAAATAAGTTGGTTGTCCCCCAAATGGTTGCAAGGGAATCTCATACTATACTAGAAACTAAAGTTTATTTGTCCAATAAATATAAATATCCATAAATAATTTCTTTTCATGAGGTGTCTAATATTCCTAAGGTTCCATGTAGGGATGTGTTTTATAAGGTTTTAATAAGTAAATGTGGTAGATCCAATAATTTAAATGGAAATTTTCATAGGTAAATGACATTATATGTCAACGAGAGAGGAGAATCAAGTTTATATAACATATATTACACCAATAAATCCTCCATTATGAAGATAAATATTTTACAAAATCAGAAAATGGTGACGAGGATGAAAATTATGAGGGTAAGAAGAAAGATAAAGGATTAGATTGATGGTTCCATTACTCACAAAAATTAAATATAAGGGTCAACCCCATAAATCAAAAGGGGAAATAAATTAGAATAATGAATAATGATGAAGTTAAAAACTATATTATAAATAGAGTTTAATGAGATTGTTGACAACAAAAAAGAATCAAACATTAAACAGGAACAATGGAACATACCATCAACAAATATCCTCAATATAGTAGCTTTGTAGTCCTCAATGATAAGTCTAGTAGAATCAATTAGTTTAAGGAGGACTTGATATTGACCCCCTTAAACTGATTTTTATTATTATATTTATAATACAAATGTTATAATGGTTGTCGATTGACACAACCCTCAACACTCAAACATAAATGACAATAACCATTACAACTATCTAATGCTGAAAATACAACCATTAACCATATAACAATGTCATTTGCTAACATGTAATTAATATGACATGGAAAGTAATACTAAGAATATAAATTATCTCCCCCTTTAAACAAGTTATAGTCCTTTATGACATAATTCATAGACAATTATAAACATTAGAATGAGGGAAGAATAAATTTGAAAGTTTGAATATTTAAACTAGTATTGAAGTTTAAATTTGTACACACAAAAACCACTATCAAAAGATGGAAATTAAAACCCATGATTTTTTAATCTATCAAATGACTTAGCTAGGGTTTACTAGTCATTTTATCCCCATGATTTGATTGACTGAGCATTGGGTGCCTAAGCTTCAATTGACTCAATAATGGGTGGATAAGATTCAATTGACTAATTATTAACCAACTTAGCTTTGGTTATTAGATTGTCAAGAAGCTAAGGTTTGGTTGAATAATAATTAAGTGGATGAGATTTGGTTGAAAATATGAAACATAAGTCAAAGTATACCAGTGGAACATACATCCAAGTATGTCAAAAATTGGAATGGATAAGCTTTGATTGACTGATCATCAAGCGGTTAAGATTCAATTGCTTTCATTTATAACTAAAAATATACATCCTAGTTGTTATAGGGTAATGTAAATCTAAAGAGAAAAATATATATGGAAGGGGTTGTCATAAGATAAACTCAAGTTTTAAGGAATGCCATACCATTAAAAAATAATCATATGCAACAAGTGGACATATAGTCCTAGGTGATGTATGGAATACATCGAAGGTGGTACTACTATACAATTAGATGTTCGATAGGGGGAATTGAAAGTAAAATCTTTAATTTTTGAACCTTGTTTGTAATATGATTTATGAAATCTAGATAGGTCATATGGTGGTTTAAATCTATGCAAGCCATATAATACATTTCAGTTGTGAAGATGCATGGTGAATAAAAGTATGATAGACCATATAATGGAGGTAAGAAAAACTCAGACATACAATTGATATAAAAAACATATGTTTTAATAAACAAAAAGGATCATATAATTGGGAAGAAATTGTACATGTTAATATTGGATATGTTTTTCATTTTTCTCCAACTTTCACTTGTATTTGATTTCATGTTAATTCACTTTTATAATTGACCATACATGAACTTTTTGTATGGTGAGACCTTTAGGTATTTCATCACTTGGATCAATATTAATAATATTGATATTATTGTACCTTAAGTATTTCCCATGTTTTTAATAATTATATTTTTTGAACATAACTATACTCTATTTAAAATTCATGCACCATAATTATTTTACATGGTAATACTTCCTCTGCTTCGACATAGTCTTGGTTGGCCAATATTTCATGACTATGTTTACCCATGGTGAGTATATTTCAAGCCAAATGTAAGTAAAAAATAGGTTTACTTTAAGAGGCCATACTTCCCCTTATTATTTATTTTTATTCTTAGATCCTTCATGCATGCTCATTGTAGTTAGCTCTTTGAAATTCTTGTATGCTACATGTTCAAACTAGTAGGCTAACTTATTAGTGAACTTTCCATCCATAAGGTTGTATTATTTGAACTCTAATATGTAATCCTAATAGTATATTATTGGTTTTAAGGACTTGGTACCATGGACATATACTTATAATCATATCCCTATAGGACTTGGCCTTCTTTAATCTCAATAATCTAAACACTATTACAATCAATCTAGAATACTTTGTAATCTTTCATTTTCCAATTGAGCATAACTTTGACAGATTTTGTCTCATATTCATAGCATGAAAATAAATCCTAGACCCCCTCATGGTTAAGATATATAATACCTTTCTTCATGTGAATCCAACATTCTTATTCAAAATTTCAACTCGATGAGTCTAATGAGGTTGCTTCCTCACTGGATGCTTGATTCTTCAAATCTATGACATAATTTCATCCTTTATTTTTAATTAAGATCAATTTATGTTTATATTTATGATGAAATATGGCTTATATAATACAAACCTAACCTAATACTGAATCATATGCCTTTTTTCAATGAAATCACCAAAAAATTCAACAAAACTATTTCAGCTCCAATAATTGCCTTTTGTCTCATTTGTACACTTAGTAACTTAATTTCATGTTGATATGCTCCTAATATTTGTAATGTTGGAGGCCACATAGTTGGCTTTCCAAGAATCTTCCAAGTCTCTTCTCCAATAACATTGATGTCAAAACCACTATCAATTATAGTGTTTGGTTAATTTCTACCCATAATATCCATATGCAAAATTGTTAGTTGTTGAGTTAGGTACACAGTCAGAGGATTAGGATCAATTACTTTATCATAAAATAAAGGGGCTCAACTATGGGTTCATTATTTTATTTTGTGTTCTCCCCATAAACCAATTTTTGTGTACCATTATATATACCATGTTTGGGATAATTTTGTGTATAGTACTAGTTAAAGCATTCTTGATTTTTGGAATGATTTGAAATAAGTAATCTATCTTTTTAGGTGTGGTTGTATATAAGACATGTCACGTAATAAATTTGGTAGTATATTATCTATGCATCATTGTACTTATGTGTTCATTTGAATTTCATTATTATTCGACCATGCCCACCTCAACTTCCACCCTTACATCAACATGTGTTTCCTTCTTCATTCATGGGTCACAATAATTGGATTCCTTCACTTTTACTTTGGTAATTTATATAACTTCATTTCCCTCAAATATATCAAATATGTTCACATTGGCTTGTTTTGAAAAATTTCCATTGTTATGGTTCTTCGACCTAGACCATCTACAAAGAAGTCTAGTTTCATTTTGGTTAGGGAAATATCTTATGAAATTGATCAATTAATTTCACTCACAAAATTTTAAAATTGGCCATCATTTAGAGTAATACTAAATCATAATTTTACCACTACTATTACTCTAGACTTGGTAGTTTCTTGGTGACATGGTGGGTGGTGTCAATGGATCTTCTTGTGTGAATAGTAATTGGGCACTCTTATTCCAATTATTCTAAAAATTGTATTGGTAGTCCTCAAATAAATATTTTTAACTTGAAAAATATTATACAAAATATCCTTAAATATTTTCATACCATATCCCCTTAGTTATTTCATTATCTAGTGAATTTCATTTATCAATGCTTACACTAATCCAAGTTCACTATCATCATTGTAGTTAGGGTCATCTTCTTAACATACTTTCAAGAGTGAGGACATATTATTATTTATTTCAATTTACATTTATTAGTTGTATGAATCTTTTTAATATGAGGGTGAGACCACTTTCATCATCCTCCATGAGGAGGTTACCAACCTTACAATGAACCATCATTTATTCAAGCCATTAGTGGTTTCTTTTTCAAGTTCTTCAAGTATTTATTTAATTTTTTTGTTATATGAAAAAACATTATTATGATTACCATGTTGGGTATTATATATTTATGTAACAATATCATTTCATCCCTCATAAGATTTAATTCTTTCTCAAAGGCTTATGTAAGGATTTTCCATGTTAGTTTCGCCAAGAATGATACATATGTGTGCTAGTCAATATACATTCCATAGAGGTTGCTTGAAAAAAGTATTAACCACATAAATTACTCTATATTCCCAATGGTAGTCTAGATGGTGATTCATGTTCTACAATGTCATGCAGGATCCTCTAATCTATCACCAAATAACTTTGGTGGTTTTTTAATTTTTTGGAGATGAAGTTGAAGTTGTAATCATCACTCTAGAGTGGTTTTTGGAATATAATTATCCCCCTTAATAAGGTTAGTGTCAAACATTCCTCTACTTTTTAATCACTATCAAACACATACCTACACTTGACCCTTCTTTTGAAAAGTATCCTTATACCATCTTACATGTCATCAAAACTCTTTTTATGTGATCTAACTTATTAGTCAATTGCCACAAACTTTCACATCATTCCTTTGTATCACCCTCTAAGCCAAACTAATAAGAAAGTTATACACTTCCTTTCATTAAAAGAGGCTATGGAAATATTACCCGCTCCTTAGTATGAGTGGTGTAGGCTCCACCAATTCTATTTGAACCCTTTATTAATTTTAGGTCTAGTTCTAACTCTATATATGACATTTAATACTTCAACCTTAGATTTTTATTTGACTTTAAATTTTTTACTTTGCTTGATGAATTTTTAAAATGGTTTCCTATCATAGCCTTTTTGTTATTTTATGTTGCTCCACTAAATGAGTAGACCATTTAACCTCTTGGCCCAATCCCTAACTTTGTGTATCTCTCTGCTTGTGTTCAGATCTAATATAATGATTTATTATTTGTACACATTAATCTTATTCTTCATGATTTTTTTTTGTTTTAATATAATTTTTTATTATGTTTCATAGATATGTTCTACACATATTTATTTGAATATTATGGGGCTCCTCATCACACTTATTTTTCAAATTAATTTAACTTAACCTAATGTCCTATAAAGAAATGATGTCAAAATGTACTAGAAATAAATTCTATTGAGATGCCAGACTAAAAATTAAAATCATACATAAATAGGAATAATGGAGCATACCATGAATGAGTATCTAAAAACTAAAATCTTTATATTCCTCAATGATAAGTCTAATAGAGTCAATTTTTTTATAGGACTTGATACCATTACCCTTACCCTAATGTATATTATTATATTTCTAAGAAAAATGTCTTAACAGTTGTTGATTGACACAACTATCAACACCCAAACATAACCAATAAGATCAATTGCTATAACACACCCCCACAACACAAACCTCAAAACATAACCCACTTCTTTTTATACATAAATTATCATATCAAAAGTTATGAAATATGAGAATATAACATATATTAAGGGGAATATTTTAATTAACAAAGATAAAACTTATCTTGGTTAAAATAAATTCCATGATAATGTTTATATGTTGCTTTCCAATATAATGGAGGAATAATTTTCAACAATTCAAAATGACTTAATAGATAATCTCTGTAAGAGTGCAAGATAGGTTTCTAGTGTCAACTACCATGGTTATAATTAAACTACCTTTCATAATTATTTTTTGGTAGGCATAAAATATTTCCTCACATTTTATATATGGTTATGGATCCACAAAATCTTCACATTTTAGGAAGAACTAGTTCACTAACAAATATCATGTTCCTAATCGATACTTCCTTTACAAAAAGGCATGAAAATATGCTTATGCAAAGAAGAACCATAACCACTTTCAAGCCACTAATAAAATAGAATGATAACTCCTCTAAGTATTATCAATATTTAAATTTAGTTGATAATTATGTGCCTCTTTAATTTCATTAGCATTAGGTTAACTATTATTTTCAAAGGTGTTTATTGATATCAAGGAAGAATATTTAGACTTCATACCAAATTATACCAAATTGGGAAGGGGAATCATATATCATTAAAGACACTCACAAATTTTGGAAAATAAGGGTTTCAGAATCTTATTTCTATTTCATTATAACTCTTCTATGGTGTTACCAAGTAGAAGTAGCTAAGTAAAGTAGCATACTATAATAGTATCAAGGGTTATTCTAGAATTCAAATATATGACCCAGATTACTAGTCTATGTCACCAGTAAAATAGCTTAGTTGAAAACATAGAATTATATTCTTTAAATAAAAAATAAGTATAGTGACACTTGTGGCTAACAAAATTTAGTATGAACCAAACATATGGTTATGCTACATGTTTTACTAGTTCATATTAAGACAATAATAAATGTTTCAATAAACCAAATTAGTTGTTAATTAATACCAAGGTATCATGTTTCCTTCACTAAATTTCATCAAACCTAAATATTACAATCTATATAAAGTTATAATTCAAATACATGGATGAAGGCCTATCTCATTACTATTCTATCTTCTCCTAGTGTATCATATTATGACAAAGTGTCATCTACTCCTAGAATTCCATGATTTACATGTGAATGGAGTACAAATTTTGTAGTGTGTAATGCCAAATTTATTCATCCATCATGGACTGATAATAAGGGTTGTTTGAAATATATAAAGTTTAAAATTGTATACAACCCAAATATACTAGGATACAAATTTATACTCTATTAATTTTAGGTCTAGAAAAATAAAATTTTAGTTGAATCAAAATTTTCAAAGGGTTTCTAACTAATCTTTACAAACTCCTTTAGTTAAATTAAGATGTATTTGTATTTTGTGGTGGTTATTTGGCTGATTTTTTTTGGTTTTTAATTTTTTCTTATGAAAACATATTTGACAATGGTTTTTCCCAACAATACTATCCATAACCATGAATACAAGTAGAACTCACATTATGGAAGACAATAAGACAAATAAAAAATAGAGGAAAAATTGGAAAAGCATATATTTTATTCAATAAACATATATGTTACTACTTATAATCCTAAATATCAATTATTTTCTCAGAATAATATCTTAGAAACTCCAATCTTAAACCTTGATTGTTTTCCATACAAAAAGAGAATAATGTAAGTCATAAAAGGGGTGAAATTTGAGATAAAAATAATTAGTGTGAAGGGTATGCAATGAGATAGGATTAACTTGAAACTTATTATATCAAAGAGATCTAAAATAAGAGAAGGTAATTCAAATATAACTCATTATCACTAATCTATATTTGGATATGACCAAATGGATCTACTAAACCTAGTTAGAGAAGTACCTATAACACAACATTAATGAGGAGGGTTCTAAAACCTCTAGGCAATCACTATAATGCAATAAACCTAACTAGGTATCCTGAATATGTTAATCTAATATAGTGTTTCTAATATAGAAACATAAATATGGGGGATGATTAAACTAAAAAGGGTAAATAAACGTGGTATAAAATTGGGGGCCTAGGTTACCTAAGGTGGAAAATGGCAAACTTGAATAACATTATATCTACACTAAGTATAAATATAGAGGAGATGTAAAATAAGAAGTTATACAAAAATTCAATATATTAATTATGCAATATCTATATATCAAATTAAAGAGATAGAGTTAGAAATACTTACCTTGAATAAGACTTGAGCCTCAATCTCTCCCTTGGTCAATGGTGCTTTGCAAGAGATTATTGTGGTTGTAAGGATCACAATGGTTGAATCAAGATATAATATAAAATGATTCCTCTTATTTTATCTAAGACTCCACAAGACAAGATTTTATCTCCAAGAAAATATCTAAACAATGGATTATCCAAACATAGACTTAAATAGAATTACAAGAAAAAATAGTGAGAAAATAAATGCTTCTCTCTATTAGATTAAAATGAGACATATATTTATAGTGGTGAGTGATGAAAACCCTTCCTAATGTTTTAATCGACACCATCATCTAGACATGACATAGTTAAAGAGTTATTGTTTAACCTCAAACTAAGTTGGATAGGGATAACTTAGTTACAAAGCGTGAAATGTAACTTTCAAACTACATCAACTTGGACTAGCCTAGTTTGAAAATTGGTGGGAGGCAAGAAATTCTACATAGACCTAGGCTAATATTATTATAAAAAATATTCTTTGTTTAATTATGGGATATTAGGAGGAATATTTCTTAAGGGATCAAGTATGTAGGATTTTGAGGCATGATGTATTTAAACAAAAAACTTATGAAGCATTAATGGTCTACCCACCCCTTTCCCAGTGCACCCTCTAAGGCATGCACTCAGAGATATTAAAACTTGGTAGTTTGTTTTTTAATATAGAATACATTAGTAAATTATAAATTTAAAAAATATTGTGTGTATACATATTCCCCACTTGAAGCTCATCACATGTCACCAAAGTGTAACATGGGATGGTTCTTCGAGAAATAATATAGCAACACACTAATTGAGTACTAAAAATGTAATAGAAAGTGGAAAATAAATAAAATTAAATAATTTTTAAATACATACATTCACTTAAATTATTGTTTTTAAATAAGATTTATGTGTGTAGAAAACAAATAAAAGTATTCAGTGCTTAGAACAAGAGATGGACATGAAAAATATGATAAAATTCTTTTTTTTTCAAAAACATGATGTTAGCACTAAAAAGTATTTACTATGTTAATATTCTATAACTTATTACGATTTTTTAAAAGGATTAACTTAAACTAAGTTGTGAGAAAAATAAAAAATATTTCATTAAATAATTGAAGTTTTAATTTTTTTGAAATTTTACAATTAAAAGGATAAATTACTATTCATTTGTACATTTTCTAATTTTGTAAAGAAGAGCTCTATATATCCAAATCTGGAAAAAAGAGATATGATAGTCCATGATTGAAGAGGATAAGTCAGAAGATGAATTACAATGATAAATGGCATAGTCCAAGTATGAGGTACATTTATCATTTAATTATGATATTTTTAAATTAAAATGTACTATATTATGAAAATTAGGTACCAAGGTAAATCCATGTAATAGAATTTACCCCAAAAATTGTAGTAATAGAGTTAAAAATAAAATGGGAAACATATGGGGGGAATGCCAAAAAGAAGGTCAAACATTTTTATAATAACCTAGTGAAAAATAGTTAAAAATTGCTACAAAAATAAAACCTTATCACCCATGCTAGTTTATTTGAAAGGGTAGTTTTTTCATGACTAGATGATAACTTTCATAGTGGATGATATAGTTTGATTAAGTGTATCAAAGAATGTATTTCTTAGAGGATAACATATAGATATGGTTGATACAATATATTTTAGCTGATGTAGTTTTATAGAGGGATGATATAGTGTATAAAGAAAATATAGTATTAATTTTAATAGGTTAATGTAGTCTAGTTATGTGGATGATAGTGTTAGGTGTAATATATGGCTGATGCAACTAAGAAGATGAAAAAGGGGTTGGCATAGTGTTGTACATGGATGATGAAGTAGTTATTTTTATTTTTTTTATTTTTCAATTTTTAAAGTATGTCAATTTTGGGATATATATCTAATAGGTGATCTATTTTTTGATATTTTATAGAGGTTACAAAAACTATAGAAATTAGTAGATGCACTTTTGTTAAAATATATACTAGTTAGATTGTTTATTATGGACTAGGCACAACTTACTACACTTAGTTTTCTTGGGCTCATGGAAATGTGACTTATCCCACTAAGCATAGAGTTGTCACCATGTTCCTAGAATATGGGAGTGAATAACTAATATGTTCTAATGGGGATACCATTGAGGTGGGTATTGTCCTAAAGGATATTTATGCATTATTATGTTTACTAATTACTGGCACACTAGTGGTGTGAAATACATAATATTTTAATGATGATAGGTGAGCCTTAACACTATGGGAAAAAGGCTCACATAGATATGACCAACATGGGTTGGTAGTGGATCTTTTTGATATGTATGCTTATGTCATTTTAGATATCTAGAAGGCCATTTTAAAACTTATAATAGCTCGATTGATCTATCACAAGTCAAATGATAAGGTCTTGTTGTATGTTATATATTTATGTCATTCAATGTTAGATTAGGGCACACTATATGATTTGGGTGTAATTAGTGCACATTTTTATAACATTTTATCAAGTGGCCAACAAACTATGGGATCTATTATTTTATTTTCTAGTTGGATTTATGAGGTATTTCCCATGCATAGGTTAACAGGGTTGCCTCATGTTATGGATTATGCCATCACACATGTTTGTATGTAGACATAGGACCATGTGTTATGTGTCATGAAACATATCACAATGTTATGGAGTGTGACTTGGGGTGAGATTTTTTGGCACCCATATAAAGGCCCTGTAGATGGCCTTTATAACCACATTCCTTTTAGGCATAAGTTTGATTCAAGATTATAGGATATTATCTATGGTTGGTAGAGCCACATTTACTTCATTGTGTACTAGGGTAGTTTAGGTTACCACACTTGATAGTTCCTATAGTGGTCCAAACATTATAGGCCTAACATGTAAGGGTGAAGAGTTGTGTGGGAGGTGTGAGGGTAATGATAGAGATTTCCATCATCTGACATCTTTGAGTAAGGGATTTGAGATGATGATGTAGGTGTTATCAAGGATTTATGGCTACAAATGGATGAGGGGGATTACTATTTGTTGTATCATTGCATCAGATATCTCATCTACAACCATGATCATAGAGACAAAGACAAGTTCTAGTATAACCATAGTTACATGCATAAGTGCCACCACAAGTAAACCTCAGGGATATCAAGCTATGTATCTTACATTGAGATAGTTCATTATGAGGTAGATTCATAGCATAAAATGATATTATCAAGTTATTCAACCCAACTAGTATAGAGGACTCACACCATCATAAATATGTGATTCACATGAGGTGATTTGTGGTCGAGGAGATGAAGCTATTGTTGGTGAGTAAGCTATGTATTTTTTATTTTTATTTTGAAAATATGTAAATAGACATATATATGTATATATATATATATATATATATATATATATATATATATATATATATATATATATATATATATATATTCTAGATAGATGCATTATTTTGGAGACATATATGTCAGATTTATTGTAATTTTAGTTTATGTTTTATTTTTTATATAAAATGTGAAAAAATTCATGGTAAAAAATATGATAATTAGAGGAACTTAAAAATAAATTATAATTAAATAAAACCAAATTATTAAAAGATAATAATTGTAAAAATATCTTGAGAATGAATAATAGGTTAAAAATTGAAAACTTAAGATATCAATGTTTTCCAAAGTGTAAGAAAAGATTTAAAAACAAAAATCAAGGTATGAAAATAATATAAATATCAATGTATGATAAGAACACAAAAATATATATGAAAATAAGTAGAATAAATAGGTATGTAAAAATCACAAATTCATATAGTTTTTTGTGCTAGATTGGAATGTAAAATAATATGGCCATTTATGGACATGTCAAAATGTAGCACCCAATTTTTATAGGAGAAAAGTGTATTCTGTGAGGAAGGCCTAGTCCTATGAAAGGTATTACATTACAACTCACGAGATAAAAATTAATGAGGTGTAAAAATAGGAAGTGTTTATAGGAGATAAGGGTATTTTGTGAGGAAGGCTTGGTCTTATCCAAGGTCTTACACTGTGACTTAGAAAATGAAAACCAATGAGGTATGAATAACTAATAAATGATATTCATTAAGGAAGAATATCAAGGATAATATTATGAGAACATGAAATGGGAAGTGATACATAAGAATTTTAAAAATCCTTATTAGAAATGAGACACACTAAGCAAATGTACAAGTGCTAAAAATTATTAGATAATAAAGACCTGAGATACTCTCACTAGTAGACACAAAGCTTGGGATAACAAGTGAGGTACCTAGATCATCTAATGAGAGTTTTCTATACATGAAATAGTAAAATGGTCTTATGTTCCCACAACATATTCACCATTCTGCATTAACCATTATAGAGTCATTATTCTACTACAAAGATTGGGTAATTTCATGAGAAATTAAGTGGCACTTAGTATATAATTATACATCCTACTCCATTATAATATACTACCACACTCTAATGGAACTCATATATATCATGATGTTGATAGTGAATTTTGAGCTTCAACTAGAATAGGAGATGTGATAATGAAGAATCACCAATTTTTTTAGTGGTGAATCTTTGTTAATCTATGAATATTCCATTTTTCCAAGTCACCATTTGTCAATTTTTGTGGAGTGGCTAATAGAGTAGGATCGTCTAAATTTTTAGGGTCAAAGTTATTTTAAGAATAGGTTAGCCTACATTTGATTATAAATTTCATCATATAAATGTAATTTGTTGGTACCTCAAAATCCAATCTAAAGGATTTCACCACATACTGCCAGGGGAATTAATGAATTTTTTAGTTGTTTATATTTCAAGTCCTAAGAGGGTTTTAAGAATCAATAGTTTCTAGCAAGGTATGTAATGATTTTTTTCTAATATAAATTTTTAGTATTTTTAATTGTAATTTCATTTACTACTTTTTAATTTCCATCATGGAAATTAAGCATTAGGGTGTTTGACGATAGTTTACAAGTGTCTGATGACATCTTGCAAGTGCTGACACCTAAAAATAGCTTACAAGTGCTTGATTTTAGCCTACCCACATGAAAAAATAGCCTATAAGCACTCAATGGTAGCCTAAGAGTATGGGCATCTGATATAGCCTATGAGCACTCAATAATAACTTGTCTATGTTCAATCATAACCTATTGGTGCCTGATGATAGGTTGTGGTTAGACATTGGGAGTTTGCAGGTGAATGCCATTAGTCCGCACTTAGACATTGATAGGATATAGTCAACTACCCATAAGTTTTCTTCAAGCACCAATATGTTGTAGTCTAGTGTTAGTAGACTATAGTTGAGTACTTGTAGGCTATCATTGGGTGCCTAACTCTTAGCATGTTGTTAGGTTCCCATAGGCTATCATTATATGCCTTCATGTTTGATTGCTACCATGATTTCTTATTCATCTATCAAGCATCTTTGTTTGTTTTCAATCATATTCATTTCTCTATTAATCATCTTTCATCCATGGCTCTGCATGATTGATTATATGTATTCTACTAGAAACATTAAGGCCTATGGTAAGTTTAAAAAATAAAATAACCTACTATATTATTTTAGCCCGACACCAAACACACGTACTAAGTTTTCAATTAACTAGTGATTTTTATTTATTGACTTGTGTTCAATTTAAATAATAATTAAAATGTCTTAAACCATTTTGCATGCAGAAACCACTAATAACTCTTTTGAAGAAATGTCCCCACAAGAAGACATACTTGGTATGAATTTAAAATGCCAAACAAAGGTAATAACTCATAGAATATCATTTTTTTAATTAATTAAATATTCTTTTAAAGATTCAATAATAATAACGGTCTATAATAATATTGCATACAGAACCCATTGATAAAGGTATTGAAGATATCCCTAAATTTTTAGACATATTTGGGAATGAAATGACAAACATAGGTATTAAATTATAAATATTATTTGATTTAATGTTTTTTATTTATTTTTTCTTTAGTATTGGCATTTACTAAAAATTAATGTCATACAAAATTTTTGCATGTAGAATTCAATGATAAAAGTATTGAAGACTTGTATAAAACTTTTGAATATATGCCTCCCTTAAAAGAAGTCACTCAAAAATAAATACCCACTATCCCATTCAATTTCAGGAAATGGAGATATGAAATCATAAGTACTGATGTCAATGATGAGTTCTCAACACTAAATGAGATATCTAATCACCCAACATAATCTTTAGATGAGACTGTTATGCAGTCAAAACAATCTCTAGTTGAAAAAGGCACAATAAACAATGAGGAAGTAGAAAAATACATGGACAATTGCAAGGTCATTTAGTATGATTGGGCATCTAAATACCCATCTATTGAACTTGTAGATAAAAAAAAGTACTAACACACTAGTAAAATGTAAATTCACAATATGTAGTTGAAAACTTCGAGAGGACCACAAAATTCAACTCAAGTTGGACACAATTGTGAAACATTGTGGTAAAATATATGAGTTAGTAAAAGACAAAGATGGAAATAAAAAAAATAGTGAGATGGAAAAATGAAAAAGAATGCATGCATCAATGTTACACAGTAGAGTATCATAATCATCAAAAACATCAATGGCACCTCATTGATAAAGGAGGAACAATTAAATCTCAATTAGAAAAGGTTACTCAAGCTAATTTGCTTGCAAAAAATATACAATATTCAACTTTATATCACATTCTAAAAAGAGGAAGACCAATCTCTAATTTTTTAGATTACAATATTTTATTTTAGCATATTGGATTGCATAACATTCCACTTTCACATTGGTTAGATACTAGTGCTTTTGAGATGGAAAAATTCCATGCAATGATTGAAAGGGATGATTTGAAAGAAAAATTAAAATCAACAAGGTTTATACCATTGTACATTGATGAGGTAACAATGGTTGACAACACAACATGGGTATGCATGCATGCATCTACATTTTAGAATCATTCAAGGCAACCTTACATTTTATTTGTACATAAAATGACTAAAAATTGTAATGTTAAAAACCTTTACAAATTGGTTATTTCTAATTTGATAGATATTACAAGGATGAGTTACCATGATATAGGTACTAAGTTGGTGTGTGTTGGTGGAAATGGTGCATTAGTAATACAGGGGAGTAAAATAGGTTTGGGTGTTCACCTACAAACATCAATTTCCCATATATGCTGTAATCCATTGCATGGCACATAGAATGAAACTTTCTTAAAAAATTATAAGCACATTCAAAAATGCCACAAAAATGGAGGATCTTATCTATAATTTGTATGCGTACATGTTATATAGTCTAAAAAGTATTTTATAATTTCATAGATTTGTAATTAGAGTGACTAATGGAAAAAACTATTAAAAGATGTAGATATTAGATGGATTTCAATATATAATCCTACATGCAGAATATTAATCATTGACTAGTTTTATGTTTAAGTATAAGATGGAGTTTGACAAGGAAAAATATTTATTGAATCACTTGACATATTTCAAAACTTTTCTAACATTATGTGATATTCTACCCATGTTGAAGGAAATGCATTGTTTGATTAAACATGGATAAGAGAGATCAATATATATTATTGGTTTCATACGATTGAGGAAACAAGTTTGTCTATCACTTGATATATTATACTACTCAAATGAATGTTTTGAGGGACCAATATTTGAGAGCTAGGAAACTTTAAAAAATATAAAGGAAGCTCAAAATTATTTGAAATTCAATATTCATGATCTTATTTTTATTTTTTTAATGGAAAAGAGATACCATTACACACTCTCCAAAGATGAACTAATGTAGTTGGATTAGAATTTGAAGAAGTACCTATAATAAGGGTTCTATATGATAACATCATATGTGACATGTGAATGAAATTGAGAGACATTTTAAAAATCTTATCTACTAAAATTCAATATCATTTTCAAAGGGATGAGATTATTGAAGCCATGGGAGTGGTGAATCCTATATTTTGGAATAATACAAATGGTAAATAAAGAAAAGCAATTTATTTATCAAATACATGGATACTCTTATCAAACATTTCAGTAACTCTAGAAATAAATGGAGAGGAAGTTAAGGGTATTGTTTAAAAGAATTTAATAAAAAAAATAGGGAATATTTTTTGGAATTACAATAGTTTAACAATATCATTTGTTAACTAAACCATCAGAATTAGGTTCTATTAGAAGGCAATGGAAGAAATTGTATCACAACAATGTTCTGCAAGAATAAATCAAAAATTATTTTTGATTATATGAATTGTGACAAAAAATAATTTTGGGGTCCTAGAAGATGAAAGTGTATTCAATACATTATCATTTTTTAAATCAAGGCTTCAAAATAGATTGGATAAAAATCTTGAGAGATGGTTAAGGTTATATGTTTCAGGTTATGAAGTGTATGTGTTTCCATATGATAGAGAAATTTAAATTTGGATTACTCTAATTGAAAGAAGAGGTGTCATGAATACAACTACAAAATAAGATAGTGAAACTAAAACACCAATGAGACAAGACATACAAATGTCAATGAGTAAGTATGGGTTACCAAAGGGTTATTTGAGATAGATAAGTGTTAGTTTGTAACATTGTAATATGTATATGAAAACTACTGAACAATATTTTTGAAATGCTTAATTGATTAAATTTGAGTTAAGTTTTTTATGAAATGCTTAATTGATATGATCTTATCTTTAGCATTCTACAATAGTATTCTTTAGCATTTTTTACATTATGAGTTGCAAAAAATTGTACATATTCAGCATTATGTTTTTTTAAGATTGTTTGACATTTTAAATTAAATTTATGTTGTTTAATCAAATAAAAGGGTAAAGCATATTTTAATAAATTTGAAACCAAATTTACTATAAATTAAACTAATTGAACATTGTAAAAAATTATCACACATCATAACCTAGTATGAGTAAGGAATCCATAATTACAAAATATATTTTAAATATTATAAAACATAAGAATTAAAAAACTTGAGTCTTGGAGCTCAAACCTCAGTTTCCATTAATTACACAACAATATAAAAGAAATTACAAAATAACAGTATGGAATAAATTACAAAACAATGATATAGTCTCATAATCATTGTGGATCAGTTCATCTTTCCACTACTTGTTGGATGGTACTAGTAGTGGCTATTTTGAGGATTGGGATCCCAGATCTTGAAGATTTTTCACTATAAAATGGATATTAGAAAGAGTTTCTCATTCTTATACAAAAACATCTCCCACTAAAAGCATTGACGGGTCTACTTCAGATTTCATTTTAAACAAAACTTCAAGATCCAAGCCATTTTCTCAAATTATTTTAATCAATGTATTATGTTTCTTATTCAATAAAACAAGTCTATCCTTGAAAGAAATTTCCACATAAATACTTTTACGTGTATTATTTAGATGCATGTCAAGGACAACAACCTACTTCTTCATATTTGTATATTTTGACTGCAAATGATCAAAAGACATTTAATTAGTTAAATGTTTTAAAATATATTTTAATTTAAAAAAAATAAAGAAACTTACCACATATTTTTATTTTTATTCATTCGTAAGATCTACAAGGCTTTTGTTTTTGCCCAATTATTATAGTATGCTTGGGCTTCTGCATTTATGTTCTCAAGCCTCTTTAACACAATATCAAGAACATCATCATTAAAGCTATTATTCACCACAACACTTCCTGAAACTACTTGGTTGACTAAAACATCAATTTTTACTTGTTGATGCTCCACTATTGCGTATAATTGATTGGATAGACTATGGTTGTAGAAATAGGCATTTATTTCTTGAATTAATACTTTTCTCGATGCTCCCAAGTTCTCAATTCATCAAGGTTTGGAATAATAAAATCATTAACATAACCTTTAGTATTTTCTACTAATAAAATATAAATAGGAGAAAAAGTATGCTAGTCATTTGTTTGGAGAATCTCCTACACATGACTACCTTCGATGCCGCTAAATGGAAAATTGTGTGTATGATGTCATTGTGAAAGCTCTGTAGGTTAATATCCCTGTATCATATAATGTAGGTTGAAAAAAAACATGGGCATGCCATTGTCAATGCCCATATACTCATTATCTAGATCAATTTCATGAAGAACTATGGTTCATGTTGCACTGGGCAGACCATGAAGTAAAAAGTTTGGAAACTCTAACAATACCAATTGAACCATGCCATTGTTCTACATCATGATAAACAAATGTTTCCCAATGCCATTATTTATGAGGGCATGATGGGGTGAAGGTGGTGGTGGGATTTTTATCCATTGAGAAGAACAACCTCCAAATGGGAATTAAAATCAATAAATGACCAATTAAAAAATATAATATAATATTAGCATTTAGTAAAAAATATACATATTTATTTAGTGCACCTTGTTATTGTTGTTGCTATGGCTATTGTTGTTGTTGTTGCTATTGTTGGGAAATCTCAAATCTCTGCTAGACCCTCCTGGTGTCTATAATACAGATTATGAGGGCACCATTATATATATAAAGTAGTATTAAAATATTACAAGGATAAAAGAGATTTCAATAAAATAAAATCTAGTTCATGAAGCTATACTAGTAACATGAGTGAAGGGATGTGTCAGATGTGTAATCAAACTTTGAATTTATTTTCTTATTATTATTTTCTACTCAGGCACCTATGGAGTCAATTTTGCATCCTCATCCATGTCTATTTCTATGGTGGGATTAGGATTTTGATGTCCCTTGGTTGTTTCATTTCGTCTAGAAATCATTTTAATTAACTTTTTCTATAATAAAAATATATATTTTATTTAAAAAAAAGAATAATATATAACTATTTGAAATAAGTATAGTACAAAGCTCAAATAGTCTTAAACAACACCAACTAACCTCAAGTGCTTTAAGGGAGAGTGCATTGACAAACATTATGGGATTGAGAGTAGAAATAAAAAATGATGCTTAAAAATCTAAAATCACTTCATAGTATAATGAAATGATATAATTACAATAGGAAAACTAAGTATTTTTACTGTGTAGAGAAATATTCAAATCATCTTTAATTTTATTTGAAATAAAAGTGTGTCAGTTAAATGATCGAGTGGATAGAGTATTAAAAATATAAACCAAAGCCCAGAATGGAATATAGGATGATCTACCCTGAAAAAAAAATTGCTTAGAAAAGTTCAAGCATTCCCATCAAAAAAGGACTTTTAACACATTCAAATCTTATCCCCCTTTTACCACGGCATTAAGGATCTATAATTTTTTTTAACAAGTTAGAACTAATAGAAGTAAAACTAGTAAAAAATAAGTAATTATAAATTTTATAATATATACCATCCAACTACAGTGAGTAATGGGACTCCAAATACTTTTTTTCCTCATCATTTAGTAAGGCCTTTGTGGTGACCAAATCCCCATACTGGTAAGGTATACTTGTTAGTCTATAGATATCCTCTAGATGTATTCCAAATAAAACATTTTAGGAGCCCAAGGTGAAGTGAAATGTGGAAGAAGCAATATCAAAGCTTTGAAAGAGAAAATTTAGAAAAAAAATATATTTCTCATACTAGGGCATGTAGATAATGTCATTGAACTTACAAGGCTTCACCCATTGGCTATATGTGTCTTCTTACTTCAAAAGCCTTTGGATGATGGTGTACATCAAATTATAGAAAGTGAGTTTGGGGTTTTTGGTTACCTCTGTGCCTACACTTTCACCAACACTAAAAGAGGTCTGAGAAATAGAAGCCATGGATGAAAATAGGGTTATGGAAGCTAGGGAAAAGAGTGAAAAAAATGCAACCATGGAAGAAGAGAAATAAATGGAAAAAATGCAAAATGAGGTGCATTTTCCAATTTTATAAATGTATAACTCAATATGGGTGAATTTTCATATGACATAGGCACTCTTTAGAGACACATTTTACATGGAAAAATGGGCCACATCAACATCACACATGCAAATGGGTGCTTGTCAACATCTAGTATGGTTTGGATGAGTGTTGACACCATGCAGATGAATGGTGGTATGATGTAGATGAATGTCAACTCTTTTTAGGTGGTTTGGCACCCATAAACATGGTGTCAACATCCATCTACATGGCATAGGCACCCTTCTACATGATGACAACATCTACCGACACCATGCTAGTGATCATTTACATCATATAAGTGTCTATCTATATTGTGTTGGTAATCACCCACACCATATATATGGGAATCTATGCCATGCTAGCATGAAATTTCACCATGAAATAATACATCTAAAAAATGCTATCATGCACCTATACCATGTTGGCATTAACCTATATTATGTTGACATCCATCTGAACTGTGCCATCACTTAGCTACATTAAATAGGTATTCATCCACATAGACCTAATGTACATCTAAACCATGATGGAATTCATTTGCACTATACTAAAATTCATCTATATTATGCCTACATTCATCTATTAGATTTCATATTTCCTCTGCATCATGTCATCACCCATTTGTAGACTTGTATTGCATCAGTGGCCATCTTGCCTCGATAGTTATGTAAATGTCAGTGAAACCTATAAATAATTATGTGATTCACCATATGGTATACCATTATTTTAATGTGTAAAAATACACCTTCCAAATATATTTTCTAACATTTCCAATTTGATTTTCCTTGGGACCTCCATAGAATTTTTTATATGGCCCACTAAAATGACTCCTGAGAATCACATCTTTTGGTATGTTTTTGAAATTTGAATTAATAATTTCCTTTTGTTTTTTTATGATTTAGATTTTAAATTTTATGAATTTTTATGTTCCTCATCCATATGGATTAATAAAACAAATCATGAGTGACATAAGTGATAAACACAAGAAAGCACACACCTAGGCTATAAGAGAAAGTAGTTAAAGACTATGTCATCTTAAATATTATTAGATTGCCCATACATAAGTGTGAAATATCAAGACTAACCTTATGTGTGATTTAAATAAAATAATTATATATGATAAATGAGGTTACTAATAGATCCATTTATGTAATAAATGATACATTTATGAATATGTTTTATAGTTGATCACAAGGAAAATAGGATAGTGTTGGGTGTGGTGTAATAGCCATGTATCATAAATAAATATATTATTTGACAAATTATCTTGAAAAAATTAAGGATAAATCATCCTAAGATAATGAAAAATAAATTAATCATAGATAAATAGTTAATTTGATCTGAAAGTAATGTCAGTGTTAGCTAATTAGTCTCCCTTGACTAAGGTTTATTCAAAACTAGGTACCTGAATTAGCTAACCTTGTAAATGGTCTTGTTGAGAGTCATGTATTGGTAATATTGAATTTTATTTTCATGGTTTAAATTTTAAAATTATTTCAAGGTCTCAATGAGGTATTCTCAAGAAGGTAAACTATGACACATGTCTTATCCAATCAACCTGTGCAACACTTTTTAGGAGTCATTTTGCATGACCAAATCATCCTCTTCTCTCTTGAGACTTTGCATGGTGATATTAATATGTATGAAGAATTAAAATGTTGAAAACATATCAAAAAATTCATGTTTAAATCTCATTTTAACACAATTAAAAATTCACTTCTTTGTTTATTTTTACTTGGTCCTTTTCTTCATCTTTTGGTTGCCAAATCAACCTACACAACACTTTTCAAACATATTATCACAAGGGTAAATCACATAAAAATATATTTAACTTTTTACTATGTGATAAAAAAATGTTATAATAATTTTCAATTCAATAATTTTGAATAAAACTATTCTTCACTTGAAATATACACAACCATGAAAGTTGCTTAGTGTGCATATTTTTGTGTCTTCCTAGTGACTGAATCAACCTATGCAGTTCTTTTCAAAAACACTTTATTAAGAACAAATGAAGTAAAATAATATTGAAATTTTCCAAGATGGTATTAAAATATATTTATATTTTTTGGGTAAATAAAACCATATAAAATTCACACCCATGTGTAAAATGTACAGGGTTCAAAATTGTCTTCTACGTTGATTTTTACTTGGACAATTTTCAATGTTTCTAGTTATTAGATCTAGCCAATACACACATTTCAAGATAATTTTTTTAGGGTTGAAATTAGTATATTAATTTTAAAAATTATAATTATGATATCCAAATTTCATAATAATTTATGGGTCAAGACAATTTTATAAGACTCGCTCCCACGTGACAAATGCACAGAGTTGAAAAGTGCCCCCTGTGTTGTTTTTTAAATTGGCTATTTTTTTACATTCCTAGTTTTTAGATATTCCCAATGCATGATTTTAAAATATTTTATGGTATTTTTGTTATGTTATGTATGTGATGTCATGAAAACACAATATAGTTAATTTAATAGCTATTGGATTTTCTAGTAAAAAGATATAATGGTGTGAAAGTGAGCCTTTTAGGAAGGTTTATCACAACCAACTTTTGACCAAAAAATACTTAGAGGGAATTTCGTAGGGATTAATTTTATCATTTAAAAAAACAAATAATACCATTTTGATTTTATTTTTAATATATTTATATAAATATAATTCATGATGGGTTTTTCTCATATTTGTCTCTACAATTTTCCATTTTTCCTTGTTTTAAAGGTGTTGGTGTGACTTCACGTGACTACATGTTTTTTATCCATATATTTTTATCCATGGATCCATTTTATATTATTATTATTGAATTTTAAATATAATTTATCCCTATTTTAAATTATATTAGTTTTAACATGGATAAATGTAGGATGTAAAATCAGTCAATGTGGTTTGTAACACTTCAATCAAGAAAGAGTAGTTCAAGAGAGAAAATATGAGTCATAGGAGATTCATATCCACTTATATGCCACATATCATGAGTTCATAATTATTATAATCCAACACATGTTGAAGATAGATGATAAAATAATTTCTTCACCTTCTCTTAGCATTGTAACCGGTCTCATGATTGATGACAATCATGATGAACTTTAGCCACATCCTAACCTCACTCTCTTCTCATTTATTATATTCATTTTTCCTTTAATGGATTTTAAAATGATCCTTCCATCTGAGTATGGTGAATACCTACTCCTTTTTTAAGCCATTGAATTAATAGAGAACTAATTTTTACCTTCTCTTATCACTATATTTTAGTGTGTATTTAATGGTAGTTAATCTTATCTAGTGTTGATTTAGTTCTCCTTGGTATGTTGTCTTATCTCTTAATCTTCATGTAGTTTAATATCTATTTTTAGGTCATATGTTTTATATCAATTAGTTTTATAGGGGTTAAGAAGTGGAATAAATTCATTAGTGTCTTATGTTAGACCTCTTGATAATCCCTCTCACCATAAACATCATATACAACCTCCATATTAGAATACTAATGAAAAATGTTCAGATTAGTAGTGTAGTTTCAATTTAGTCCTATTATTCATTGTTCACCTATAAATGAGTGGTAGTGGTCATGAAATTTGGTGTGTCACCTCCCATTTAGTTATTTTAAGTTATTTCTCTCCCTTTTCTATGCAAGTAATAGGGTTAGTAGTAGTTTCAATTGATATATCAAGGGATCTATCCCTAATCTAAAGATTCACCTCAGACATTAGGTCACCCACATCCTAAATGTGTCTCCATGTGTCATATAAATTAGGAATGATTGAAGAACCTTCTCAATGGTGCAATTTATATTGATAACAATTCTAGCATGCCTGGTGGGACCAAAGATTTCATCTATTGAAGATTTTTTGATGTTGTTATTTAGTACACCATACTTTTGAGGAATGAACATAAGCATATATGGTGACTTCAAGTGAACTAAAACTAGTTTAAGCAATCCAAGTGCTTAAGGAGACCAATTAGTATGTATTTTTATCATTTATTTAGTCAAAATGCATATTATATGCCTTCATATTATTTATATCAAATTGATGGCATGCATGGAATCACCCTAGGTGTCCCCAAAAAATTATAATACTAACCTTACCAAGGTTATCATTAGTATTATATGCCCCATCCCACCACAACTCAGCCTTCTTAGTAACCTACATATTCCTCTAGCTGACTTGGTCAAAGCTATGTTTCTCTAACTGTACCTTCCTCAAGCCTAAAAGAAACCCTTTTCGACATTGAGATGCAAATGAGAGAAATTTATAAAGAAAAGAAGATTGGTCTGATTATTTATATCCCTCTCATTTTGAGTGAACTCATTCATAGAATGAGAGATTTATTAAATTTGACTAGGTCTCAGTGGGAAGATATTGAGAGAGATAATTAGTACATATTGATCAATGACATGTTGGATATTAGATATTTGATTAAAAATATGGATAATAGGTTATTAAAACATGGGAGGTGGTTAAGTGAATATGAAAGGAAAAAAAATCATCAATCTTATGTGCTTCCTTATCCCCCAAAATAGCCTTCTTTTGATCCTAACTTGGCTTAAGTTGTAAGATATCATCAAGAAATTTCTATGAATATGCATTCTTCATCCTATCTTTCTCAAAAAATTCAAACCATTCCATCATGGATGCCTTCTTAGACTATGAAATTTGATTACAACATACCAATCCTTGAGGAAGAACCTTATCCCATGCTTTCCAAAATCAAAAGGAGAAAGTAGTAGAGATCAAAGCAAGAAATCCTACAATTTTTCTAGGCCCTTCACTTACCCATAAAATTAGAACTATCCATGAATTTAAAAATACATCATAATTGATAGAATGATTGTGGATTCAAAAAATAAGAATGAGGCATACCAAACACAACTTCCTTCCCTACCTCTCCAAGAATCCTTCAATGTACCTAATTCTCCTAAAATCTTAAGTTGGAAGGATACCCTATCAAGTTTCAAATAAGTTAGTGACGTCTTTTTCCCTCCCACCTCCTCCTTTTGTAAAATATAACCTATTGTAAAGAGGGTAGAAGATGAACATCCAGTTGAAAAGGAGTCTATCAAGAAGGGATGGTGAGGTGGTAATCTTTGAGAAGATTAATGAAGTTATAGTTGTAAGACAAGCTTGATGAAAATGTGGAGAGTGAATATGATGAATAGATCATCATTCATAGTCATCTTCATGAAGGTAGAGAAGGATCAATTAATAAAATAAGCTTTGGATAAACAAATGAACTTCCATGCTTCATCTAATAAGAGTAAAATTAGATGGAAAAAGTTGGTGTAGGTATAAGTGAGGTAAAAAAAACTACTTCGTTAGAATTAAGTAATAAAATTAAAACAAATAAACTCATGTCTAAAGCTAAAAAGACACCTAGTGAGCTTGATGATGCTTGGTAGCAGTTGTACCATGCCAACCTAGAAGAGATTGAAGAACTTAGCATGACAATATTGAATTATGGAAAGAGGGAACAAGATGAAGTCTTAACTGAAGGTAACACCGATTGTTTGGTACTTGAAGAGAATAATTTAGGATTACAATAAGAAAATCATAATGAATTAGACCTTAGGTGGGCAGAGGAACTTTCATCCTACACTGAGGAAGATTAAAACCAAACTAGTTTTCATCGATTGAGTCTTGATGAAGGAAATGAACTTCCCCATGGTAAACAAGGTAAGGTTTTAATTGATTACATAATGAGTATTAGTGATTATAGTGAAAATATACATGTATACATATTGCATCTATCCAATGATTTAATTGAGAAGGTTGAATTCTTGGATCTATTTGTTGCTCCTAAAGAGAAAGGTAAAGATGATATTAAAGTTTACATCCCTTCAAATGATGAAGAAATTGCCTTTTGGTAGTAACTCTATATTTTTAATTCAAACATGGATAGTAAACCTTTAGTACATGAAGACAATGATAAGATGGATATCTTGGTTAATGAACATGATGAAAAAGTGAGTGAGTAATTTCAATAAAAAATGACAATTAATCAAATCATAGTAAAACATGAAAAAGATCTTGAAGACAACATCTTGGCTGCTAGTCTTTTTGAATCTCATAAGCAATATAAATAAAGTATTGATGACATGTGGAAGTCTTATCTTAAAATTTTAAAGAATTTTAAAGATGTCAATAGGTCTAAACCTCTTGAGGGATAGAATGAAGATGATATTAACAAGTGTATAGCTCTTATCAAGTCAACATTTCTTGTAAGTCATCACCAAGAGGTTCAAGTTCAAATTATAGAAAGAGGTAAAGGAGATGATACTCAAGTTGAGATAGAGGTAGAGCTTAAGGATCCAAAAGAAGCTAAGGTTCTTGCTACCCCCATGAATCAAAGTGTGGTCACATTATAGGTCTCACTCATTGATAAAGAGCAACATGAGGTAAGTTATGGAATTCAAGATGAATTTATATTTATAGGAGACACATTTGATACTATTAATTCACTTGAAGATGATATAAAGATAGTGGTGGTCAATAAAGTATATAATAAATAAATAATAAGGTCTAAACATCATCTTGTCCATCACTCTTATCCACCACATGAAGAGGATCAGAAAGGTAAAGATGATATTAAAGTTTACATCCCTTCAAATGATGAAGAAGAAATTGCCTTTTCGGAGTAACTATATATTTTTTATTCAAACTTAGATAGACAACCTGTAGTCCTTGAAAAGAATGATAAGATGTATATCTTGGCTAATGAAAATGGTGAAAACATGACAATTAATGAAATTTTAGTAGAACATGAAAAATATCTTTAAGATAACATCTTGGTTTCTAGTCTTGTTGAATCTCATGAGCAATATCAAGAAAGACTTAATTACATGTTGTAGTCCTTTCTAGATGTTTGCAAGGATTTTGAATATATCAATAGGTATACACCTCTTGAGGAACATATTAAAGATATTATTGAGAAGTGTAGATATCTTAGAAATTCAACATGTCTTATAAGTCATCACCAAAAGGTTCAAGTTCATGTTACAATAAGAGATAAAGGAGATGATACTCCTTAAGTTGAGATAGAGGTAGAGCTTAATGATCCAATATATGTTGAGGTTATTTCTAGCCCCATGAATAAAAGTGTGGTCACATTGGAGGTCTCACTCATTGATAAAGAGTAGCATGAAGTAAGTTATGGGTTTCAAGATAAATTTGTATTCATAGGAGACAAATTTGATACTATTAATTCACTTGAAGATAATACAAAGACAATGGTGGTTAATAAAGAATCTGATAAATCAAGAATAGGGTTTGAACATCAATTTATCCATCACTCGTATCCACCACATCAAGAGGATCAAAAAGGTAAATATGATATTAAAGTTTACATCCCTTTAAATTATGAAGAAGAAGCTTCCTTTGGGGAGTAACTATATATGTTTTGTTCAAACTTGGATAGTAAACCTGTAGTCTATGAATAGAATGATAAGATGGCTATCTTGGCTAATGAACATGGGGAAAACATGAGTGACTAGCTTTAATATAAAATGACATTTAATTAAATTATTTTAGAACATGAAAAAGATCTTGAAGAGAACATCTTGGTTTCTATTGTTGAATCTCATGAGAAATATCAAGAAAGCCTTGATGACATGTGGCAATCCTATCTAAACATTTTCAAGGAGTTTGAAGATATCAATAGGTCTACTCCTCTTGAGGGATAGAATGAAGATGTTATTGAAAAGTATAAATCTCTTAACAAGTCAACATGTATTGTAAGTCATCACCAAGAGGTTCAAGTTCATGTTTCATCAAGCGGTGAAGGAGATGATACTGCTTAAGTTGAGCTAGAGGTAGAGCTTAAAGATCTAATATAAGTTGAGTTTGTTTCTACCCCCATGAATCAAAGTGTGGTCATATTAGAGGTCTCACTGAATGATATAGAGTATAATAAGGTAAGTTATGGATTTAAAGATGAATTTTTATTCATAAGAGACATTAATATAATTAGTTCACTTGAAGACAAGAAAAAGATAATGGTGGTCAAGAAAGGATCTGATAAATTAAGAATAAGAACTAAACATCAGCTTGTCCATCACTCTTATCCACCACATGAAGAGGATCTGAGAAGTTTTCCTTTTGATCGAGGTCGATTAGAACCTGAAGGTTAGTTGCATATAGTATTTTTCTATGTTTTATTTTTGTAAGTTATTTTTAGCATAGTGTTTGTCTTTTTTGTTATATTTATCTTGTTTGATGTGTTTGTCCTTTGTTTACTATGTGTTGAAGGTGTTATCAGTTGTCTCAATTTTTTCTAAAGGCTTATGATTAGGTTTCAAGGTCTAACTCAAGTTTGGTGATGAGTGATTGGTGACTACATATTCCAATAGAATAATAAGTCTACTTGATATAATTATTTATAAGTCAAATTATCCCAACAAGTTACCAAAAATGTTAGTTAATTAGTCACCCTTGACAAAGGTTTATTCAAAACTAGGCACCTAAATTATCTAACTTTTTAAATGGTCTTGTTGAGAGTAATGTATTGGTAATATTATATTTTCTTTTCATAGTGTCAAGTTTAAATTTATTTCAAGGTCTCAATGAGGTCTTCTCAAGAAGGTAAGCTATGAAATGTGTCTTGTCTAATTAGTTTGCACAACACTTTTCAAAAGCCATTTTGCACGACCAAATCATGCTCTTTTCTCTCCAAAATTTTCATGGTGCTAGTAATATATGGGAAGGTTTAATATGTGGATGAGGTCACAAAAAAATAATGTTTCAATATAATTTTCATAGGATGAAAATTTTGTTTATGCATTAATTTTTAATCATTTCCTGCATCTTCTAGTTTCAAAATTAGCCTACACAGGACTTTTTAAAAAGCATTTCACAAGGGTAAATCACATTTTTTTTATTTTTAAAATTTTTAGTGTGATAGATATAAATCATAATAACCTATATGTGAAAAAAATTGTATAAGTTTATTCTTCACTTGAAAGATACAAAACCATGTAAACTACCTAGTGTGTAGATTTGTGTGCCTTCCCAATGATCGAATCATCTTGTAAAGTGCTTTTTAAAAATAATTTAGCAAGACAAAATGAAATACAAACACATTCACATTTTTCATTATGATATTAAAATATAAGTATAATGTGTGGGTAAATAAAACCATATAAAATGCACTCCCTTATGAAAAATGCATAGGGTTAAATATTGTCTTCTTAGCTGATTTTTACTTGTCAAGTTTTTAGTGTTTTCAATTTTTTGATCCAATATGCACATTTCAAGCTCATTTTCATGGGAAAATGAAGTAAAATATTGAAAAAAAATCTCATGGTGATATAAAAATGTTATAATAATGTGTGGGTCAATAAATTTTTATAAACCCCACTCTCACGTGAGAAATGCACAAAGCTGAAAAGTGTTATTTGTGTTACTTTTTGACTTTGCCAATTTTATGTGTTCCAAATTTTCAAGTCTTTCCACTACACACTATTGAAACCCATTTTAAAAAGAATAAATAAATTCCAAATTTATTAAAAATTCATGTCTTGGAAAAATAATCTAGTCAATTGTGCACCTATTGGGTTTTCCAGTGAAAAGATATAATGGTGCGATGTGAGCCATCTATGATGGTTTATCACTTAGCCAAATTTTAACTAGAAAACAATCAAAGGGAATTTTTAGGGATTAATTTAATCATTTAAAAAAAATAAAAATACCCTTTTAAGTTTATTTTAAAGACATTTTTGTAAATATAATGTATGATGGTTTTTTAATATCTTACTCTGGGTTTTTCCATTTTTAGATATTATGAAGGTTTTGGTGTGACTGAGCACAACTATGTGTTGGTTTTTAGCCATATATTTTGATTCATAGATCCATTTTTTAAGTCTATTATTTCTCCAAATTTGAAATTATGTTTGCTTTAAATTAGAAAACTGTAGGATGTAAAATTAGTCAATGTGACAACTAGAGGCCATGTGTCAAGATAACAACTTGTAAAAACAATTTCAAGAGAAAAAAGTTGAGTCATAGGATATGAAGAGATAATTATACAACAAATCCCATGATTTCATCATCATTCCAAGATAACACATGTTGAATATAAATGATATAACTATTTCTTCACCTTCTCTTAACATTGTAACTAGTCTCATGATTGATGATAGCCATGATGAACTTTCTCCACTTCCTCCCCTCTTTCTCTTCTCATTTCATATATTTATTTGGCATTGAATAGTTTGTAAAATTATCTTTCCACCTAAGTATGGTCAAGCCATTCTCTTTTTCAAGCCATTGAAGTAATAGACAAATAATTTTCACATTTTCTTATCACTGTATGCTAGTGTGTATCTAATGGTAGTTGATATTATCAAGTGGTTATATAGCTCTCCTTGGTATGTTTTCCTATCTCTTAACCTTCATGTAGTTTAATATATCTCTTTCATGTCATATGGTGTGTTTCAAATGGTTTTTTAGAGGTTAATAAGTGGAATACATTCATTACTGTCTTATGTTAGACCTCTTAATAATCCCTCACACCATAAACATCACCTAAAACCTCCATATTGAAATAATAATGCAATATGATTAGATTAGAAGTATTTTAGTTTCAATTTAGTCTTATTATTCATTGTCTACCTATAATCTAGTGGTGGTTGTCATCAAATTTGGTGCATCACCTCCCATTTACTTGGTTTAAGTTATTTTTCTCCCTTTTCCTTCTAAGTAATAGGTTTAGTAGTAGTTTCAGGTGATACATCAAGTGATCTAGCCCTAATATAGAGATTGGCCTGAAACATTAGGTCACCCATAGTATAAAGGTGTATCTATGTTTCATGTAAATGAGGAAGGCTTGAATAACCTCCTTAAGGGTGAAATTTAGATTTATCTTCTTTAGTTTCACTTCCTAAATCTCCTTAAATTTCCTCTCAAGATTATTCTTTAGATCCTTCCATAAATTTGTCCTTAATGACACCTCTAGTTTCCTATTAGGAGTCATCTCCAGCATCCCCATTAGCTTTCACCACAAACTTAAATTTACATTAAACCTAGGATTCACTCCCTTCTTCTTCCCTTAGCACAAATCAAGCTCCAATTAAAATCAATATACACATTCAATCAAAACATCCTAGGGTTTACCACTATGAATCCATTCAATATCAAATCATCACTATAAAAAGTCAATAAAATAATTACAATTTTTTTTTTATTATTTTATTGAAAAGATCACATCAATAGAAAATACAAGAAATTTTAAGCATTCTACTAACAATAATGTGCATACATATCCTATTCATGCCATACCTCAAAAGATATTATCTCAACTAAACATTTAAAATCAACATGCATCTACAAATAATGATCTTATAAGTGTGATAAAAGGATATTAATAGTTCAAATAATATTATAAGAGGAATGCTTCAAATTAAATTAATTACATTAACTTATATACCTCCTCTAAGAAGATCAAAATACTATTATGCATATTATAGAATGCATGGGCATCATACAAATATATGTTCTGATTTGAATAAGGAAACATAAAGTATAATTTATAATAGTGATTTTATAATATATAAATCAATTCAACAATCCAATCATATAATGATTTCACCTCATAAAACATAATTCCAATTGAAACAAGTGGAAAATTCAAAGCTATTGCAAAAGAAGAAAAAAATAAAAAGTATGGATACAAAAGGATAATTCCAAGAAAAATAGTCAGAGAAAGAGAAATTTCACATGAAACAATGATATTTCATGTACCACTAGCAATGACCAAGATATTGATGGATCATAATAATATGTTACTTATTTAGACAACTCTAATAACTTAAATCATGATGAGGATGACTTACCATATAATGTTTTATTGCAAAACCTAACACATTTAACTAATACAAAACTACAAAAATATAATTATACATAACTCCTTGAATCTATCATATTATTCATATTATTTATCATGTGTGATATATTGATAAATCATTATAAGCTTAGATCTTATTGACTTCTTGACGTCTTTGTTCTTTTTTTTCAAACTTATAGATCTGAACATTCCAAAATAGTGTCCTATGTTACCATATTCTACCATGTATCTCTCTATTTTCATAGCCTGTAATGATAAACTTGTATTTTCTATCAAAGATATAATATATCAGTTATGTATAGAACTAACTGCCTCTACTATCCCAGTTGGTCAATCCTATATTTTGTAAAGTTTCATCCACAATTTTAATCTGAATACACAACCTTAATTACTCTAATTTTTAGATATCTTACTCAATTTTAGTATGAAAATCAATATTATTCATGCTAAATATTTATTTTAATGTGATATATTTATTATCACATGCTATATACTTTGAAAAATGTAAATTTAAAGAAATGAAGATGTACATTCCCTCATCTACATAGAAATATTTTTTTAACATGCTATTCAATGTTATAATTGGTAATTTTTTCTCATGCATGGCCATGTTGTCATTCTTAGTGCATATTATACATTGACACATCATAAAGTTTTCATCTCTTTTATTCCACTCTCAACACCTTGCTTTTCACTAGTGTTAATATATCAAAAATATAAAAGATAAAATATTAAAAAATAAAAAAACATTAAAAATATTTTAAAAATATAAAATAAAGACCTAAACATGGTTATAAATATATTTTATATATTTGAATTGTGTTATTTATATCATGAGTAGTAAATAACATATTATTTTACTATCACACATGCAATTCATTGGTATTCATGATTGTTATGTGGGGCAGACAAAATTTTATAGGGATCAAGATGTTGTTTATTACCTATACCAAGTATATTTTATAAAATATGAATAGGTTTTATCGTTACATAACTCCTTTAATATTGAGCTCTATACTATTTACAAATGTCTTGTTAACATCTCTATCTTACATTATCTAAATGGATATGATATTTTCCATGATAAAAATAACATTACATATGCATGGTTTATATTAAATTTATTATTAAATGCTCCTTTAAACATTTAAATTAAGTTAATAAATTCTTAAAATGTTTATCCTTGACATATTTACCTTGTTTGGCCAATTACCCATTCTGATAATCTATAATCTCTAAAAAACCTTAAATTTCTTGCAAATTTTAAGAACATATTATAGACTTCCCTATTCAGTATATAATTTATTGTCACTCTTTTTTTATAATCCTTTGTCATTTTATTACAATTCCACACTAGGAATATATCAGTGCACAATGTACTTGTCTAGTATTACGGACTTGTCTCATGCACTCTAATGGCTATCTTTTCAAAATGACATGCTTCCTAGTAGTTTTCTCATGTGTATCAAAAGGTAAATTATCATAAATATAATAAATATTTATATATAAATTAAAATAAATTTTCATAATTTAAATTACCTATCACTCTCTTACAATACACCTATCTTTATGATTTCAAAAGCATCAATTTTTTGAGAAAAGATCCCCATTATAATTCTGTCATAATTATACAATCTTTGGCCAAGTGTAACATTATTTATTATAGGTTGAGTGGAATGAATTTTAAATAAATATAATAAAATTTGATATTTTCATTCAAATTATCTTCCCTAAAGGTATAACTACAATGGCCAGTGTCCCTTTGGGATATGTAGTTAACACTCAGTCAACAATGAGTATTCTAAAGATAGCTCGGTCATTCCCACTTCCCTAATTTTTATCTATTTTTCATTTGATATAATTTTTTGTGTTTGTGGGGGATTAGTGTTCTAAAATTTTAGGTCTTTTAAGCATAAATTAAGGATTTACATAGAGATAGGTTGCATGCAAATGTATGCAAACAAATCCTAATTTTTAGATTTGACACATAGTCTGACAAGACAAAGTCATAGTAGATCGATAATAACCCATTGCAGTCCTATCCTATCAAAACATGATCCACTATTATCTAATACATATATTTTTTTAATTATTTTAATATAGTCACATTTTTCATAAATTTAATAAGTCTCAAATAAATCATTTGCAAAGAAAATTCTCTAATCCTAAATATAGTTTCTATTTTTAGAAATTTTAGATATTTTATAAGTTTTATTGATCTTTGTATTTTAATATGTTATTTATATATATCATCCTAAATTAAATTTAAAAAATTAAATTTCCATTTATAATTAATTTTAATTCATAATTAATTCTAGTTTAAATGTTTGGTGAACCAATTATAGTTAGAACATTATTTGTTTCTTGTTAACTTTTAGATTAGGATTTTAATTTAATTATGAAAATTCCTGACACTCAAAGAATATAGTCCTCAACATTGGATACTATCCATAACATAACAATTCAAATTTTAATATTTTTGAGTAATCTAAATCTTCAAAACATCTTATCACATTGGATAAATATCGACATAGAGGCTCTTTCTCTCGAAGTTGAATTTTATTATTTTATTATTGAAAGATATTTTTCCTTTCTTTTAATTTAATTTTTTATCTTTGATTGTTTTATAATTGTTTTTTGGTAGTTTTAAAAATATTTGGTGATTGTTACGAAAGGTTACACAATGTTTAGTTTATAGACATCATGATGTAAGGGGTTTTACTCTACTACTCATACATATTGTATAACATTAAACGTAGACTTTAGTTTTTATAAAACTCATTATATATTATAAATACCTAGGATCCCCTTATTTAAATTTATAGGAAGCCTTTTTATCAAGGTAATTTGTGGTGCACCTAAGAAGAGCATATCACTGATAGAAGTTACTATCAAATTTTCCTCAAAATTGGGGTTATTAGGATACATGCATTGTTCTATCTATTAGTTAGTGATTTGAAACACTATGCTAAAACTAATTAATGAATGAGAAAGTATATTTGAGAACTTAAAAAGAATTCAAGACTATTTGCTAGATTACCCATTATACCTTGATTTGTGATTGCATTATATTCTTAGTCATTACTTCCATTATACATGCTAGATTATTTTTAGTTTTTAGCATTATATTTATTGAAATCATTATATTTAAATTTAATGTGTATCTCATGGATAATAAAAATAGATATACTATTAGTGTTCATCCCCACAATGAACATTTTTTTTATAATGGCATATCTTTTATTTATGATAAACATGAATGGATAAAACATCAAAGAAAAAACTTATTGATGATGTTGATTTTGATATTTAAGTAGATTATAATATTAAAGGTGACTATAGTGACCTTTGATATCCTCTAGATACTCCTTTGGATTCTCCCATATACATGCCTCTTGATTACTCTTTATAAGCTCCTCTAGAATCCTCTTTGGATTCTTCTTTGTATTTACCTTTAATCATACTTATATATTCCCATTTAGGTTATTTGATAGATTCATATTTGGATTTATCTTTTCTCACACCTCTATAATCCTCTTTAGATTATATCTAATATATATCTATATATTTCCATTTAGTCACACCTATATACTCCTTCGATTCCCCTTTATCTTATTTAGTTTCACCTCTTGCATCTCCTTCAATTTCCTCTTTAGATTCTTATTTGGATCCTTTCCTATATTATTCCTTGATGACACCTCTATTTTCCTCTTTGAAATCATCTATAGAATCTCATTAGTGTCCATCACAAACATATCTTTGCATACCACCTAGGATAAATTCCCTTATTATTCCCTCAACATCTAGAGCTAAAATTGAAATCAATATGCATGTTTAATTATAACTTCCCAAGGTTTGCCATTGTGATTCCCTTCAAGATCAAATCATCACTATGATAAATTTAATATAAGAATTGCAACAAAAAAAATTAGTATTTCTTTGAAAATATCACATCATAGGAAAATACAATAAACACAAATCATTTTATTGTCAATCATGGATATACATATCCTAGTTATGTCATTCCTCAAAATATATCATCTCAACTAAGAATTACAAATCAACATACAACTATAAATAGTGATCCTACAAGTGTGAAAAAGGTTAATAAAATTTCAAGTAATATTCTAAGAGGAATTAATCTAAATAAATTAATTATAATAACTTTTATACCTCCTATAATAATTTTAAAATATTATTGTGTACATTATAGAATGCAGGTTTCATACATATAGTTTTTTAGATTTTTCGAAGGAAACATAAAGTATCATTGATACTGATGATTCTAGAATATAAAAATACATTCAACAACCCACTCATATTAGGATTTCAACTCCTAAAATATAGGTCAAATTAGAAAAAGTGGTTAAATCATAGATAGTGTAAAATAATAAAAATAAACAAGTATGCATACACAAGGATAATTAAAATAAAAATAGTTAAAACAATAACAGTTTCAAAAGAAAAAATCAGAGCAAGTAAGATTACAAAATGAACGTGATGAACAGGGAGAGCTATTAAAATGATAAATTGGGAATAAACAATTGCACAAAGTAAAATTAGTGCAATAAAGGTTACAAAAATATATAGATAAATTAACCAAATCATAGTTTCAAGAACAAATTCAAGATAAGAAATAAAACACCTTTATGAGAATTTCTCTCATATGTGTAAAGGAAAAAGATAAACTCAATATACAAAAGAAATAACTGTATCTCCAAGTCAATAAATCAAAGCACAGGTTGCTTCTCTTCCTAGTAATCAAGATAGATTACATGATTCTTCTATAATTCAAACTTAGATGTGATATTTTTACAATAATAAACAAAATTAAAATAATATATCTCCAATATATGGTGCAATTAGTTTTTAATAGTCTCAAGAATAACCTAATAAGTTCACTCTATATTATGATGATGTTTACATTGATGATAATGATTTTGATTCTACATAAGATTGGTATAATTTTGATGATTCATAGGCATATATAGTTGTATCTTATTCTTCACATGAAGTATTTCATTCACAACATGAAATTGTTCATCCTCCTCCATCTTCATATAGACATTCACTTGATGAGAACCTTGGCCTATACTTAATTGTACATAGGTTATTTATTTTTTAATTTTATTCTTATTCTTCTACATGATATCTATTTTTTATTGTAACCCTTAGCTATATTTTTCATTTTGGATCACTCATTCCCTTGTATCTTTCAACCCAAATTAAATAATCCAAGATAATTATTTTATTAAGATTTTAATTCACATTATTTAAGGAAAATCATTTGATCATTATTACATATATAAATACTTTCATTATTATATGTATCTAATTTTACATGAGGTCACATGGCCATGCTTGCCATCATTTTTACACTACATATACATCTACATTGAGGGCATTCTATTTTCCATTCTTCTTGCCATGTTTTTGCTTAACATCTTGTTGACAATTTTTCAAATCTCCCCCTTCTTATTCCATTTTTAAAACTTTATTGTTTATCTTATTTTTAAAATATTATTCAACTTTCACTTATACATATCTTAATTTTAAAATATGGTAAACATATAAAAATTCATATATTATAAAAAATACAAAAAAAACATATTTGAAAAAATATAAAATCAAGACCTATAAAAATATTCTCATTTTTTGGATTACATCTTTACAATTTTCATCTACATTTATGTTAAGTACATATCATTACCTTTTCAATACACAATGCTTCTCAATGGGTATCTAAGTGTGTAAAAAGACATATTTCAAAATAAACAAGAAATAATCATACAGAAAAAAAGATTTCTTGATCAAAAAATTATGTACATAATAAATTTGTAATAATTCACATCAGATAGATAATAACACATTATGAAACTATCCTCATATTACAAATCTTTCCATGTGTATTTTAAATCTCTATTTCAAAATGCAAAATCATCATCGGGACCTCTTATATAGTTTTTTTCATATAACATAATGTATATTCATATATCAATTAAATTTAAAACTCAGACATACTTTTACACAGTGTCAATGTTTACCTAACCTTTTACCCAACAACCTTACTCAATTGGGAAATCTCCTTGTTCTATATGAAGACTTTTACATGTATTTATCCATGACTATTTTTCCATATTGAGCTATAATTAAAACAAATGTAATATTATTCATTCATATTTCACATGTTATGATGAATATAATATTTGAGAAAATGAACATAAATACATATGAGATTAATATGCTAGCATATTTGTATCTATATTCTCGATTCATTACATAACATGTTTAAAATTGATTTATTATTAAATATAGTCATTGGCCTTATGTATGGTCAACATACACCCTATTTATTGTATAGCATCATCATGCAATGTGTGTGTGTACTTTGGATTTTTATGTTTGTGTGACATTTACATGACCCTTTTATTAAACCTTTGGATCTTATGTGTGACACATGTGAAAAAATTATAAATCTTTGTGACATTTTACGTGTCCCTCATATGTGGAATTTGGGCCTTCTTATGTGGCATTGTGTAACTTTTATTACATGTTCATTTTTGGATACTATGGTGTTATGATTCTTATTATGTAATATTATGCACCTATTATATATATCTATTGTGATGATACATATCATGCACATACTACTTATGTGATTCTATGATTAATTTTTGTAAAATAATATGTTTACAATAACTTTTTAACACTTGAAAGTTATTTACATGATTCATGCATTGCTTCAATGTTATATTCAAATTACATGATGAAGTGCAATATACAAGCTCTTCATATGCTTCAATTTTAATTATCTAGGATTCCAATAAAGTTAAGGTTTGAAAAATAATATTACAAGAATACATAGTTTACAAATGTTCTCAATTTTTATTTTGAGAGAATTTATTTGAATGAAAATTATCTCATCTCAAAAATGGGCATCATAGTGGGTTTATCTCCAACATTTTAATAGAAATACATTTCATATTTTACAATTGATAAAATGCTAAAATCATAATTTTGAGATTAAGTTAAAATTCAGTTTGCTTATGCACTCCACTTTTAGAGTTACTAAAGAAAAAATACACTTACGTGAAGAAAACTTAAAATATCTCAAACATTTTCTAAAAATATTAAATTACCACTCTATATATTACATGCAAAATTATGTGTATTCATCACCAAAATACTACTTTGAAAAATTCATATTTTTCTATTTCAAAATTTCAAGTTACAACTCGAATCTAGATCCATCTACAGTGGTGTGTTTCATCTTTTTAAAGAGGACCAAATTTGAGGTTAGTGATTCTCCATGAATTTGTTTCACTTTAGTGAGCCATGTAATTATAATAACCTTTTATTTTTACTTCAAAAAGTGAGCCTTATGAGAGCTCAATGATGCTCACTATTTTGGTTACACTTTAGCGAACTACTTTATTGGTTCCTATCTCTTTAATAATTATAAAGTACTCTATGATGATTGGATCATACAATATTTCCAACCAAATAATATTCATTTAATCTTCAAATTTAGAATTTATCACTCTTAATTCACCATATGTTCAACACTTCTCCACATGCCTCAACAAGTGGCCATGCACATCTCCATGACCAAGAAAAAGTGTGTATACACACTTAGGTACATTTCCTTTATTCTAGTAATTTTATGCATCATTATAATAAAGTGGGGGAAAATTTAGACATTATAATTAATAAATAAATGTTTGGTAATGTTTTTATTGAGATATTTAGCTTGATTAGAAAACTAGTCATTTTGATAACTTGTAAACTCTAAGAAATCCTTCATAGTATTGAAATAAATAATAAAATATTTCAGACTTCTTTATTCATCCATATTTAATAGATAATTATTTTCACTCTTATTTTTGAAGCCTTTGTCCTTTTAGGACAAGTTTTTCCTAGGTAGATGGAAGCACATTGCATACCTGTCTAGTATTATGCACTTGTCTCTCATACTCTGACATCTAAATTTTAAAATGACATGCTTTCTAATATTTTTCTTGTGCATATTAAAAGGTAAGTTATAAAAAAAATTACTAATTTCTCTATTAAAGTACATCAAGGGTCACACTTAAAATGATTTATCACTCTCTTACAAGGTACCTATCATTCTAATTTCAAAAACATATATTTTTTGAGTAAATATCCCTATTACAATTATGCTTCAATTTTACACTATTTGACCAAGTATAACATTTTTTTATTATGGGTTGAGGGAATCCATTATCACAAATTCTATTAAAATTTTCTAATTTCAATCATATTATCTTCCCTAAAGGGGGGAATACAGTTTCCTAAGGCACTTTGGGATATGTAGGCAACACTTAGTCAACAAGGAGTTTTATAAAGATAGGCCATTCCCACTTCTTCCATTTTTACCCATTTTCATTTGATCTCATTTTTTTTACCTATTTTTCATTTGATTTCATTTGATACCACACATCCATTCAAGATCTACATAGATAAAAGTGTTGATGCTTCTAAATGTACCACATGTGACCTTAGTGTTTAAAGAACACATATCATTTTAGAATTTAGAAAATCTAGAGCATGGGTTGCAGGTATTGATAATATGGTTGCTAGTGGTGTAATAACAGTGAAGTAAGATAATTGTTCCATAATATTTATATAATTTTGGTGGTTGGGAGCCACATTGGTTCATTCTCTTGTGAATCTTTATTGATACTTAGTGAATTACGTTCCTTTATTATACTACAGACTAATCTAAATATATATTTATAATGTGGCTTAAACTAAAGTGATCATGGTGTAAAAAAGAGAGCAAAGAGAAGGGTAGGGAAGAAAATAAATAAGTGATTGTCAATTTTGGTCTTAAAAATTATGACAAAGTATTAATGGTAACTAAATATGCATTTAATAAATATATAGTGCAACATGGTCTAAACTCAAATTTCACTATATATCAGGAAAAATTTAGAGGAAAATGTTTAAGAATCACAGGTAAATAGCAGGTCTACTTTAGGGTTTTACTACTATAATCAAAAAGTTATTGCAAATCTGAATACAAAGAAAAATGAAATGAAGAAAAACCTAAGATATTTTAGCTAATTTATAATAAGCACAAATTAGAAACCCTATGATTAAAGAGTGATATTTAGAATTCAAAGATACTATTCACATTCAAGACTTATACTAACAATTAAGAGAAAAACTATATTAGCAATTAACACATCAAAAATGGACAATCCTTGAAGAATTCCTTGATTCTATTAATTAATTCAAGTATACAAAGTTGCTCAGAAATCTCTCCCTTTTTACAATAGTGATACATGCCTTTATATGAAGAATAGGTAGTATACTGGCCAGCTACAAAATATAGGTGTATAAAATTAAGGATAACTATCCTTACAATCTCTATAATACATGTGGTTTTCCAAATCATATTGACTTAGAGGCAAAACTAGCATATGCATTTACAATGGAATATTCTATTATAAAATGCCACCTAATTTATATTGGAATAGAATATTTTTCTAACTTGTTAGTGGGGCCCCTATTTATTACTAAAGGAGGCTCATGGCCCTCTCATTTTGCTCATCAACTAGCTCAAGATCTAAAGGAAGCTTCATGATGAACTCCTCCTCCTAGTTTGCTAGCTCATTGAATTCTTGGTCATTTCTTTTCAAGGTCTCCTTAATTCTTCTAGATAAATCAATCCTCTCACCTGCATTAAAGATCATATCCAAGATCTTAATGTTATCTTGTCCAAACTAGCCTTTGATTTTAAAATTGACTTCTTGAGTCACCAAAGTGGCTTTATGTTTGAACTCTCCATCACTCATGGGGCCAAGGGAAGTAGGTTGTGTAGGATTGATGAGTATGGTCCCAAGAAGTTACTTAACTCTACTAATGATCCCTTTATCATCTTTTAGAAGACTCATTACCTTGGTATTTTAGGTACTCAAGTTATGAACCTTATCAATAACAATCCCTAAAATTGTGCCTAGGTGTCCCATAATTATAGTTCTAAATTTTGGGATCTGCTCCTTTTCTTGAATGTTGAGGAGTTGGGAAATCTTATCCTCTAAGGCCTACCATTAGGTAACCAAGTCCTTGGCCAATGCATCTTGGTCTTCTAATGCACTTTGCTTCATCTTTATTGATTTTAATACCTCAAACATATCATAGAATGACTCATTAATCATTTGAATCATGGCATTTGATACTAATAGGATTCCTTGAGTTTGCAAGTTACTCTCCCTTTCCAAATTTTGGATCATTTTTTTTAGACCCCAGACTCTAGCCTTGGCTTGTTGTGAATGTGCTTCCATCAAGATTTCCACATCTTCTTCATGTATTTTAGCTTTACCAAGATGTCTTACAATAGGGGTCAAACATATAAAAGGTTCCACCTTATAAAAGGTGTATTCTTCTATCCCAACCAAGGCCATCCTAGTTGTGATCCTTTATAAACCTACTATCTCAATATTGAATGAACTATGGTAATTGGTTATTTGAATTGGGGAGGTTCTAATAACTCCACTTCTACACTAGTAGATTCTCTTACATCATCCATCTTCTTATTTCCTAAGCCATGGGAGACCATGATTCTTCTCTCTTCATGTTTCTTCATTATATATTTTATCTAGGGCTTCAAATCATCATGTAAATCCACACTAACCTTTGTTATGGCCCATGAGAGGGAGAGAGATGAGATATTTTACAATTACCATAGATGAACTAGTTAATAATGACTAGTCTATGGATTGGAAATTCATCACTAAAGAGATTGACATCACTAGTGGGAAGTGAAGGTCAATCTAGGTTTCTTCCTTGGTTTTACTAAGACCAAGGCCAATTCTGCCTTCCTCTTTTCATGGGAGGCCATTGGGACAATTTCTTTCCCTATATCTTCCTTGGGCTCAACTAAAGGGTCCTCTTCTCCTCCTAAGCCATATGACTTTTCGAGGTAATTAAGAGCACCCTCAAGTGTCTCTTTTGGATCCAAGGCTATAATGTCAATATAATGGATTGGAGAGGGTGGTCTTTACTACTTGGTTGAAGTTAAGGGTCCTTCTTCAGGTCTTTCTTCTAATATTACTTCTCCAACATTCTCCTTTTCTTTGCCTTGATCATCTTGAGTTGGCTAAACCTATTATTGGGACTATCATGATTAATCTGCCTAAGGTTGCTCTTTAGCTATTCTAGATGGCTCAAGTAGTAAATGATACTAAAAGGGGTGCATTTTCCATGTCTCCCTAGATGGCTTGTTGTCTCTAACCAATCTATGCTCTAGCTTGATTTTTTGACCCTAGATTCTAGCCAATACTTCCCCATAGTTATTGGATCCAATGTATATGGTGTCATGGACACCTAATTGGTGTACATACTCAATATTAAGCTTCTTGTATTTTAGATGATCCCCAACCTTGGTCCTTGGATCCCACATTTTGAGTTCATCTAGCTGAAAGCCAAATGAATCCTATGTGTGACCATAATATCCACCTTCTTCTATTCTTTAATTAGGGTTTTCCCAATGTCCAAGGGGAAGGGGTGAAGAAGACCTTTCCATTTTATTTTCAATCCTTGTCAATGACAAGGATGATTTGGGAGGCATTCACTTGCTTAGTGAGCTTATTTAGGACATACACTAATAATCTATAGGGTTAGTACATGATTTTTTTTATCCTGATGACTATGCAATTAGGATAATACCATACATCCTCTATCATTTCAACCTATATCTTGATGAGGGGGTAGAGCCTAAGAATTAGAACACTGATGATGGCTTTAACTATTGTTAGGAAAACATAATCATAGATAAACTGCATGTGATTTTGGTATTTGAAGATGTACAAATTGGAGTAGTGGTGTGAGATAGTTGTCCTACCCTATGGGGATCAGTTCTTAATGTTAGGGAAGGTGATTAAAGTGAGAAGGGAATCAAGGAGGTAAGGCATCATGTAGTATTATTTGGAGGTTATTTTCTTGATGGCAATGAATTACTTGGCTAGAAAGATGTTGATCAAATCTCCAATTGGAGTTGTAAGTTTTTCTTCTACTAGGAAGTGTGCATATGAGACCCAAACATTATTTACATAAGTGGTTGAAGGGGCATCAAAAGCTCTATTCATCAAGTCACAATCACCCTAATGTTGTATTTGAAGTGAATGATATGAATTTTACCATCAAGGGTTCTAAATATGTGAGGCCCTTGATGGAACTAGGGTCTTAGGATGGAGTCTAGGTCATGGCTATTGGTCCATTCTTTTATTTTGGGAAGTTCCACATGGGGAAGAAGGAGATTGTAGTACTTTTCAAAATTAATAGGGGAAATTTATGCCAAATCTTTTGAGTTCCCCTCCCAAATAATCCATTTACCATCAATTATGCAATCAATAAAAATTGGGGCAAGGGCATCAATGTAATGCATTACCTCTAGTTTTGCCATGGCATGGTAGAGGTCAACCATTTAGATTGTAATCAGTTCATTGTATTATCTATTAGTGGTGTATTTTATCTTCTTCTCCCTTGAGATGGGTTATAAATCTTCTATAATGACAAAAATATTAGACTAATTCCTAATGCCATAGATGTTCAATGTTGTGAGGTCTAATTTTATATCCTTGAATACCTATCCCTCACTATCAATCATCAAATAAAGCTTAGACTCTTCCTTCAATTGCAATCTGTTAGCTACCATGGTATTTAGTTCTTGTTAATTTTTCACACCGAATTGTAAATTATCTTTGTGAAATCTCTCTCATGCTTAGAAACACAATTTAGCTATCTCTTGATTAAATTGTAGTAAATTGGATCTGTTTGGGTTGCCTTTATGTAGGGTCTAGGGTTTGGAGATTTAATCATAGAATATATCTAGGCTTTGGATTATACATGTTTTGGATTTGATTTGGACCTTTGCCTTTATACCTTTGTGTTTTTAATCCCACAAGATCTTTAATTTTTTCCTTTTCTACTTGCATGGAGCTTATATGGCACTATTTTGGATCTTTCATAGGATTTTTCATAGATGCCATTTGAACACTAGCCATTGGCATTTAAAAATACCTCATTTTTACTCCATGGGATCAAAATCATAGATTTACGTGATCCATTGATCATAATTCAAGACTTTATCTTTTAATTAGTTCTTAGGATTTAAACCATACAGTCATGAAACTTGGCATGCTCATCCCTCTTCCCCATGTTCCAAAACTTATGTTAGTCCCTTGTCAAATAATCATTGGACATGCAGTGGGTCTGAGGGTTCTTGGGGTTTTGTTGAAAAGTTTCTATAGACATTTTCACCATTGGATCAAATCTAGTGATAAATCAGTGATTGTTGATCTACATATATGCCCGAACATTAAGTTAGAACACTCTTAAAAGTCAAGACTTAGGCTTATGTCCCTTGGGCTAAGGTTTGTTTCATGTTTATTAAGCATAGGATAAACCTTAGGCTAAGGATTTAAAACCTAAGTTATGATTTAAAAAGGTGTTCAAGGTATAGGTTAATGTATGTGTTGTGTTTAGCAAACATAATGAAAACATTAGTCTAAAATGTTTATGTTGTGAATCAAAAACCATACTCAAAATAGGTCTAACATGAAATAAATTTTACATAGGCTAAGTCTATGATTTAAGTTCCATTATTCAAAATTCCATGTGTATGTTTAAAGTATAGACTCAGGCTAAGTATATTTCTTACATATATTTAAATTTTGTAAATTGACGTTATCCATTTTGGGCATATTTTGAACATTTTCCTTAGCTTGGTGAGCCTAAAAAGGTTTAGGGATGCCCTTTGAATTATAAGTAAGGATTTTTCATTGGTTTAAAATTTATGGTCTTGAGGGCATCAAATATACCTTCTTAGGTGTCCATTGATAGTTTTGCAAATGTCAAGTTTACACCAACAAAAATTGCACTTTAATGGACTTAAAGTTGATAGTCATGCAAGCATCAAGTTAGTATTTTTAGATTTTTAAATGATGATCATGTTAACATCAATTTTAATTTCATTAAAATATTTATGGTCAAATGCGATTAATCCACTTGGAATTTTTGTAGTGCTTCCCAAGATTTGGGTGTTAATTCACTTCATTCGATCAAATGTCATGATAAAGTGACAACCATAGGATCATGATATGGAGACTTGATCTTGATTGGATGTAGTGTCAAGTGGGTCCATTTTTATTTTAGTCCTTAAATGTAATGGTGTTGTGTTTCCATCTTTTAGGCTCATTATATTCTTTCTAGTTTTCAAACATGCTTCACTCCATCTGATTGAGTCCTTGTTAGTAAGCACAAATCATTGGATTACAAGATATTTAAACTAATGTTCCTAACTACATTTACTTTATTTTATCAAATGTCATGATAAAGTGACAACTATAGTATCGTATGAGATGAAAATAGTTTAAGTTAGGGCCATGGGGATGATACAAATTTAGGCCTAAGATGTTAAGACTAAGGTCAAGATGGTATTAATGAATACATCGGGGCCCTACATTAAAGTCTTTGGATAAGTTGGGGAATATAAAGGGACCCTTAACAATGACATTATGCTAGGCCAAGAATGAAATTAATAAAATGGGAAAACGATAACAAAAGGGGGTCAATTTTTTTAGTCAAGTTGTATTAAAAAACATAACTAAGCCTAGGATATGTGCTTGAATTTAAGTCCATAAAAAAATGATTACTACCAATTTGGGTTCCTTCCTTTATTCAAATCTAAACTAAGGATTTTTTAGGGTTTTATAATGTAGACTCCTCAAGAATGTATGCCATAGAACCTATATCTCATGCTCAAATGAACTTCATTAGCAAGGTTAGTCTAGATAAAAAAAATCAAGACCATATATGCTTGTTTCTTAACAAAGTGGATGATATTCAATTCTATAAAAAAGCCTTGACATTTTGATATTTCCATTCTGAAGGTCTCTCAAGGGTCCCAATTCAAAAAAAATTAGGGTGTGTTGGTCCAAATAGATGGTAACTCATGGGGGAAAAAGTGTAATATGTTATAATCTAAAGACTTTAGTTAGACTAATAATTAGGTCATCCACTTCACTCAAACAAAACCACCATCTAGATCATATTATGGTTGAAAAAATCTTACACTTGTAGAATTAAGGTCAAATACTAGGACATACTTAAGATACATGTATGCTTTGATTCTACTTATTGTTTTCCATGGGATTCAAGAAATAGCTTATAGTTTCATGTCCTCTATTACTTACATTGATTTATAGTATGATGAAATGTTCATTATGAACCATGTTTTAACTTAGGGAAGGTTTGGGTATTTCTATGCTTCCAACCAAGCATCCATAGCCTTGATATAGATGCCTTTGGATCTACTCATAGCCTTAATCTGCTACTATTCATTCATCCATAACCTCGATGGAGGTTGATAGAATCACCTTTACTTGAAAGCTTTAGATTTTGTATTGTATCATATTTTTATATTTTCTTAAGTCTTTAAGCTTTCATCAAGGTTGGGAAATAAGATAAGTTTTAGGACTTGGTCAAGTGTTTGATCTTTGGAAAATCATCTATGATTGCAACTCTTATCCTAGGAAAGGATGTTAATAAAGTGTTATTTTGGGGTATACCATGATAATTTAAGTATTCATTACCTAAGTGTAAGTCTTCTTAAAACCAATTTGAGGTTGAGATAATGGTAAAGGTCCAATGAAATGATGGGTCTTTCCATTGGTATCAATTAGTTTCTCTAAGATATAACATCATGCTTTATATTTCAGAGCCATGATTACTCCATGTATGGGATTCATAGCTTCATTCTTGAATTGGGGGGCATATTTTAAGCAAACTTCATAACTTTTGAGATTAATATTACCCCTAGGGACTTATTAGGATCAAGGAACCAAAAAACATGAAATAAACACACCATAAAGAGAATGGAAACAAAAAAGGGAAAATAATCAAATGTGTGCATGAATATGTAAAAATAAGGGAAAATAAATAAATCACTGAAAGGAAATTAACTAGCCTATCTACACTAATCTAAATAACTTATAGTTTACTCCATGAAGACCCTAGGAGGAGCAGTAGATAAATAGTGCTTGAGATACTTCCAATTAGTGGTTAGTGTAAACTCTACTCCTTGTAAGTCCTTGAGTTTAAAAGTGTTAACACTGAATGTTTACATAATTTGATATGGGATGATCCATAAGGGTGTGAATTTTCCATGTTTACCCTTAGGCTCAGATGCCTTGTCCCAAAGAAGAACCAAGTCTCCTTGTCTGAACACTTTTATTTTGGATATTTTATCAAACCATCTCTTGACTATGGTTTGATGTCTAATAAAGTCAAAAAAGGCTTTCTCCCTTGCATATTCCATTTGAATTATATCCAACAATCTAGAACTAGCTAGCTCTTGGCTATCCTCCATATATTCTTGCATAAATCTATATGTGGGCAACTTGAGAGTGATAAGAAAGATGTGTTCTTGTCCATATAACAATAGGAATGGTGAGGATCTTAAGGCTTGGTTGATACTTATCTTATCAACCCAAAATGGAAATTTAAGGAGCTTGTGCCAACGTTTGAGTTTATCTTCAATAAACTTCTTGATTGCCTTCATTAGGTTCTTATTTTTTGACTTAGAGACTCCATTCCCTTGGGGATAATGGCTGGATGCAAAGAGTGATTCCATTATCATAATCCCATTTGGTCATTGCTATGGATATGAAGGTAGATCCATTATCACATACTAGAGATAGTGGGGTCCCAAACCTAGTATAAATGTTTTCTTTTTAAAAGTTGATCACTTCTTCAATTCTACATTGCTTGGTGGCTACAGCTTCAATCCACCTTGTACAATAGTTTATGGTGGTAAGGACATATTTGTGACCTTTAGATGATTTAGGGTTGATTACACCAATAAAGTATAATTCCCATTAAGTAAAGGGTTTATCAATCATGACTAGTTATAGAGGCATTACTACTTTTGGCTCCTTGGGGCTAAAAATTTGGCTTGAATGGAATTACCTCACATACTTGTGACCATCCTTAAAAATAGTTGGCCAATAATAGCTAGCCCTAAGAATTTTTTGGGTTGTGGTTTTCCAATATGGATGTCCACTACCTAGCTTTTCATGAAATGTGATCATGATTTGGGTGGATTCTTCTTGTGAGACACGTTTCAAGTAGATTCCTTCAAAGTTCCTTCTATATAAGATTCTATTGTTGATCAAGTAGTGGGTTTCCTCTAGCTTTAAGGCCCTCTTTTTATCCCTAGATAAACTTGTAAGACAAGTACCATTAATTATCAAATGTATGATTAGGTCATACCACTCACTATCTTAAAAGTTTTGTTGATCCACCTACATAATACTTTGTATAGGGTTAGTATTAGCAATCATATAAATCAAACCTTGGCACCTTACCAACTTTGTAATTTTCATGTCTAGGTCATATTCCTACAAGATTGACATCCATATACCTCTACATTCCCCTAATTCATTTTGAATTAACATAAGTTTGGTGACAGGGTTTGGTAATATGGCATGCACCTTATTTCTAAAGATGTAATTCTTGAATTTATTAGTTACCTTGACTAATGAATATGCCTATTTATCAATAAATGAATAATTTAACTCACATTCTTAAAATTGGTAATCATAAAAGTAATTGGGTGATCACACCCTTCAATTTTTTGAGTTAACACTACAGCCATAGTGTGGTTAGATGCATAGGAATAGAGGTAGAAGTCTCTTGAAAAATTAAGACTTATAAAGACTAGAGCTTGACTAATGGCTTCCTTGATGTCATTAAATGATTTTCTAGAATATTCATTCCATGTGACCTTGGTATCCTTCTATAGCATGCCATTTAGTGGTTTGACTATTTCTACAAAACTAGAAATGAACTTTCTTACAAAATTAATCTTACTAAAAAATGACTTAAGCTCTTTTTTACTATTTAGAGGTTCTATTCTAGATATGGCCTCCAGTCTTTCAGGATCTATAGAGATCCCATCCTTAGTTATAACATGACCTAATAATTTCCCTTCAGTCACACAAAAGATACTATTCTTAGGGTTCAAAGAGATGTCATACCTTCTACATCTTTCAAAAACTTATTGTAAATGCATGAAGTGATCTTCCCTATTTTTAGAAAAAAATGTTAGATCATCCATGTATATAATTATTCCCTTACCAATTAGGCCTTGAAAGGCATGATCCATATCTCTTTATAAAGTGGCTCCTACATTAATGATTCCAAATGGCATTATTTTGTTGGTGAAGGTTCCCCATTTTATTATGAAGGTTGTCTTCATCATGTCCTCTCTATCAACCAATACTTGTTTGTAACCTAAAAATCCATCAAGAAAGGACATCATAGTTGGTCATAAAATAACTTGAATTACTTGGTTTAGGGAAAGAAGGGGGTAGTTATCCTTCTCTAATGCTTTGTTAAATTTTATAAAGTCTATACAAAGCCTAATCTCACCATTTTTCTTCCTGACTGGCACCAAATTGGCCACCGAAGTAGAGTGCCTGATGGGAAAGACTATTCTAGCATCTAAAAGTCTTTTAACCTCCTTGAAGATCATGGGTTCTAGGACTGGGTTCAAAGGCCTTTATTTCTATTTTAAGGGTTTAAAACTCTCTTTAAGGGGTATAATATGTGTGATGACCCTCAAATCAAATATTTTTAAGTTTTCATAAGACCATGCTATGATATCCTTGTATTAATCAAGTTCCTTAGATTTCTTATTTTCAACATTTGTGTAGGCCTTCCCAACATTTACCAGCCAAGGATGATCATGAAGTCCTAAATCAATAGCATTATATTCCTTCCCATTTACCTTAATAACCCTAGAATCCTTATCAACTTTGTCCTTATCGAACAGTCTATCTAAATTTATCATTCCCTTTGGGATTTTGTTGTCACTCAACTGAATGACTTTACCATTAAATTTATCTTCCCCAAATGTACTTCCATGAGCTTCATCAATGATATGAGCATCAAATCTTCTAGAATTAGTCATGAAATAACATATTGATTGATAATCATTGAAGACTTGGAAGTGGTTGATATTGTCTGGTATTGAAAGATAAGGGATCAATTCAATGTTAAAATTAGGGGAATCATGATTGGGCATGAGGTTAGCTATAATAGATGTCAATTGATTAGCAGCTTGATTTTCTTCCCTTGGGATGGGATTGATGCCAAAGGTATCAAAGGATTAAATTAGATCATAAAATATAAATTTATAGCTTTTTAAATATGAAATTTTACATCGGTATTTACTTCTAACTTGGTTAACCACTAGTTCTGAATCCCCATAAACTAGTAGTTCCTTGACCTTATTTTTATAGCAAATTATAAACCAAGGATAAGGGCTTCATATTCAATTATATTTTTAGTAAAAGGGAATTGGAGTCTATAATAAGCATGGTACCTTTTGTTAGTGGGGTTAGTCAAAATAATACCAACACCTAATCCAACATTACACTAACACCATCAAAGTAAAATTTTCATAATCTAGGAACAACATAAGCATCCTTGGTATCACATACCTTTTCAACCTTTAGTGTGAAAACCCCCAAGTATAAGTCTATTATGTTAACTTTCTCATTCAAAACATTGTATTTAGCTATCATATGACTCATTCTTGGTTCTCTCTCAACTCTAACCTGTTTAGGGACACCTTTCCAAGGTAACTACATATGTGAGCAATTTATATACATGTAACCATTCAAAGCCTTAGTACATTCCCTACTCAATAATATTCCATAAACATTAGGTATTTTAACCACCTGAATATCAATGAATTATTACACCTTAGGTTCAGAAGCTAGTTGCACATGAACATTTGATAATTCTCCTATAACTTTGACCCTAGATTTGTCTAATTGGGTGACAACTTTATAAAACTTTATATGTGTTAAAACAAGTTGCTTGCATATTCCTTTAGGCATAAAATTAGTAGATTCACCTAAATATAATAATCAATTATGCAAGTTCTTACCAAACATCTTGATAGTGAGTAAGAAAGGAGGAGACTCAACATTAGTTTTATGGACTGTTACATTGGTATGATCAGTCTTGAAGGGATTATACTTTCCTAACAAGGATTCCAATAGGAGATCCCTTTGTTGTTTAATCTAAGTGAGTTAATTCAATTTTATATTAACCTTTATCTTCTTCATATCCTCAACTTTGTTATAACTAGTTTTGCCAAAAAGACTAGGAATATCAACATTAGGTTTAGGAGTACTCCCTTTTGGTGGCTCTAGATTATTTCTCGAAGAGGTGTCAAGAGTTATAAATTTGTTTGGAGGTGTTGAGGTAGTCTGGGGCTGCCTCTGATATCTATTCCTCAAGGGATAAGTCTTCTTTAGGAACTATTGAAAGGCTTGGATTTCCTTAGGGACCTCATTAGGTTTATTTTCCTCTTGAAAGGGGAAATCAAAGGTGTCCACCATGAAGGCCTGATCAGATGGCTTAGATACAGAGGCGATTTCACTAATTTAGTTTTTAGGGACCACTTCAAATGTGTCTAACTCTTCTTGGAAGGCCTCAAAGGCTTATTATAATTCTATACAGTCAATTCTGCATGCTTGGATATGCAATTTACCCTACAATAGTTGGCAATGCAATATCCATAAGATTAATCTCCATATTTTTGTTACTATAAGATGGTTCATTAGTCTTATTATTATGAAAGCTATCATTCTAAAATCTATTATTTTTCCTATTAAACCTTTGAAATGAGAAATTCCTACCAAGGTGCTCTCCAATATTATCTACTTGTTTCTGTAACTGAAGGAAATTAATGCTTAATTTTTGAACCATTTTCAAGATGGACTCATTCTCATTTTTGGGAGTTTCATAATTATTTACTTGGTTATTATTAGCAAATGGTACTAAATCCCTTTGATCACTTGGGTTGTAGCCATTAGTGGGATGAGTCAAGAATCCTAGGTTTTGGCTTGGAGCTGCATGACTTAATGGTAAATGGGTCAGATTTGGGAGTTGGTTTAAGGCTAGCAGATTTTGGATATTATTGGGGAATAAGTTCATCATAGGTAGGTGTGGGTTTACATTTGAGACTGAATAATCCATTTGTCCTTGGGGTTGTATTTGATCTTTAATGATCACTAATTTGGAATAAGCTTGGGCTAATGAAGCTATAACCAGGATAGACCTATTTAAGAACACAAAGGTCATAAGATCTACTACGTCTTTATATAAATTTAGGGCTAAGACATCATTGGGTTTATAGGGCTCCATGGTCCTACTATGCATATTTTGAAATCTAGCACTAAAAGACCTGATTGGCTCACTAGCATCCCTTCTAATAATAGTGAATTAGTGGTAAATAACACAAGGACTAATAATTTTACCAAATTGATCAATAAAGACATTGTTAAAATCACTCCAACTTGTGATATAGTTATCAAGAAAACTTAAGAACCATTCATAAGTGGCATATTTAAAAGTAAATGGAAACAACCTACATGCCACATCTTTATATACAACATTAAACAATCTTAAAGTAGCCTTAAAGTATTTTATATGTTTTTTAGCAGTCACTACGCCTGTTGGACTGAATGCAGGTATATATTTTTCAAGGTTTCTTGGATGATCATGAACCACCCTTAGCACATTAATTGAGGAATCTAATAACCATGTCATACCTAAATGATGGTTGAAGACATAGGTACCTTGAATTGGTGAAGTTGGAAGATATTTAGATCTCCTACATGTACTTTTATCATGTTTGGCTTTTGTATGTACCCTAAGCTTGAACAAGGGTTCTATGGTTAATGGGTGTGATATTATTATAACCTTAGGTAATTCCAACTTGAAATTTAAAGATCCTGCCTAAAATACAATGTGTTAAGTTAACTTATATAATAAACAAGAGTTAGACCTACACATTGAGCTTAATTTGTGAAGGTGGCATGAAGAATTGTAAAGGACATCGATCTTTGACTGAATTTTCTCAAATATGCATTCAACTACATGAATGTGTTCTATCTTTTCAAGTCTAAGACTAAAGTAACTTAGATATATGAAAGATATGCCCACCTTTGATCAAAATTAACCATTCTAACCTTAGATACTATAGATTTGCAAAGTTAAAGCCAAATTTACCAGAGACAAACACCAATTCTCAAAGAACGTAAAAGGAAGCACAAAGATGCACTAAAAACACCAAAGGTCAATAATATTTTTATATTCTAGGAAAATAATTTACTCAAAACATAAATATATAGTGATCTTTAGGCGAAGCAAACTAAGATCACCAAAGATTTGAAGATTGGACCTCCTTATACTGCGAGTGGGAGTTATCTTTTTGATGTTTCTAAATGTACCATAGGTGAATTTAGTGTTTAAATAACACTTCTCATTTTATTATTTAGAAAATTTATAGCATGAGTTATAGGTTTTGACAATCTAGTTGCTTGTGATGAAATAACATTAGAGTAAGATAATTGTTCCATAATATTTATATAATTTTGGTGGTTGGTATCCACCTTGGTCCATTCTCTTATGAATATTTGTTGATACTTAGTGAATTAAATTACTTTATTATACTATAGACTAATCTAAATGGATATTTATAATGTGGCTTAAACTAAAGTGATCATGGTGTAAAAAAAAGAGCAAAGATAAGGGTAGGGCAAAAAAGAAATAAGTGATTGCCAATTTTGGTCTTGAACATTATGATGAATTATTAAAGGTAACTAAATACACATTTAAAAAATATATATTGAAACATGGCCTAAACTCAAATTTCACTATATATCAGGCAAACTTTAGAGGAAAATGTTTAACAATCACAATTAAGAACCATGTCTACTTTAGGGTTTTACTACTATAATCAAATAGATATTGCACATCTGAATATAGAGAAAAATGAATTGAAGTAGAACCTAATATATTTTAGCTAATTTAGCATAAGCACAAATTAAAAACCCTATGATTAAATAATTCTATTTATAATTCAAAGATAATATTAAAATTCAGGACTTCTACTAGCAATTGAGAGAAAAACTATATTAGCAATTAACACATCAAAAATAGACAATACTTAAAAATTCCTTGATTCTATTTATTAATTCAAGTATAAAAAGTTGATAAAAAATATCTCCCTTTTTATAATGTGGATACATGCCTTTTTAGTAAGAATAGGTAGTATACTGGTCATATTTATTGACTTTAATTCCTCAAACATATCAAAGAATGACTCATCAAGCATCTTAATCATGGAATCTGGTACTAATAGGATTGCCTAAATTTGCAAGTTATCCTTCTTCTTTTCCAAATTTTGGATCCTTTGTTTTATACCCCTAACTCCATCCTTGTCTAGTTGTGAATGTGTTTCCATCAAGCTTTCCACATCTTCTTCATCTATTACAGCTTCACCAAGCTGTTGTCCTATAATAGGGGTCAAACCTATAAAAGGTTCTACCTTTTGAAAGGTGAATTATTTTGTCCCAACCATGGTCATCCTAGTTTTTATCCTTTCTAAACTTTCAATCTCATGATTGAAGCAAACTATGGTAATTATTTCTTTGAACTGGGGAGGTTCTTGGAACTCCACTCTTGAGCTAGTAGATGCTCCTAGAGTATCCATCTTCTTATTTCCTCAGCCTTGGGAGAACATGATTATTATCTCTTATGTTCCTTCATTATATATTTTATCTAGGACTTCACATCATCATGTACATCCATACCAAATTTTGTTATGGCCCATGAGTGGGTTAGAGATGGGATCTTTTGAGAATTTCCATAGATGAACTAGTCAATAATTATTGGTCTATGGATTGGAAATTCATCATTTAATAGATTGACTTCACTAGTGGGATGAGTGAAGGTCAATCTAGGTTTTTTCCTTGGTTCTACTGAGACTAAGGCTAATTTTACCTTCCTATTTTCATGGGAGGCCACTGGGACAAGTTCTTTCCCTATATATTCCTTGGGCTCCAATGAAGGGTCATCTTTTTCTCTTGAGCCATATGAATCGACAAGTTCCTTGAGAGCACCCTCAAGTGTGTCTTCTACCTCCAAGGCTATCATGTCAATGTAATAGATTGGAGAGGGTGGTCTTTGCTATCTGGTTGAAGATAGGGGTCCTTATCTAGGTCTTTTTTCTAATATTACTTCTCTAACCTTCTCCTTTACTTTGCCTTGATCATCTTGAGTTGGCTTAGCTTGTTGTTGGGACTACTGTGGTTGCTCTGCCTAAGGTTTCTCTTGAGATGTTCCAAATGGCCCAAGTAGTAAATGATACTACAAGGGGTACATTTTCCATGTTTCCCTAGATGGATTATTTGTCTCTGACCAATATATGCTCTATCTTGATGTTGTGACCCTAGACTCTGGCTAATACTTCCCCATAGTTCTTGGCTTTAATGTATATGGTGTCATGGACACCTAGTTGGTGTGCATACTCAATCTTGAGCTTCTTCTCTTTTAGATGATCCCCCACCTTGGTCTCTAGATCCCACATTTTGAGTTCATCTAGTTGAAATCTAAATGAATTCTTATGTGTGACCATAATATCCACTTAATTCCATTATTTAATTAGGGTTTTCCCAATGTCTAAGGAGAAGGGGTGAAGTAGACCTTTCAATTTTATTTACAATCCTTTTCAATGCCAAGAATGAGTTGGGAGGTAATCTCTTTCTTAGCAAACTTATTCGAGACATACAATGGTAATCTATAGGGTTGAGACATAATTCATTTTATCCTGATGATTATGAAAACAAGATAATACCATATGTCCCCTATCATTTCAACCTATCTCTTGATGAGGGGGTGGAGCCTAGACATTGGAACACATGTGATGGCTTCAACTATTGCTAGGTAAACACAATTATAGATAAACTACATGTGATTCTGGTACTTGAAGATGTGCAACTTGGAGTAGTGGTGTGAGATAGTTGTCCTACCCTATGGGGACCAAATCTTAATGCCAAGGAAGGTGATTGAAGTGATAAGGGTATCAAAGAGGTAATGCATCATATAGAATTGTTTAGAGGTCATTTTCTTGATGACAATGAATTACTTAGCTAGAAAGATGGTAATCAAATCTCAAATTGGAGGTGAAAGTTTTTCTTCTACTAGAAAGTGTACATATGAGACCCAAACCTTATTTACATAAGTAGTTGAAGGGGCACCAAAAGATCTATTCAAAAATGTCATAATCACCCTAATGCCCTCTCTAAACTAAATGATAGGGATTTTATCATCAAGGGATATAAAGATGTGACACCCTTGATGGAATTAGGGTCTTAGGATGGATTCCAGGTCATGGCTATTGGTCTATTCTCTCATTTTGGGAAGGTCCACATGGGAAAGAGGGAGATTTTATTACTTTTAAAAATCAATAGGTGAAATGTATACCACCTATTTTGAGTTCCCCTTCCTAAAAATCCATTCACTAATAATTATACAGTCAACAAAAATGGGAGTAGGGACATCAATGTAGTGTATTAACTCTAAATTTATCATGGCATGGTGGAGGCTGGCCATCTAAATTTCAACTACGTCATTGTATCATCTATTGGTGGTGGTGTTTGTCTATTCTTCCCTGGAGATGGGTTGTAATTCTTCTATCATGAATAAAATTTTAGACGAATTCCTAATGCCGTGGATGTTTAACACTGCATGGTCCAATTTTATATCCCTAAACACCCAACCCTCACTATTAGTCATCAAATAAAGCTTGGCCTCTTCCTTTAATTATTGTCTATTAGATACCATGGTCTTTATTTCTTACTAATTATTCATGCCAGATTGTAGATGATCTTTTCAAAATCTCTCTCATGCTTAGAAACACAATTTATCTATCTCTTGATTGAATTTCATCAAATTGGATCCATTTGGGTTGCCTTTATGCAAGGTCTAGGGTTTAGAGCTTTAATGGTGGAAGATATCTAGGCTTTGGCTTATACTATTCTAGATTTAATTTAGACCTTTGTCTTTATAACTTTGTGTTTTTGAGCCAACAATATCTTCAATTCTATCCTTTTCTACTTACATGGAGCTTATGTGGCATTGGTTTGGATCTTTCACCACATTTTTCATAAATTCCGTTTAAACACTAGCCACTAGTATTTAAAAATATCTCCTTTTTTATCTATAGGATCAAAATCTTGGATTAGTGTGAGCCATTGATCATAATCTGAGCCCTTATCTTTTAATTAGTTCTAGCACCTTAAGCCATGTAGTCATGACACTTGGCATGCTCACACCTCTTCCCCAATATCCAAATCTTATGTCAGTCCCTTATCAAATACTCAGTGGCCATGTAGTAGGTCTGTAGGTTCTTAAGGTTTTGTTGAAAATTATTTGAGGACCTTCAAGCCATTAGATCAAATCTAGCAATAAATCACTAATCATTGATCTGCATATATGCCCAAACATTAAGTTAAAACACTCTTAAAATTGAAGACTTAGTCTTACATCCCATGGGATAAGGTTTTTTTCATTTTTATTAAGCACGAAACAACCCTTAGGTTAAATATTTCAAACCTAAGTTATTATTTAAAAAGGGGGTCAAGGTATAAACATCCTAGGTTAATGTATGTGTTGTGTTTAGCAAAGACAATGAAAAAATTAGGCTAAATGTTTGTCATAAATCACAAACCATACTCAAAATAGGTCCAACATGAAATAAATTTTACATAGGCTAAGTCTGTGATTTAAGGTTCATTATGCAAAATTACATGTGTATCTTTAAATCATAGACTTATGCTAAGTATATTTCTTGCATATATTTGCATTCTATAAATCAAGGTCATCCATTTTGGGCATATTTTGAACATTTTCCTTAGCTTGGTGAGACAAAAAGGGTTTAGGGATGCCCTTTGAATTTTGAGTAAGGAATTTTCATTGATATAAAACTTACAATCTTATGAGCATCAAATACACCTTCATAGGTGTTCGTTGATAGTTGCATGGACATCAAGTTTAAACCAACAAAAATTAAAATTTAATGGACTTAACATTAATGGTCATGTTGGTGTCAAGTTAGTCTTTTTAGACATTTAAATTATGGTCACATGAATGTTAGTTTTAAGTTCATTAAAATATTTAGGGTCAAAAGCAAGGATGCCGCTTGGCATTTTTATAGGGCTTCCCAGGATTTGGGTGTTAATTCTCTTCATTTGATCAAATGTCATGATAAAGTGACAACCATAGGATCATTGTCCAGAGACTTACTCTTGATTAGTTGTAGTGTCAAGTGGGTCCCTTTTTCTTTTACTCCTCAAATTTAATAGTGTTATGTGTCCATATTTGAAGATCCATGTATTCTTTTGTCTTTTTAAACATGCTTCACTCCATCTAATCGAGTCCCTGTGAGTAAGCACAGATCATCAGATCATCCAAGATGTAGGATATTAAAACCAAATTTCTTGGCTACCTTCACTCCATTCAATCAAATTTCATGATAAATCAAGAACTATAAGATCCTATGAGGTTCAAATAATTTAAGTTAGGGATTCAAGGATGATAAATACTTAGGCCTAAGATGTTAAGACTAAGGTCAAGATGGTATTAATGAATACATTGAGGCCTTAGTATTAAATTCTTAGGATAATTTGGGGAATATAAAGTGACCTTGCATAATGAAACTATGTTAGGCAAAGAAGGAACTTGAAAAAAAGGGGGAAAATTAATGAAAGGGGGTCAAGTTTGTTAGTCAAGTTGTGTTAAAAAAACATGACTAAGCCTAGGATATGTGCTTTAATTTAAGTCCATAAAAATTACTCATGCCAATTTGGGTTCCCACCTTTATTCAAATTTGAATTGAGGGTTTGTTAGGGTTTTGGAATGTAGACTCCTCAGGAATGTACACCATGGAACCTAAAACTCATTCTCAAACAAACTTCATTAGCAAGGTTAGTCTAGATAAAACAAATCAAGACCATATATGTTTGTTTCTTAACAAAGTGGATGATCATCAAATTTTATAAAAAAACCTTGACATGTTGAGATTTCCATGCTTTATTTTGAGGGTCTCTCAAGGGTCCAAATTCAAAAAAATGGGAGTATGTTGGTCCCAACAACAAGTTTCATATAGATGTAGGTGAATTAAATCCATTTTTGTAGACCCTACACATAATTTGATAAGGAAAAGTTGTAGTAGATATAAATCAACACATTATGTTTTTGTCCACATCCAATAAACATGTCCCAAAAAATAGAAATCTAATGCTTTTTAATACATCTATGTTTTCATATTTTTTCAAACACTCAATTCTTTTAATTAAATCAATACAGTATGAAATAAATCATTTGCAAGGATAATTCTCTAATCCAAACCCTAATTTCTATTCTTAGGAAATTTACAAATTCTTAAAATTTTGTGGATCTCTATACTTTACTATACTCTATTATATATATCATCCTAGATCATATTTCAATGTTTTACATTTCCATATAGAGTTAATTTTAAATCAAAATTAATTTTACTCCAAATATTTTTACAAACCTACTATAATTATAACATTGTTATTTATTGATTTTTGGCTTATGGTTTTGGTTTAATTATAAAAATTCATGACACCAAAAGAATATAATTGTCAAGAATGGATACTATCCCTAACATAACTATTAATGTTTTTGACTTTGGAGTAATCTAACACTAAAAAAACTTGTCATGTCACCTCAGATAAATACTGATATCAAGGGTAATTATTTAGAGTTAATTTTTATTTTTTATTTTACTATTATAGACATCATGATGTGATGGGTTTTACTCTAATACTCATAGACATTTTACATCACTAAACATAGAATTTAGTTTCTGTTAAGTTGTGCAGCTAAAAGCTTCACTGATGCAGACATGGAGGAGGGTGCAAAGGGTTGCTGAGTGTCACAAACACCGACGTTGGTCAGGCCAACCGACGTAGGCAGAATAAGGCAGGAGAGCAACCAACGTCGGTCAGAGATCGGCCGGCGTCGGTGACCCCCAGGCAGACAGGGACTGGCGTCGGTTGCCTGTGTGGTTCGACTGTGAGTATATTATGGGCAGTTAGTTGACGAACCAAGTGTTTGCATGCTTAGTGCTAATTATAGACTGAGAGCTGTGGATCTAATTATTGTACTAGGTGTCTAATTATTGTTTGGATGAGATCTATATAATAGACTCATGGTTGTATTATAGCTAGAGAGTAAGAGAGCATTGTTATAAGCTCCTTCTGTGTGTGAGGTGAGCAATGGTGTGTTCCTCTTAGTGCCACAGTACCAAGGTGGGTGTTGGATTGGAGAATCAGCAGGGTTCTTCAGGAGTGTATGATCTTGGTCATCAGGTGAGCATGGCTTCTGTAGGAGATCTACATGGTAAGTAAGATCATTGATATGCAGGTGTGTGTGTGTGTGCAAGGTCAAGGTTCACAGGTGTGCAGAACCAGCTTGATCTGTAGGTTAAAGATCAGATATGATAGCAACACAACAGGGAGCAGTATCAGGAGAGATCTACTTAGAGTACAAGTGTGTACTCAGGAGCATAGAGGAAGGCAAGGAAGATCCTTCCATAAGTAAGGCCTATTGAGGTGCAGGTTATTGCAGGTTTAGGGGAGATCTACTTGGAGTACGTTTGAGTACTTGTGGAGTGCGTGGAGCACTT